>OZ022513.1:64366846-64755310 GCA_963989385.1 Ctena decussata
TAAAACTACCGATCTATAGAGTAGAGTACATATCTTACAAAAGAGTTTAAATTTACATAAAAATATTTTTTTAAGAACATGCAAGAATAAGATAAATCCATTAGAGAATTTAGTCATTAGAATTACTCAAGCAAATTAATGCATTTGTTAGTACATTTGGACATTTTGTATTAGTTTGTCCACAAAACTCTTTGTTCTATATTTTACCTCTCTAATTAAGTCTCTATATACCGTCACAAAAAAGTTTGTTTTACGTCTTTGATTATGTTGATGTTTTCATTTTTTTCCACAGGGACAAAGTATATTTTTCATCTCACTGGAGAGGGCTGGATCAGGGCTCCGGATCCAGATAACGATGGACTCTACGACAATTTTATCTCGTGTCGCTGGGACATTAAGGCCCCCAGGAACAAAGCGATTGAAATAGACATACATTTTGTTAAAATTGAAGGCAATTACCCGTTTTGTGACAAATATGACATTTTAGCTGTGAGTACTTCTTTCGTGTTTCATATTTGAGCCGCGACACGACAAAACCAACAAAGTGGTTGTGCGCCCAGCCCAGACTCAGATCAGCCTGGGCATCCGCCCAGTCTGCTCAGAGTCTTCGCTGTCTGCATGGACGTAGCTTAGACCCTTAGCTACCTTTTAAGCGCTTAATAAAGAGTCGGATTGGATTAGGCGGATGCCCAGGCTGATCTGAGTCTGCGCTGGGCGCACTACCACATTGTTTGTTTTGTCGTGTCGCGGCTCATTTAACTTGCGCACAAAATTGGTGCAAATCATAAGCACCGTTGAATTTGTTACCACAGTTACTTCAGTAACTTGCCATAACTCGATCAAGTAGCCACGATACTGTAAAACACTTATATTTGGCGGTTAAATATAAGTACGCCAATATTAAAATTTCAATACACATATTAGCACAGCCCAACCTAGGCTCATATAAAAAGAAGAACCTGATGAATATTTGACACATTTTCTATACCGTTCTGTGAAACTATACATTGTGGCATTCCATTAGAATCGCCTCTATGAGGCGATTCTAATAGATGCCACAATGAATAGTTTAATAAACAAAAATAAGAAAAAATGTTTCAGTTTTACTTTTCTTTACTATCTGAAGCCATGGTATATCATGAACGCCAATATTAAATGCGCCATAATGTCATTTGTATTAAACCGCAAAATTTTAATACCGCAGATATAAAGTGTTGTACAGTAAGCGATATTAGCCACTATAAATTATCTTTGAGTGGGCATAACAATAATGCGCCATTACTCTTGTAACATAGGTGTAACTGTCAAAACACTTCAAGATCACATTTGAGGAACTTCAAATTATTTTCAGTATTTCAAGGCAGAAATGGACTACATAAGGAGAATTAACTTCCAAATGGCATTCTGTCTCTTGATCACATAGTGTCAATACCTCTAGTCAGCCATTGAATTTATTATACCTGGTAATTCTGATCCACTGATTAGTCAAATACATTTTCACACATTTACCTATACAGGTAAGATATGCTGTTGCTGGGAACTTGACCCGCAGCAGAAAAATCTTGCCTTTAAGTAATTTGTCCTATTAGGGACTGCACCGTCCCGACATGACCTTAGCTGTTTACCGTGGACGTTAAGCATCAAATCAACCAACAAATTATTAGGGGTTGTAAAGGTTTGTGAAGAGGGCATATTAAAATACTCCATGTTCCTTTGTAACAGCAATGTAACAGATAACTAATTTCACTGTCACATTTGGGTAAATTCAAAACTATCTTTAAATAATTTAGTATGTAACGTTGCAAGATTTTAGCATTTGATTTGTGATGACGGTTTATCAAGAATGCGTGATACGTCTGCAATATCAATGTAATAGTTTGGTGTCTACGATGAGGTGAACCGTCGTATTTTCCCCATTTGGTACTTGGGGCAAGGTGTGCAGTTAAATTCTATCGGTTCCTGATCCTTGCCTTCTCATCTTCTATAAAATGTACAAAACACGACACGTTTCACATGTTATTTTCTCACTTCAGATAAGATACTGGGTGAATTATGTGCATTATGCTGAGAGGTTTTGTGGCAGCCCTGGGCGACAGGCGAAAATACAGACATATGGAAACGGTGCTGGAGTTACTTTCAAGTCTGACCATATGGTCAATGATATCGGTTTTCTACTATCTTACAAACACGTAAACGGTAAGTGATGACAAGCATTCGGACCAGTATGAGAGAGTGTTTTCTAAGTAAATTAAGGAGATATGCTACACTTAAATATGAAAATACCTTCACGAATGTATGAACATACGAAACTCATGTCAATCCGCTGCACCTCGCAATTGGAGCAGCCTGCTCTGTCATAGATTTAGAGATTATACAGCTATTCAGCTTTTTATATGATCAGACGGTGTGACCGTACAGGCATATGATGTTCTCTTAAATACCTTATAGATGTAATGATACCGTTTTTAACAAGTATGATTCTGGCGATCTGATAATAAACTAGACGAAGAGAGAGCCTTATTTTTTTCGAATCGATATCGGTATCTTCTAAAACGATGCTTGTTTACGATGACGACGTCAAATCATGCCGTAAGGCGTTAACAAGTTATAAGAAAGGGTCAGGGTATGCCACAATCACAACCAACAGCTTACAGACGACACCATGAGGAGGAGAAAAAAGCCGAAAAAACAACACACACGTGCAAAACAAATAAATGCACAAGAAGCAGAAAAACAGCTCCCTCTTCCAAGAGCGAGGTGATCAGAATGCTTAAACAAACAGAGAAACAAAGACAAAGAGCAGATGACTTTATAACAGAAAGCGCCTCGTGGTAAAAACCACAAAGCGACATAGAATTAAGGATAGCATCGGGACTGCCTCCTTAGAACGCCCAGCGGCATAGACTATAGTGGAATTTAAAAAGAAAATACTGTCGACAAACTTCATCCTTCGTCTTAAGAACAAACCACACAAAAAACACACGGAAAACATTGAACATATATTTTACCTATTTTCTATATTTTATCGCAAAAACACAAGAGGAAGCTAAGTGGGCAGCGATACAGGTGACCACAAAGCTATACAGAATTAAGAACAAGCTCGGGACTGCCGCCTTAGAACGGCCAGTTCTTTCATTGCGTCGAAAATACTAGCAGCATGACGTGTCGTCAAACAATTATCATTCAATTATGTCTAGATCTAGTATTTCAACTTTCAAGGTGTATATACAAATCATTAATACGAATGCTCGTTTTGACTCTCATTATGATGTCCCAAGCTCCTCGTGTTATCCTCAGATCCGGATAAAAATCGAAGTGATACAAAGGGTCATAACATACTACTCGTGCTAGTATAGTAATCATATATATGAGCCGCGAGACCACAAAATAAACAAAGTGGCATGTGCGCCCAGCGAAGACGCAGACCAGCTTCCAACTACCAAGTCTGATCAGACCCTTCTCTGTGCGCTTTAAGAGACGCTAAGGGTCTAAAATAGCTCCATGTGGACAGCTGATCTATGTCTTTGCTGGACGCATATGCCAGTTTGTCGGTTTGGTATTGTCGCGACTCATGTATTTTCTTTATTTCGCACATGGTGCACTGTACCGATTATAATGCGAAGGCTAAATGTTTGAAGGACAAAAGATAGATAGAATCCATGATGAGTTGAGGCCAAGACAATATTTTCAGATTATTTAGTCTCGTGCGAGGTTTGCCGAGCATAACCTTAAATTATCTGAAGCCTCGCATAAGACTAAATCAAAAAGATCCTGAGATGTTCCTGTTGAGATTCCAACGCTATTATTGATTTATTTTAATATCATAAATTAAGTTTGATAAAAAAGGAAATTTATTTAACGCCAAACGCTTTGTTCATGCCATAATTATACATGTTGTGAGTACCTCAAGCTAAGTTTCTCATTGTTAAGCTTTTATAAAGCTTGAGAGTATTCCTTAGCAGTTCATGGTTAATATATAGGGTAGGAAAGTTACTAGTATTTCGTAAAAAAATTCTAATAATGAAAATGTGTCATTGATTTGCCTGGAAAAAATATCTGGCCCTTAGGGAAAGAAAATTACCTTGCCCGAAAAAGAAAGAAGGAAAAAAATCTTCTTTATGTGTTCTACCAACTACCACTCCTCCAAGAGCATGTTCATGCACTGACTTTATGCTTTCTACAATGCCATGTGTACTTAAAGTATGCCTACTGTCAACTGCGATATTGATTTGGCAGAAGTGAAAAAACGTACAAAAGCTAAATGTGTGTGTGTGTGTGTGTGTGTGTGTGTGTGTGTGTGTGTGTTTGTGTGTGGTTGGCTTTTGCACTTAAACTATTTTGCAGTAGGTAGAAGACAGTAAATGGGTTAAAGAAAACAGTACGCAGTAGACCGGAAACATTACACAGTTTGCAGTACATAGCAAACAATATACAACCCGTACATGTGCATGCTCATATGCATGACTAAAACTTCTGTTGTAGTAGACAGTGACAGAAAACAATACATAGAACAAATTATATATTGAATTACAAACATCCCTGTTTGTCCCTAATGCTAACCGTCTGAAGTGGTTAGGAAACCAGAACCGTTTAATGCCGCTACTGGAATTTTTAGTTTAACGACCCTTTCACATGGTATTCAAGCATGCTAAGTATGCTAATTGCAAGTGTTCAGTTTTGGTTGGCTGCAATATAGGTGGTGCCTATTTCTATTATACATATGACCTAAACAGGGCTCGGCAGGCATAATACAGTATATATGCATATTTTTCAGCTTCAAAGAAAGTTGCCTCTAAAGTAGTGTACAACACTTCATGGATTGCCTCACTGGACGACGATCTAGATGGCCAGTATGATTATCATGCGCATATACTATGGACTAAAATTAATTATGACCCCAATGGTTATGTCCTGTTAAAATTGTTGTACATGGACGTCGAAGAAAGCCGCGGGTGCAGAAACGATCGCTTAACGGTTACCCATTTATTATTTACAGTTTAGTGATACATAATTAGTCAAAATCAATTTGAGTGGTAACACGCGTAATTCATTCATTTACTCTTCAGTGGTAACGACAAAATTACTGAACATCCTGTTTATAATTTATCAACTAATGTTTTAGCTGTATCACATTGATTGCGTTCCCCTTCCAAAAGTAAAAAGGTTCCATGCAGAACACGGTGTCGGCGAGACAGTTCTTTGTAAAGTAGCAAAGAAAGGCAACGACCAGTAATGGATTCAATCGAAATCCACATCCTGCCCTAGGATTATTCTTCTGAAACCATTTGATAATTTTACGTCAAACTTGGATATAATTTATTATTTTGCCAAGCCAAAGGAATAGGCGATGATAACTTTTGGGGTCTGGTCTCATATTCAGCTCTCAGGATGGCTTAGAGCATTAGCAGCATTAGCGTCTGCATTCAATGTTTATAAAATAAATAAACCACCCACCAGCTTGTATCAGTTATCAGCTGGTTGATGAAGCCTTAAATAATTGGGCTTTTGAACCAAGTTCCAAAAGTAATGAAATCAGGGTTCGAGGCTATAAAACTTTAGAATAATCTCAAGCTCAAAATAAAGCATACTGATTGGCTGCGTCCGAGCATGTGCTCGGAAGCGGCCAATCAGTGTGCTTTATTTTGAGTTTGACTATGCGTTTAACCATGGTCGGAATTACCATCAATGGTTGACAATGCTTTTGATAATGGTCAAAATTGCCAACCATGGTTGAACATAGGCTGACTATGTTTTTGACCATAGTCACCATTGTCGACCATTGTTTGAAAGCTTAATCAAGCGCAGGTCAAGGTTGCATGATCATTTTTTGACTGGCTGAAAAAAAATATGTAATCCTTTGGTCATGTTCTGACTTTGGTGCACAAATCATGGCTAGTGGTGACTGTGATTGACAACTCAGAATTCTGCCTCCCTTTTTAGTCTTTTGTGTAAATTGTGAAGCTTTGAAAACAATCTTTAAATAAGCTAAGTAAACACTGCAAAAATATTTAAACAAATCAAAATGATATTCAAAGTGCTGTGGTTTTCCCAAGTAACAAAAAATTCAAGCTTACATTTTCTAGCAATGAATCAAAATAATAAGCTCTGCAGCCCTAAACAAACATCCCAATCGTATCTGAAAATTATCTACACTGTTTCATTGATTACAAGTCTATAAATTTAACTCAGTTTTAAACAAGAACATTTTCTGTCTTTCTTTTCTTTTATTTGAAAATGGTGAAAAGTAATAAAATGGAATATTAATTTACAGGCTTAATATCATTAATGAATACATAAAGATTCGTGAATACAAGAGGTCAAGACCATTCTATAACCTTTGACCCATATCTCATACTTTAACAAATTTAAACATCTCCTCAAAAGCCACTGGGCAAATTATAACCAAATTTCGTATACAGCCTCGAGAGGCCGAGGAAAGGAAATTTGTTCAAACGGCCAAGGTCACATGACCAACATAACATGGCCATCATGCCCATTTATGGTAGAAACCTTTAAAAATCTTCTCTCCAGAACCATAAGGCCGACGGCACTGAAACTTTGTATGTAGCGTCTGGTACTCAAATACTACCAAGATAGTTCAAATGATGGCCTCGGGTTGATTTTGACCTTTTTATGACGAGGTGACGTATGGGAAAACGATAGAAGATATGATTTCATGGAAGGTTTTGAAGATTATGGCGTCCGTTTGGTATATACAGTCATCTTAACGAGTACACGAAGACTTGCGGGTACAAGATGTCAAGGTCATTCTTTGACCATTGACCCATGTCTCTCATATTTTGACTATTTCAAATGTATCCTCAAACACCACTAAGCCAGTCGTATCCAGATGTCATATGGGGACTCCAGAGGCTGAGGGAAAGAAAATTTCTTCAAACAGTCCAGGTAGCATGACCAACATGACCACCATGCCTGTATATGGTAAAAATCTTCAAAAATCTTCTTTTCCAGAACGACTTGACCGATGACCTTGAAACTTAATATGTAGCATCGAGTACTTAAATACCATCAAGAATTTTCAAATGTTGACACTGACTCATTTTACAGCACCCGTGATATGATCTACATGTAGTATATAACTAAAATCCAAACAGTGAATTATTACTCAGCAATTCACTGCTAGAGCTGATCTATTTCTTAAGCAAAACGACTTTGCGTTATATATAAAACATGCAAATATAGGATGGATAGAAGTAAACAAAACTATATTGAAAAATAAAACAAAAAATAGCGTTTTCGTTCCATAACTCCGGCCCACCGAGTAAGCATTACATGTAAATGTAAATATAGAATATTGCGGATTAGAGAGACGTCAGATTATAGAAAAAAAATAATAGAAAAAGAAAATATTACAGAAACTTGTAAAAAGATATTAGTTCATTTCTGTTCTGTCCGGAGCTTATTTTAATTTTAACACCTTGAATCTACAGTTAAAAGATTCAAATCTTTTATATTATCTTAATTTAAATTTACATTTGAGGTGCCATAGTTTTATAAACTAGTTCGACATTTTCTATTTTTTCTTCGAGATTTGGTTGCTTGTCTTTCAGTCCCAATGTCTTCTATTAGATAAGTTTGAAAGCCGTTTTATAATGTGTCAAAGACCTTTATGTGTTATTGAAGTACCGTTGAAACCGAATTTGTGTTTTCATCATGAATGGAGTTGTTGATTTCCTTCTGGTCATTGCAGCCGCCTAGAATACCATTTTTGGAATCTTTTAGCGTACAGTTTGATTAAAAAAGAACGGCGTTAACATTAGATCGGCGTTAACGTTAGAATATCTATAATTTAAGCAGGACCTTTAAGGTGGTGATTTGTGATCAATACTGAGATCTGAATAAACCCATAAAACAATAACGTATGACCCTGAAAAGTAGAAAGATTTGAAATGATCAGGAATTAATACAATCAAACCCTACATCCTGCTCTAAAAGCAATAATTGAAAGACGCACACACACAAAATTGGCAAAAGTTCAAGGAACAAATACCGAAAACCGATGGAGCAGTTTTTCCCAAACCGGCGGTCATTCAGCTACCCGAATTTAAAACAGCATCAACATCTGTTTTTACATATTTTATATTTTAAGTAAAAAGATAGGCACTAATCCAGAACAACTAGTACAACTAGTGTAAGCCCATTCCCCCAAGTAATTCTTCACTGATCTTTCCGAGGCGGTACTTCTGTTGTGACTCCTCTGTGTTACTTGTTATTATCCCCGCTTGTCTGTTGTTTCTAACACTCTTGGTGCCTGAATAGCTGCCCATTCCGCTTTCTTTTTTGTTTTGTTCTGTAACTTCTGTTGCGGTTCTTTGATGTTATATTGTGCTGTGTCTGCTTGTCTATGCTCTCTGGCGGTTTGGTCACCTTTATTGCTGCCCAATCTGCCCTCTGTTTTGTTTTGTTTTGTAATTAAAATAAGACTTTAGTAAAAATAGATGATGATGCCGTAATTGGGGTAGCTGAATGACCATCTGTTTTGACAAGGGCTGTTCATTTGGTTTACTGTGCGTGTCTTTCGCAAACTTGTGCCAATTCCTGTGTGTATGTGCTTCTTCCCCTATTGGTTTTGACAGTGGAATGTGGGAATTGATCATATTAATTCCTAATAAGTGCCTGTCTTTTTACCTTATATAGTATTATACTCTTGATTTTAGTAGTTCTTGCCGAAGCTGGTACATTTGACTTACTCCAAAAATTCAGATTCTTGATATATTATGATCGTTTCTACTTAAAATCAATTTTAATTAAGCGTTTTCTTCCAGTAAATCAAATACTGCACTGGACTGATTTTACTGTCTATCATCTTATATCTTTCAGATGCCAATCCGTTACACTTCAAAACAAAATGCATCCCATCTTCAATGTCAGCTTTCCATAAAAAACAGACCCTTTGTTTCAGAGGAACTTTATAATGTCTACCTTCTTTTTATAATGTCTTTACCTTCAATAAATAATTTACTATTGCTAATCCGTATCTCAGTAGAAATGTTATCTGCTGTTTTATCAAAATCCGCTAAAAAGTAGGATTTAAGTTCATAATTATCCTTGATTTTTCTGTATGTTTGAAGCTTGTTTCTGTTTGGATTATTATCATCATTATGCATATTGTTAATCCAGACATCTACGAACTTTTCAGTACTCTAGAAATAGCTCACATAAATATTTTAGTAATGAAGGTACTTTTATTATTAGAAACATGTGCAATATTGATTTTCTGAAAGAGTAACTTTATACTTTTGCAAAATCCATTATTTGTACATTTGCTATCAATATAAGCATTTTAACAAGAGATTGACTCATTACTTTGCAAAAGCAATAACAAGTTTCTATGCATGTATATACAGGGATAGGATTTTGATTGATTGATTAATTTGTAGCTTAACGTCCACGGGCAACAGCTAAGGTCATGTCGGGACGGTCAGTTAACCTAACCACACTATTCCTGGGCAGGCTTGGACCTCCTAAGCGGTTAACCAGTACTAAGTGCACATACTTTCGCCAGTAACTGACAACTGCCCTTCTTGAATCAGCGGAAGGAGAAACGAAAGTATGTGGCCAGACCGGGTTTCGAACCCAGGACCTTACGAGTCCGAAACCCGGTCTGGCCACATACTTTCGTTTCTCCTTCCGCTGATTCAAGAAGGGCAGTTGTCAGTTACTGGCGAAAGTATGTGCACTTAGTACTGGTTTACCGCTTAGGAGGTCTAAGCTTGCCCAGGAATAGTGTGGTTAGGTTAACTGACCGTCCAGACATGACCTTAGCTAGGAGACCAAGTTCGGCAAGAACGGCTGAATTGATTGCTGGTCTGTTTAGACCAAGAACCATCTTAGCAAACTTAATTTGAATTTTCCCTGGCAAATAAGAGCTTGCTTCTGAAGGATCTTACTGTTCAGAACTTTTATATCATTTTCCATATCAAAATCTTCTCTAATGACAATATCTAAACATGTTAATTCAGAACAGTACAATAAATTTGGTCTAATACGTTTCAATTAGCTTTTGATATTGTAACACATTCAGTCGATCAGTCAATAATTGTTTTCTTATACAGAATATAGCTTTGGTCGCTTTGTTGCTGTTACGCAGAAAACTCTACACCGGAGTGTAGAGCTTTATGCGTCGCCAAGACGGCGGAGGGTGACTTCCGGTTAATGGCGTTATCAACCAATATGCAACAACAACAATAAAACTCTAACAACGTTAGAATTTTGGAAACTTATGTATGATAATGTAAGTTCTATATACAAACAATACAATTTACAACCGACGCATATACAGTGATATACAACGCATGTCAATTCAGGAGCGGCTGTAGTATAGACTACAAATTCAAGGATCGCAAGATCGACCCCCGCTTCTGCGGTTTTTCGGATGAGACTTTAAACCGAGGTCCCGTCTCCATATGACCTCGTTGTTGGTGGGACGTTAAACCTGAGTTCACTCATTCATGTCAGTTCATGTCGCTGGCCCAAGTATGATGTTTATCTCGAATCTATGGTTGATCTGCCTACATTACGCAAATCTTTTACAGACCGACGCTAACACCGTACTAGGCTCAGCGCCATGAACTGAAAATACACAAAAGAACAAAAATCGTCAACTCAACCCCCACACTGAAAAAATAAGGCCTTTCAACCCTTTGCCGGCCCCTAGAGATCGGTCACTCCCTGTACACCATCAGGGACCAGCCTCTGTATAATAGGTACTAACGCCTAACTGTGTTTCACTTCATGTACCAGTAGAAGAATTCTATTGAATACTATGAATTCACAATATTGTTATGCCACGGGGTTATCCTAAAAGGATCGATCGCACCCTGCCTCTTCGATATAGCCTGCCTCTGCTAGGCTTCTAATATCGGACTTGTTTGATCGAGCACTCGGGAATGTATAGATCTGGAGATATGTACGTTCAGATGAAGTAGGATCTGAAGTAGTGTTTCACCAGGTGAGGAATGGCTCTCAGTCCCAATAATTGACTGTCGGACTTAAAGTGCCTTTTAGACTGATTTTTCTAAAGCTAGGCACTAAGATATTACGTCATACACAGATTTTCAGCCACTCTTATCGAAAATCGAAAGTATTTATACAAATCTTCAGCTTATGGCTTTTAACAGCTAGCTCGAGAAAAAAAAAATAATTGTTTTTAGATACGAGCTCAAGTAAAGTAACTGCCTATTATAGATATACTGAATACTGGTATACTCTTAATTCTTAAAACGGGTAAAATGAGAGTTTCGTCAAAAAGTGTCCACGAAAACTATATTGAACGATTCAGGAACAAAAACTGAGTCTAAATATATGTAAGAATGCGTAAAAAAGACATTCATAAAACAAAATGTTAGACCCACAAGTATCAAAGCCCAAAGCTCAGTTTATGTAAACATACTGTATTAACAAAAGGTACTTCGAAACCAAATCTGATCTCATAAATTGTCCGAGTGGAAAATAAGTCACATTTTCCGTAAGTGTTTTATTACCACATTTACCCTAAATAATGTTGTACTACTGACTGATTTAAGGTTAAAAAGGAGTTATACTTGAAAACATTTGCGATGCGATGCGATCCATTACGTAACATAGGTTTCTCGTAGGGAGAAAAAAAACATGACAAAAATGTTAATACAAAATGAGATCAAATCGCAGGCTATTTCAAAATAGAAAAAGCAGCTATATACACAACAACGGTGCGATGCATATTGTGGCAAAACTATCCATTAAGGTAGTCAGCCCAATAATTATCTTGGCCGCGGATAGAAACGATCCTGAATCTGTATGGCTGTAATTTCATGGCCCAACTCATGATTTGGGAAATGAGCAACTTAGCTGTTTGCATGTAGGACAAGGGGTTAAGGTCAGTTTCAAGTAGGAACTCTACTCCATACAGGTACCTACGAAATTTCTCATTTCCTCAGATTATACCCAAATATTCCTTCTCAATCACGGAGTAGTTCTTTTCCCGAGGACAAAATTTCGTACTAACATTAAATATTGGCAAACGCCCTTCACCTTCGAATTCCTGAAGCAAAATAGCCCCCCCCCCCCTCCCCGAACAACGTCTGAAGCATCTGTCCGGAGGACAAAGGAATACCCTGCACGAGAAACACGTAAGCGAAGAATAGGACTAGACGTGAGCCTACTCTTCAGAGTTTGGAATGCTCTTTCATGCTGATCTTGCCAATCTTTGACAGAATTTGGTCTATCCCGTTTCGTTAAATCAATCAGGGGAGAAGCTTTAGTGGATGAAAAATTTGGGAACAAAACGATAGTAAAAATCAACCAATCTAAGAAAAGATTTAATTTGCCTTTTCGTAGATGGACGAGGGGCATCGTACCGCATGTCCGACGATATTGTGATCAAAGCACTCGATATTGTTGTATCCAATCATGCATTTGGATGGTTTTGCCGTCAATTTTGCAGGCCCGAGCCGATCCGACACTTGACGTAATGACATCAAATGATCCTTCCATGGCTCAGTGATTATCCACATGCCATCGGCAATTATCAACATTCGGAAGATGAGATAAAATGATTCTCACTGACCTACAAAAAGAGGCACCCGAGTCGATCAAACCGAAGGACACTGTTTTAAATTAGAATAAACCCTTAGGAGTTTTAACTGTTGTCAAAGGTTTGGACCGCTCAGTAAAACTGACTCGCTAATAACCCTTACTCAGGTCAATCTTAGTAAAATACCTATATCCAGACATTTCATTGACAACCTCTTCCATATTCGGCATTGGTTCTGCATCGAATTCCGTCACTTTATCAAGCTTCTGGAAGTCGATGCATAATCTAACTGATCCATCCTTCTTCGGAACAAGGACAACAGGACATGAATATGGGGAGACTAACGGCTCTATTACCCATAGTATCCTGAAACCTTTTGTCCGTATAGGTTCTGGCGTGAGTAATTTAATAACATGCTGTATTTGATCAGCTCGACTGGCTGATCCTGTACCTCTTCAGACTACAATTCACGTAATATTGTCATAGGGCCCTTAACATTACGAGCGTATAACAGTTCGAATGAGAAAACCCTAATGACTCCGGCGTAGCATCCCTTACCACAAACAGTAGTGCTTAGAGATATTTATCCCAGTATTTCAGATGTTCTGTGCACATCCTACGTAACATTTGCTTTAACGTCGGATGAAAAAGCTCTAAAAGACCGTTACAGATAGGATGATACAGCGTCGTGGTTAACTGCTGGAGTGATAACAACCTGCTTAGTGTTTTCATGATTTCAGCAGTATATTAACTTCCGCAATTCGTTAACGTTTCATCTGGTATGCCCACTCTACTAAACATCTGAACTAAAGCTTCAGCTACGCGTTCCGTTTCGAAGCCGGGTAACGCTACCGCGTCGGGATATCTCGTCGCACAGTCTACCATTGTTAAAATGTAGCAGGATTTCCTGTCAGAGGAGGTTCTATAGATCTGACTCTATCAACAGCGACTCGTTTAAACAGTGTGTCAGTCTGTGGCAATTTTCCTAAAGATACCTAAATGACACGACCTCTTTGAATAGTTATTTGACATAAGTCACAAGATTTACAAAACGTTGCCACATCGCCACAAACTCCAGGCCAAAAGATATCACTTAAGCTCTATCCGTCGTTTCTTTATGCCCAAATGTCCAGACATCAAGGTTTCGTGCGTGTATTTAGTTCCTCTCCTATGTTTTTTCTTCTGAATGTGTCATTTGATCTCAAAGGAACTCTTCAAGGCTTTAGTTCACCGATACCATGAGGATGTTGCACTATTGCCGTAATGGTTCAAACTTCAGTTTAGTTTCCGGCAGGGTAACAATGTGAGGGAATTGGGTCTGTCAGCCATTTCTTGAAAATCCAAGGCCGAGGCCATCTTATTCTCCGTCTCTATTTCTTTTTAATGCGTAACAATTGCCGTTCCGTTTGGCGTTGGAGCAAACTTTGAATTTATAAAGTCTAAATGGCTGGCCCAACGGATCGTTTTGCAGGTTTTCAGATGATAAGGTTCAAGCCACGTCAATTTACGCATGTTATGATATGTTTTGTGTTTATTTATACCATTTTATGAGACAAAAATATAGCCAGAAACATACATTTTATCCTTCTTATGCTAATCGCGTATATATACGTTTTTGGGGATGGTAGGTAACTGTGTGAGCCTGTCGGACATGCTAGACACCAAGCACACCACAACAGTCGAGGTTGTCCTACGAAGGAGGGATTTCGCTTTATAACAGAGCAAGTTTTTACCCACTCCATTGGTATTGTACATATTTAAACACCAAAAATGCGTCAACAAATTATGAATTTTTCAATATACGTTTTCCAGGCCCACCTTTACTTGCTTGATAACGAGATTCTTCAACAAGACTTGAACCATCTAAAATTTTATCATTGATAATTGTTCGGCAATAATCCTGGCCCCAGGGCAGCAATCACTTTGTTCCTACGAAGCATATATTTGGGGCAAATACCTTGAAATTTTCTCTTTTTTAAATGTCTTAAATGAACAGCGGCTAGTCACGGCACCACCATATTTGAATGTTACGTGACAGTCTGGCTCCTTAAACATGGCGGCTTACATCTCATTGTTAGTGGGTGAAAATTGCAACAATTTTGGTGAAAGTGAACGCAAATTTCCAGAAACTTATTTTAGTACGCCATATGTTTTTTTTCTGCTCTCCGACGTCAGACCGTCGTCAATTTGACGCTAAATGTGGTCCGCATCAAATCAAATTCATTTTGGTCCTCCTATAGACGTAATCAACCACTTCAAGACAATAAACAACACAAAAAGGGATTGTTTTAGGTGTAGATAAAAACATCAGATAAATTTTAAGAGTAACTACACTTCAGTAACTGACTGAATCAGATCTCAAACCCTATCCCAAACATCAAAGGGAAATATTGACAACGACATCCCAATAAACAATAAATTACAAGTGATAAGCCGAGTCAGCAGCTCTTTCCCAAATAGGTGGCAACTCAGCTATCTTTATTGAACTAAATAATTTAGACCAACAGAAGGGTTACAACAGACTAAGCAAATTATACGAAAAACATTTAACAATTATTTTTACCTATTTTCTATTTTTAGCTCACCTGAGCCGAAGGCTCCAGGGGAGCTTTTAGTATGGACAGGCTCCGTCGTCCGTCGTCGTCCGTCGTCCGTCGTCCGTCGTCGTCCGTCCACACTTTCAAACAACTTCTCCTCTGAAACCACTGGCCCAATTGTAACCAAATTTCATATGTAGCCTCCTGGGACTGGGGGAACGAAAAGTTGTTCAAATGGTCTGGGTCACATGACCAACATGGCCGCCACGCCCATATATGGTCAAAACCTTAAAAAATCTTCTTCTCCAGAACCAATAGGCCGATGGCCTTGAAACTTGGTATGTAGCATCAGGTACGCGAGTACTACCAAGGTTGTTAAAATTATGACCTTGGGTTGACCTTGACCTATTTTACGATAAGGTGAAATTTGGTCCCATGTGCTTTTATATGGCAAAATGCTAGAACACAAGATATCTTGGAAACTGTTGAAGATTTTGATCTAAAAATTGGTATGTACAGTCATATAAATGAGGTCATGAAGATTTATGAGTACAAGAGGTCAAGGTCATTCCTTGACCTTTGACCCAGAACTCTCATATTTTGACAATTTCAGACAATCTCCTCAAAAGCCACTGTGCCAATTGAAATCAGATTTCATATAGAGCCTACAGGGGTTGAGGGAACCAAAATTTAATTGTACGGTCCAGGTCACATGACCAACATGGCCGCCACGCCCATATATGGCAAAAACCTTTAAAAATCTTCTTCTCCAGAACCAATTGACCGATGGCCTTGAAACTTGGTATGTAGTATTGGGTACTCAAGTACTATCAAGAGTATTCAAATTATGACCTTGGGTTGACCTTGACCTTTTTTACGACAAGGTCAAATGTGGGGAAATGCAAGAACTTAAGATTGCTTGGAAAGTTTTGAAGGTTAAGGCCTGAAAATTGATAAATGCAGTCATCTGAGTAAGTACATGAAGATTTTTGAGTACAAGAGGTCAATGTCATTATTTGACCTTTGACCCGGAACTCTCATATTTTGACAATTTCAAACAATCTCCTCAAAAACTACTGGGCAAATTGAAATCAAATTTCATATAGAGCCTACCGGGTTGAGGGAACAAAAATTTATTCGTATGGTCCAGGTCACATGACCAACATGGCCGCCACGCCCATATATGGCAAAAACCTTTAAAACTCTTCTTCTCAAGAACCAATAGACCGATGGCCTTGAAACTTGGAATGTAGCATTGGGTACTCGAGTACTATCAAGATTGTTCAAATTATGACCTTGGGTTGACCGTGACCTATTTTACGGCAAGGTCAAGTGTGGGAAAATGCTAGAACTTAAGATTTCTTGGAAATTTTTGAAGTTTAAGACCTAAAAATCGATATATGCAGTCATCTTAATAAGTACATGAAGATTTTTGAGTACAAGAGGTCAAGGTCATTATTTGATCTTTGACCCAGAACTCTCATATTTTGACAATTTCAAACAATTTCCTCAAAAACTTCTGGGCCAATTGAAACCAAATTTCATCTAGAGCCTACAGGGGTTGAGGGAACGAAAATTTATTCGTACGGTCCAGGTCACATGGCCGCCATGCCCATTTATGGCAAAAATCTTTGAAAATCTTCTTCTCCAGTACCAATTGACCGATGGCCCTGAAACTGTGTATGTAGCATTGGGTACTCCAGTACTATCAAGATTGTTCAAAATGTTGACATTGGGTTGATCTTGACCATTTTACGGCAAGGTCAAATATGGGAAAATGCTAGAACATTAGATTTCATGGAAAGTTTTGAGATTTAGACCTAAAAGTTGGTAAATAAAGTCATCTGAATGAGTACATGAAGATTCATGAGTACAAGAGGTCAAGGTCGTTCTTTGACCTTTGACCCTGCATTCTTATAGTTTGACAATTTCAAACTTCTTCTTAGGAGCCACTGAGCAAATTGTAACCAAACTTCATATACAGCTTTCAGGGGTTGAGGGAATGAAAATTTCTTCAAATGGTCTGGGTCACATGATCAACCATGACCATATATTGTAAAAACGTTTAAAAGTCTTCTTCTCCAGAACCAATTGACCAATGGCCTTGAAACTTGGTATGTAGCATTGGGTACTCCAGTACTATAAAGATTGTTCAAATTAAGACCTTGGGTTGACCTTGACTTTTTTTATGGCAAGGTCAAATCTGGGAAAAGGCTAGAACATAAGATTTCATGGGAAGGGTTTGAAGATTTTAGCCTAAAAATTACAGTTGTCTAAATGAGGTCAAGAAGAATTATGAGTACAAGAGGTCAAGGTCATTCTTTGACCTTTGACCCAGGTCTCATGTTTTGACATTTTGACACATTTCCTCAAAAGCCAAAGGGCCAACTGTAAATGAGCCTCCAGGGGTTGATTGAGCAAAAATTTGTTCAAACGGTCCAGCTCACATGACCAGCATGGGCATCATACCCATTTATGGTATAATAGAAAAATTCAAGCACCACGACGAGGACCCAGGCCTGAGTCACCAGTCACTACTTTCCATTTATGGTATAAACCTTTAATGCTTTTTCTTTTCAAGAACCAATATACCAATGGCCTTGGAACTTGGTAAGTAGCATGGTGTACTAGAGTACTACCAAGACTGTTCAAATGATGACCTTGGGTTTACCTTGACTTTTTTTTGAGGCATGGTCAAATATGGAAAATGCTAGAACATAAGATTTCATGGAAAGTTTTGAAGATTTTGGCCTAAAAAATGGTATACATGTATATGGTTGACTTAATGAGTACATGAAGATTTATGAGTACAAGAAGTTATGGTCAATCTTTGACTTTTGACCCAAGACTCATATTTTGGCAATTTCAGACATAAGAAAAAGCCACTTTGCCAGTTGTTCAGGTGAGCGATTCAGGGCCTCATGGCCCTCTTGTTATTATAGAAGGGTTAAAATGAGAACACAATGAATTAAACAGCACCGAATATAAAACAAATGCAACCGCAACAAAAGTACCGCATTGTGACGGTCAGTAATAACTACTGGGGGGTTTAAACCGGTTTTACTGGGCCCAAACCTTCCAAATGCTGTTTGATTCATGAGGAAAGAAGAATAAGCATTTGAAGTTCAAATGATCTTGTGCAAAGAAATACATGCATAGCTCCTTCTGTGCCGCGAGATGCACTCGCCATTCACCCTGTCATGATGCTCTTATGTGTCTGACAATGCAATGAATTTTTTTCCATGTAATTCCTGAGGAAGGAGTGTATTCCCCTCAGATGCTCATCAACATGATTCAAATTACTCAGAAAACCAACTTTCTCAATTGCTGCTACCTTCTTTAATGAGCTTCTTTGATCTGCAATGGATACTGTATGTTCTTCGCTCCGACATTAACATCTAAGGCTGCTTTTTCGATCTCTGGTTTGCCATCGAACCACAGAGTAACTACAGTGTATATGGGCTTCCATAGCTATGTTTACCTTCAATTATTTGTCTTACCGTTGTACAAGAATACTTTCCCGCTCCGACCCAGAGCTGATTGATGCAGCTACATTCTATATACCTTCCTATGGCCTTAAACGCGAATAAAAACTGTATGCAGTTCACCAATCCGTAACACAAACTTTCCAGTCATAATTTCTTTCGACATAAGCTTCTGGGCTTTCTCATATAACTAAACCTAACGTGACTACAGTTTGCTTCCCCTCCACGACTAGCACCTCACTTATATGCTGTGCTCTGTTTAAAGGAAATTGAAGTATGCTTTTCTCTGGTTTCGTCACAAGATATTGTCAGGGTCACTGGTGAGGCTTTTTTAGCCGAAACTACGTAGTCTGGCTCATGTTCCGTCATGGTTTAAACATATTTTATTTCAAAAATCAAATATTTATGGCAGTAACAATTCTATTATATATACATACACATAATAGGATTAGAACGGAAGCAATGGCTTATTTAGTTCCTCTCCTATGTTTCTTCTTCTGAATGTGTCCTCTGCTCTAAAAGGAACTCTTTAAGGCTTAAGTTCACTGATACCATGACGATGTTGCACAGTATATTGCCGTACTGGATCAAACTTCACTTTAGGTATCTGGCAGGGTAACAATTTGAAGGGTATTGGGTCTGTCAGCCATTCCTTGACCTTGCAAGGATGAGACCTTCTTATTTTCCGTCTCTATTTCTTTTTTAATGCATAACAATTGCCGTTCCATTTGGCGTTAGAAGCAATTTCGAATTTATTTAGTCTGAATCGCTGGCCCAACGGACCGGTTTTGCAGCTTTCTGATGATTAGGTTCAAGCAACGTCAATTTACGCATGTTATAATATATTTCTATTTGTTTATTTATACCATTTTATGAGACAATAATATAGCAATAAAAACATACATTTTGTTCTTCTAATCGCGTACATATATACGTTTTTGGGGTTGATAGGTAACTTTGTGAGCCTGTCGGACATGCTAGACACAAAGTACACCCCAACAGTGGAGGTTGTCCTACGAAGGAAGGATTTCGCGTTCTAACACAGCAGGTTTTTACCCACACTACTGGTATTGTACATATTTAAACACCAAAAATACGTCAAAAAATTATGCATTTTTCAATATTCGTTTTTCGAGTCACACCTTCACTTGGTTGATCCCGAGATTCTTCAACAAGACTTGATCCATCTAAACTTTTATCATTGATAAATGTTCGGCAATAATCCTGTTCCCAGGGAAGCAATCACTTTGTTCCTACGAAGAATACATTTGGGGCTAATACCTTGAAATTTTCTGGGGTTTTTATGTGTCTTAAATGAACAGTGGCTAGTAATAGCACCACCATATTTGGATGTTACATGACAGTGTGGCTACTTAAACATGGCGGCTTATGTCTCATTGTTAGTGGGTGAAAATTGCAACAATATTGGTGAAAGCAAACGCAAATTTCCAGAATCTTATTTCAGTACGCAATATGTTTTTCTGCATACCGACGTCAAACCGACGTCAATTTGACGCTAAATTGAGGTCCACATTAAATCAAGTTCATTTTGGTCCTATAGACGTATAAAACCACTTCAAGACAATCACAACACAAAAAGCGGTTGTGTTAGGGGTAGATAAAAACATCAGATATATGCTGTTTGATTCATGAGAAATGACGGTATGTCACTTTGTGACGTCACTGTGACATTAATACTGCAAGCAAAAAAATGGAAACGTCTTTTTCCTTGAAGGGCTTATATTTTTCTACTTGAAAATGGATAGGAATCACTTTTACCAAAAAATGCACACGAGAGGCCAAATTTGACACAGCGGCCTACACTATCACCTCAGTTCATTTCACGACTAATAGTCACATTACCAGATTCCACTCTTTGCCTTCTACCATTCAACTTGGGATCAACAACTTTGGCTTGCCCCAGTGCCTCTTTATCACTACTAATAATATGATCAGGAACCTTAAGTTTCCTATAAACCTCTTCAGCTTGCTTAGTTTGTGACGTAGTCAACGCCGTCGTTGCAAAATGGGACATATCAGGGAGTTTTGACCCATCAATATTTCCAATAACAAGGTCATACAATATATCTTCCATACATAATGCCTCAGTGTTTCCTGTGAAAAATGGACAATCCATGTCAAACATTGCTAAGAGATACCTTTGGGTAGATTCATCAATCAGTTACATCAGATTCCATACCTAATAACTGATCATTAGAAACAAAGTTTCTACGGACAACACATCCCGTACCACCTGTGTCCCTTTACGCTATTACTGTCTTACCATTAACCTCACCCCCTGCTGTTGTTAGTCGCGATCTTAAAAAGTAACACACACCTTCCTCATCCTCCTTATCTTCGATTAAAGGACTTTCTTCCTTACTCTTATACATACCTTAAACTTCATGAGACCTATTCATTGTACTTTTACAAAAGCTCATCTGATGTCTCCAGCACGTCTACGTCCGAGGGAATAACCTCGACCACGGCCACGATCTAAATTGTTTCCCTCCGTCTGCACATTATCGCTCTTATTCTGTGTTTTTTTTGTGTGTGTGTGTCAACTTTCGGTGCATAATTACTTCCCGTATTTTCGCTATATCTGCTTGCGCTTGCACCTACCTCTGCACTCTATGCTTGCTTCCTATCGGGATTCTTATAACATTTAATTGTTAATGTCCCTTTCCAAAAATGCTACACTTTATTTCCGGTTTCGCACTCGGCTTATTATCCGATCTATTCTGTGTTACGCCCTTATTATCACACAGCCCTTTATTAACACAAGTATAGAAGTAAAAAGTATGCAAAGATCAGGAACTGAAACAATCAAAATCCAAATCCAGCCCTCAAACCATAGTTGGAAACAACTAAGATTACAAATAATCAAGATACAGAGAACATATGGCCAACCGAGTGAGCAGCTTGTTCCCGAAAGGTGGCCACTCAGCAACCCAAACCGAAACAAAAATTATAAGAACATACATAAGGTAAAACATCAGAGAAACTCTGACACCAAAAACAGGCAACAGAGAACCACAACAGAATTACCGCCTTGGAACACTCAGTAATGAATTACTGGGGGGCTAGACACCGCTAGACTAGACACCGCCACGGGCTTCTGCGAATAAATCTGCCTTCCTAGCCATCTCACCTAAATTCGTGAACGTGTTCGGTTTCAAATGAACATAGAGTTTGCTACTCCAGG
This sequence comes from Ctena decussata, assembly GCA_963989385.1. Lineage (NCBI taxonomy): Eukaryota > Metazoa > Mollusca > Bivalvia > Lucinida > Lucinidae > Ctena > Ctena decussata. The sequence continues at coordinate 64,388,609 of OZ022513.1, forward strand.
ATTCTAAAATTTGATCCCTAGCGAAAAAATCGCAAACAGCCTCCTAAGATTCCTCTATCATCGTTATTTTTAACCATTTATTAAGATACAAGCTAAGTCTACTACTAAAATAAATACACGTTTCCGAATTTTCCGGCATATTATAGCGAAACTTCTTTCTAAATCCGCGTTCCGCCGTATCAAAATTGTTTAACAACGCATATTTCAATTTGTTATAATCTGCTGCAGCATCCACGGACAAGCTAGAATATACACCAAGCGCGCGACCTTTAAGTAATGCACAAAAATACGTGGCTAAAACATTCTTATTCCATTCATTCGCCCTCGCGTATTTCTCAAATCTCAACAAGTAACAATCAATTTTGTCTTACTTTCATCAAAATACGGTAACTTCGGATCCCGCGCATGCGCTAACTTATCAGTCTTCTGTTTCTCTAATTCTACTCGTAACGATACCTTCTGTAAATCCATCTGAGTCTTTAACTCACGATGGTGCAGCTTAAAACTATTATTCATTTCTTCTATCTCAATTTTGCTCGCTAGCTTCGCTTCTTATCGCTTTCTACTCGAAACAACTTAGCTTCCCTATCCTGCTCGGCTTGCCGCTCCATACTTTCAATCCGCGCCATTTCAATTTTGTCTATCCGCCGCAATCTTAGCTTTTTCCGTCGCGATCGGAGCTAATTCAACTTCCTTATCTTTTTCCGCCTGCGTAATCTTTTATTTCTCCGCCGCGATCCTAGCTAACTTAATTTCCCTATCCTTATCAGCCTGCGCAATCTTCTCTTTATCAAGGTCCCTTACCGCGTGCCTTTCTGCCCTTTCAAATTCTTGCTGTTGCTTTACAAAATCCTGCAAAGCCTGCCCCTCAAAACCTAAATCCTTTCCTGTTTGAATTAATTCATCCATGGTACTTAACGTAATGCTCACGTTAATTAAACTGAAACCGACGTTCCCTTATAGCCACTGACATTAACTAAAACGTTAACAGTCACAATAGCAAACTAATCCAATTAAAACGTTGATTAATTAGTATACTCGCAATCTAGACGTAGCTATTAAAGTTGCGATCTTACAGACCGGAAATGACGTCACAGACTGACGTTTATTTTGCCAAGAACTATGTTTCACTATCAAATGACGCAGGGGATGATTTATATAATTTTTAAGCTTCCTATTAGATCCTGTACCATATAATTATAATCATGTGTATACGTGTATATATATTCATCATATGACGTCGCATTTGAGAGTGTAATAAAGCCATGCATTAAAAACGATAATCCACTAGTGGATTAATAATGCAAATTACGTCGTAACGTTATGCGTTGACGTTTATAAAATGTTGCGTTTTCTAATGGCGAAATCGGAACGTTTTAGTGCAACATTTGCTAATCAAATGCGATTTTAGTGTCATATGATAAATAGAATCTTGCATTCGTGCTCCTGTATTATTGAATTTATCAAACTCGTTAGGGACAACCGATAAGATGCTCGGCATAGCCTCGCATCTTATCTTTTTCCCCAACTCGTTTAATAAATCCAATAATACATGGGCACTCAAGTAAGATTCTCTATATTTTGTATACGAAGATTTATTAATAAAATATTGTTTAAACCAAATGACGTAATTAGAGTACGTGAATAGCCCACATTACAATTACGCCCAATTTGAACTAGCGTATCGGATATACTAACGTTACGTATGTATCGCAACGTATTAACACTCTGACATGATAACTGTATGGCCTTCAATACAAGACCTTATAATATACATACGGTAAATCAGACCTTAGATTCTGATATTAAGTTTAACTCAACGTAATGATATAACACAACGTTACGGTGAACTGCGTTATTAAATCAGGACATGAAATAGACCTTATTAACGATTACGGCACAAGGTTCAAAGAGTTTAGATTATTTACCTAACAGACTGTCATGCAACAGCAGTGACACGATACTCAAACGGACCTTAAGAGCTAAATGTATGTTATCTATGCCAAGACAATTTGGGTCTATATACCTCAGTTTCCCTACTCAGATGTGCAACCTGTTACATTCTATCACAGAATAACGCATGGGCTATTGCACTTCATCATACCGGGAATAAGGGTAGTTGACCTTAATTGAATGTAAGCTACATTTACGAACAAGTGAGTGGCAAAACTTCTCTCCTAAAATTTTCATCAATGCAAGCAACCTTACGTCACTTAAAAAAAACTTATTTAAAGCCAATATGGAGAATGACTGAAATAACTGTGCGTAGCTTCTATATATGTTGTGAATGTCCTACACTGGCAGATATTAACAAGAAATCGATCCCAATTCTGACACCATGTTACGCAGAAAGCTCTACACCGGAGTGTAGAGCTTTATGCGTCGCCAAGACGGCGGAGGTTGATTTCCTGCTAATGGCGTTATCAACCAATGTACATCAACAAAGAAATTCTAACAACGTTAGAATTTTGGAAATTTATATATGATAATGTAAGCTCTATATACAAACAAAACAACTTACAACTGACGCATATGCAATGATATACAAAACAGTCCATGTCGCTGGCCCAAGTATGATGTTTTTCGCAAATCTAAAGTCGATCTGTGTACATTACGCAAATCAGTTACAGACTGACGCTAAACACCGTACTCGGCTTAGCGGCAGGAACTGAAAATACACTAAAGAACAAAAAAAAAAACGTCAACTCAACCCCCACTCTCTTCAAAGACTAAGGCCTTTCAACCCCTTGCTGGCCCCTAGAGATCGGTCACTCCCTGTACACCATCAGGTACCAGTCTCTGTATAATAGGTACTAACACCTAACTGTGTTTCACAATATATACCAGTGGAAGAATTATATTTAATTCTATGAATTCACAATATTTTTATGCCGCGGCGGTTATCATCAAAGGATCCCCTGTCTCTTCGATACAACCTGCCTCTGCTAACCTGCTAATATCGGACGTGTTGTTTGCCCTGAGATACGAGCTCAAGTATAGTAACTGCCTGCAATAGATATACCGAATACTGGTCTATTATTCTTACTTCTTAAAGCGGGTTAAAATGAAGACTTTGTCAAATAATGTCCTACGCCCACAAAAAAAACACTATATTGAACAACTCAGGAACAAAAACTTAGTCTAAATGAATGTTATAATGTAAGACGGCATAAAAAAGACATTTCTAAAACAAAATCTTTCCCACACAAGTATCAAAAATCATGACTCGGCTTATGTGAACACACTCTATTAACAAAATGTACTTCAAAACCAAATCTGATCTCATAAATTGTCCAAGCGGAAAATATGCCACATTTTCCGTAAGTGTTTTATTACCACATTTATCCTACATACTGTTGTACTACTTACTAACTGACTAAAGGTTAAAAAGAATTTTGACTTGAAAACACGTGCAATGCGATCCATTTCGTAACAAATGCATAACAAGTCGCCCAAGGGCAATGATCGCTCACCTGTCAGTATATGCTCAGGTCAACTGGCTGAAATGTAAGTTTTCAGTTCAGGTAGGCTAATAGACAGGTGCTATTTTATAGGACTGGATGGACCCATTCAAAAGCATTAGAGACCAAATTTGACCTTGCGGCGACACAGGTCTAGGTCAACCCAAGGTGATCATTTATATAAACTTGGTAGTACCAGAGTCCCAGATGGTACATACCAAGTTTCATGGCAATTGGCTCAGTGGTTCTGGGGAAGAAGAGTTTTAAATGTTTTTGCCATGTATGGGCATGGTGGCCTTCTTGGTCATGGGTTGGTTGGTTGATTTGATGCTTAACGTCCACGGTAAACAACTAAGGTCATGTCGGGACGGTCAGTTAACCTAACCACACTATTCCTGGGCAGACTTAGACCTCCTAAGCGGTTAAACAGTACTAAGTGCACATACTTTCGCCAGTAACTGACAACTGCCCTTCTTGAATCGGCGGAAGGAGAAACGAAAGTATGTGGCCAGACCGGGATTCGAACCCAGGACCTCTGACTTACGAGACAGGTGCCCTATCGATTGCGCTACCCAGCCCGGCTTCTTGGTCATGGGACCTGGACCAAATATACATACTTTATTTCTCGCTTTGCCTGATGGATGCACATGAAATTTAATTCAGATTGGTCAAGTAGTTTCAAAGGAGAAGTCCTTTAAAAATGTTGACACACAACAGACAAATGGTATTTAGCTGAGGCCACTAAATAACCTTGATCTCTAGAATTCTTAGGGGTTGATGATGACTGCATTTCAATATCACAGGTCACAATAGCAACAGAAAAATGCACTTTTTAACCTTTTCCCATTCAAATCCTTATAGAAAAAATTGACCTTGCAGTAAAATAGGTCAAGGTCAATCCAAGGTCATCGTTTATATAAACTTGGCAGTACTAGAGCCCCAGACGCTACATACAAAGTTTCAAGGCAATAGGCCAATTGGTTCCGAAGAAGAAGATTGTTTAAGTTTTTTACCATATATGAGCATGGTGGCCATCTTTGTCATGTGACCTGTGCCAATTATACAAATTTTCTTTCTTGCTTTGCCTGAAGGCTGCACATGAAATTTAATAGAAATCGGCTCAGTAGTTTCGGAGGAGAATCCTTTAAAATTGATTACTCACAACAGGCAAATGACATTTGGTCAAGATCACCAAATGATCTTGACCTCTAGTATTCTTAGGGGTCGATGATACCTGCATTTCCATATCATTGTGCACAATAGTAACAGAAAATTCACTTTTTCAGCTTTTCCTGTTCAAAAGCCTAAGGGCCCAAATTTGATCTTGCCATAAAATAGGTCAAGGTGAACCCAAGGTCATGATTTATTGACGCTTTGTAGTACTAGAGTCCCATATATCACATACCAAGATTCAAGGCAATTGGCCCAGTGGTTCCGGAGAACAAATTATTTTAAAGTTATTACCATATATGGGCATGGCAGCCATCTTGGTCCTGTGACCTAGGCCAAACATACAATTTTTTTCTTGCCTTGCCAGAAGGCTCTTTATGAAATATAATTGAAAGTCTTTTTAAAATGTTGGCACAAAACAGGCAAATGACCTTTGGCCAAGGTCACTAAATGACCTTCACCTCTAGTATTCATAGGGGTTGATGATGACTGCATCTCCATATCACTGAGCACAACAGCAACAGAAATATGCTTTTCTTCAGCTTTTCGCATGCAAAAGCTTAAGGGAACAAATTTGACCTTGCCATAAAATAGGTCAAGGCCAACCTTAGGTCATGATTTATAAAAACTGTGTAATACTAGTGCCTAAGATGCTATATGATAGTTGCTGAGCAACAAATTGACCAGCCATATGCAAAACGGTGTACATGTACTAGGCTTTGTGAATTCGCAGAACCATGTGACGAGGACATTAAGGAGCGAGCAAGTAGAGCTCAGCCACTAAACGTTCAAAGACATCCGGGTACCTACGAACGAGAATTTTTGCATTTGCACAAACTGAGCAAAGACTTTACTTTTCGTGTGTTAGATTCATTTTTTATTTATAGATACTTTATGAAAAGGGAACAGTCTGACCAGACTTCGCGGATGCACAGGCGGATGTGGGTCTCTCTTGTTCGCACATGCCGTAAGGTACCATTTCAAGCGACTCCAAATAAATATAAGCCGCGACACGAAAAAAAAACAACAATGTTGCGTGTGCGACAAGTGCAGAATAAGATCAGCCTGGATATCCGCCCAGTCTTATCGAAGTCTTCGCTGTCGGCATGGAGGTAGTTTTGACCCTAAGCTACCCTTTAAGCGCACATCGATGATTCTGATCAGGCTTGCGGGATGATCAGGCTGATCTGAGTCTTCGCTAGATGCACATGCCACGCTGTTGGTTTTTGTTGTGCCGCGGCTTATGTTTGTATTTCAGATATTCTCTCCTGACGTTTGGAGCCAGGCTATTTGTGGTGTTGGATTTAAGAAAATATTCGTAATATTGTCGAATATTGCACAGGTTTATTTCAAGTCGGATTACTCTATAAATAGACTGGGATTTAATATGTCATTTCAAGAGATCAACGTCGGTAAGATTAAGTTTTTTATCTATCTATCTATCTGTCTATCTATCTATCTATCTATCTATAGATATGATATAAGAATCGGGTATAGATGGGGGATTTATAACACTGGCATAGATGAGAGAGGTAAGAATCGGGTATAGACTATATAATTGGTCATCTGATACAGATGGGACGTAGGAATCGGATTTAGATAGGGAGGAGACTTAGATCAAGTATATATTAGGCAAAAGCGGGTAAATATGAGCGATCGGTTACAGATGATGGACCAGGTATAGATATGAGTCTTACATTTGTAAATACAGTCAAAGAAGAATTTGATATGATCTTGGTTGTAACAATGATCTCCGGTATAGGTAGTTTGTCAAAAAGCGGAGGGCAAAATATTGATTTTATTCCGTTATTGATAGTATAAGAAATAGTTTAATATTTACCAAGGTTCGTGAACATTTATTCGTTGCATACAGTAATCTATTTCCCATGTAAACTCATGCAAAGAGTTCCAGAATTGTTTGATTTTTTAATTATTATTGTTTTTGTTATTTACCGTTTTCCTTCTCTATCTTATGCATTCAAACAGAGTACGTATCCATAAAGGTAAAACAGCCATTGTTGCTATTACAAGTATCATACTACTAATACTATAATTTATTCGTAAATTACGAGATGGTCTGAACTGTGGTCACTCATTCTAACGTTTTGGGGATGTTGGGGATAGGGTTTGGGATCTGATTCAGTCAGTTCCTGAAGTGTAGTTACTCTTTAAATTCTCCTAAATAGGGAGTAAATGCTCCTATAGGTTGGTTGGGTTGGTTGTTTAAATGGCTTATAGAGACAGTATTATAGTTCATATCGTACCGTATCCCAGATGGAGCGAGAAAAAAGAGATGATAGGCGAGAGAAAACTATCCAAACTACCCCAAACCCACCATCTACAAGCACAAAAGGCCCTTGCCCTACTACATGTACTATTATTCAAATAAGCAGGACTACCCGGCACTGGAAGTTACCCAGCGATATCGTCAGAGCCGACCATCTCCGATACATGTCAAGAGTCTGTACAAAAAACTACAACCCTTCCAAACAATGCACAACCAGGCTTAAGGCTTTAAAATTGAAGTATTGGTATCATGTAGTTGATCTGACAAATTTATATTTTAAAATCGTACTCTTCTGCATTTTCTGCATGCGTTGGGTTTAGTAATAGATTAAGGTATAACTAAGAGTCGTGAAAATTTGTCAGCTATTAATGCAATTCACTTTTTGACAAACTACCGATAAAGACCTTCGTAGGAATATACAACATTTATACTAGTTATTAGCAAATATTTATGTCAACACTCCTACTTTCTCAAATTTATAAAGCGATGAAGCAAAAGACACAGTGTGGTGTTGTTCTCACGAGCCCATCAGAATATCTAACATCGCTTGACACGAATAGTGATGGACAGTATGACAGTGGCCAGGAATGCGATTGGGTCATAAAGCTTGACTACACAAAAGTGATTGTATTTGAAGTCCTAAAACAAGATATTTATCAGAACAAGAAATCGTCAGCATGTGACAGTGATTTTCTATTGGTAAGACTTAATCAAGATATATTTACCCTTGGGCAAAATGCCTTCCGGAAGATGAAACTACTGAACAAACCGATGTATTCAGTCGCTGAATGTCGGTGGTCATGCTGTGTCGTTGGTAACTAGCGCAGTGATAGGTCATATAGATAAAGATACTAAGGACAGGTGACAATCATACATGTAAATCATAACCTATCCAAGACAACGAAAGTGAGAGAAATCTCGATAGGCAAAAATAGGGGCTTATCGCGTTTTCAGCCCCACAATGTCTTGGGCCCCCTACATGTGAATTGGCTGTTTAAATTGCTGCCGCCGGTGCTGTCTTTGCTGGTGACTAATTTTATGTTTACTTTTTCCCACGTGGTGTCTTGGGTGTGATCTGGTATTAAATTGTGTCAGGCCCTTGGAATTTTACTTCCTACTTTTGGACTCCCCTTCGCATCCTAGCAGTCCGATCAGGGCCTTTGCTGTTCGCACGTCAGATATTGAAACCAAGGGATCTACAGACATAAAACGACGGCTAAACGAAGGCTTTAGTCTTCGTATGAGCCGACCCGAGAAAACCAACAAAGTTGCATGTGCGTCCAGCGAAGATTCAGGTCAGCATGGGCATCCGCCAAGTCTGATCAGAATCTTTGCTGTCCGCATGGCTGTCCGAGATAGCTTAGATCCTTAGCTACCTTTTAAGCGCAAAGCAAAGACACTGATTAGAATTTGCGGATGTCCAGGTTGATCCGAATTTCCGCTGGGCGCATAACCATTTTGTTTGTTCTGTCGTGTTGCGGCTCTTATATTTTATTTGACTTCGCTGCAGCTTGTATGAAGTGCTGTGTGGGGGGCTATAAAAGTTTCCCTGTACTTCATCATAATTCAGATATAGAGAATTGTGTATGTGTGCTCGTGTATTATTGAATTTATTAAATATGTTGGGGGAAAGGATAAGATTCGAGGTCATGCCAAGCGTCTAATTGCTTTTCCCCAATGAGTTAAATAAATCCGAAATTACAGGAGCACAAATGTAAGATTCTATTTATCACAGGATACTAAAATTACATTTTATTAGCAAATTTTGCACTCAAACGTGACAAGTTTGTCATTAGAAAATGCGACGTTCTTATGGACGTCAACGCATAACGTAACGACATTAATTTGAATATTTATTCCACTAGTTAATTATCTTTAAATGCATGCTTTAATTACACTCTCAGATACGACGTCACACGATAAAGTATTTTTCCCCTGGGATCGCTGAGCCTGTGTTGGCAGCTTCGAAAATCGAGAATTGCTCAAAGCCGGTGTGACAAAGTAAAGTGATTCCCCTAGAATAACGACTCATTCGACTTTATTCTATAAAGAACAGTGACTCCCCGTTTATAATTTTATGAATCAGAATTGTTTACTGTGATACGTCCAAGGAAAAGCATTCAACAGGACCTGTGATCAGGAAAGCTCTTCCCCAGCCCTTACAAGATAAGTAAATTTAGTACCTGAATCCTCTGCACATTCAGCAGCAGAAATTAGGCGATCTTCCAAGGAGTTCCAATTTCTAATATTCTGGGGGAAGAAGCTGGACTTGCAAATGTTAGTTCCAGCCAATAAAATTTGAAATGCGAGGTTATGATGATTCCTGGTACGCCTACGTGGGGGAACAAGGTCATTTATGGGTATAATGGCTACATCATTGAGATCTTCTCAAAACATTATCAGTCTACTATTTTTCTTTCCCTTTTTAATTTTCTCCAGAATGCAAGTCATACTCCCAGTTTCATAAGTGTAATTTCCTGTTGTGAATCTATCTGCCCTTTTCTGCACCTTCTCACGTTCATCTTGAAGCAGTAGGCTTTGGGGTCCCAAACTAAACTTAAAATGAAAAATAAGTAAAAATAGATGTTGATGCCATAATGACAACTGAAAGACCATCTGTTTGGGAAAGAGCTGCTTATTCGGTATAATGTGCTGCTCATTCAGTTTACTATGCGTGTCTTTCGTAGACTTTAGCAAACTTTCTGTGTGTATGTGCTTCTTTCCCTATTGGTTTTTAGAGCGGAATGTGGGATTTAATTGTAATAATTCCTGCCCATTGCCCATCTTTTTACTTTCCATATTCCAGGACTGGACTCACCAGTCCCATGTATGCTGACTTTTAAACGTCCTATGGACATGCTGCCAAGTTACGTATAAGGAAGCCCATAATGTTGTGAGCCTTTGTGCAAATACTGCGTGTGTTCCATTCCAAATCATTGATAATGGTCATGATAGTTTGTACTTTTTCGAGGACCGTTCCTGCTAAGGTTTAGGAAGAATTGATCTTCTTGATCCGTTTCCTCTGCATTATATTGCCTTTGACCGGTTGAACACCTTAAACGATCTATATCCTCCTGAAGTTTCCTGTTTCTTTATTATCTTTGATTTCACGATATCCATCACAATCGTCTGCAAAAATTCTTAATTCTGAGTCTAAATTTTCTGTTATATCGTTAGTGTACAATGAGAACAGCAGTGCTCCAAGCACGGTGCCCTGGGGGACACCTGGCAAAACGGGGGGCCCAGTTTGATTTAATTTCATTCACAACAACACGCTGCTGCCTGTCACAGAGAAAAGAATCTATCTATTACAGTATCTTTCCAAAAAAAATACTGTATAGCTTACATTGAAGTTATTTATGAAGGTAGGGGTGGCGGAGAAGAGAAGATGGGTGGGGAAAGGCTCTCAAAAGCTATCAAGAAGTCTCAGATAAATGTGTCTACCTGACCGCCCTTATCCAAGATTTTAACCCAGTTGTTCATAACCGTGACCGGCTGAATTTCACAACTATGCTTCTTTCGAAATCATGTTGTCTGTCTGAAAAAAGCCATCATATTAGAGCAAACAAGTAACTTGCGTGGTACACAGGTTAGAGAATTCGGTCGAAAATTTTAAGCCAAAGACCTATTACCGTTTTTGAAGATCGAGCATATAATAGCAAGAGACCATTTCTTGGGGGATTTCACCCGTGCTAATAGATTGTTGGAAGAGGTGAGCAAACATTGCGCCTAATTCTGATGCAAAGTCTTTAAGACCCTAGGATGCAGGTCGTCAGGTCCTTAAGCGTTTGATGGGTTCAAACCCTTGAGAAGTTTTGTTACATCTTCAGCTGAAACATGAATTTTCCCTCATGAAATGAGCGGAACGATTAGGAATGGACTTAGGTGTTGTCACTTTAGTTGAACACATCCGACAACTAACCATTAAATTTAGCTGCCTGTTCCAACTCTGATTCGGCAACAACGCTACCATTTCTCCTCTTCAGCAGGGGGATAACATGAATATCTTTCTTTAAGCTATTAATTTTCCGGTAGACGTACGTCTCTGGGATTAACCTATACAGCATGCTACCAACCAAGTTATTGACCTATACATTGTGTTGCTTTTCATATCAGCCTTAATCTCTCTTCTCAAAGTTTTAAATTTTGACCTATGTTTCTACTCCAGTCTTTTTAGCCTTAGCAAATTTAAAGAGTAATTACACTTCAGAAACTGACTGAATCAGATCTCAAACCCTATCCCAAACTTCAAAGGGAAAGATTGACAAAGACATCCCAACAAACAATAAATTACCAGTGATAAGCCGAGTCAGCAGCTCTTTCCCAAATAAGTTGCAACTCAGCTATCTTTACTGAAATAAATAATTAAGACCCTTATAGAAGGGTGAAAATGAGAACACAATACATTAAACAGCACCGAACATAAAACAAATGCAACACCAACGAAAGTACCGCCTTGGGACGGTCAGTAATAACTACTGAGGGGTTTAAACCGGTTTTACTGGGCCCAAACCTTCACCCTCACCCTCCGCCGCGGTGCACTCAATTAGTTGGTAGTTCGGTTCGTATGGAGGTCCCTTAACTTATTAGAGAGTTATCACGGTCAACAATTAAAATCAAGAAAAGACCGTGATGAAGCAAGGATGAGGACTCGACAGCCGAAACGTGTTGAGACACCTGGAGATCCCTGGGGTATTAGCAACACAACTGGAGCACTGGAGCAAAATAAGACCACCAGTTGAACCCCGGTGGGCCAAGAAACAGACAAACATCCAGCCCCAACAAACTAATATATACCTTTTAGTAGGGACTATAATAGAGTCTGAACCCCGACCCACCGGCGTGCAATTAAAGAGGACAGCAAAGTTGTCAACCATGATTGGGTTAACCACTAAGCATGTAGACCGTCGCATTACATCTATGTTATAGCCAATGCGTTTAAATCGTAAGATAATTTTCTTAAATTGATCAGGAAATCCAGGAACGCCTATCTTGGCGTTCCTTAACAGTAACAATAAACTTAAGGGGTAAATGGCTACAAGTCCTTTAACTTCAGAAGTCTCTTCTGCAGATATCTCTTTGTAGGCCCTTGTACCGCCAAGTTCCTGGTTTAAAACTAAAAAGTATGCAAAGACCAGGAACTGAAGCAATCAAAATCCAAATACAGCCCTCAAATCATAGTTGTTAAAGTGTTAATTAAATGTAGCCGTCAAACAACAACAAAGTTGTTTGCGGCCTTGTCTGCTGGAAGAATCAAAACATACTTTTTATGAAATTCTTGAATACCTCGTTGTAGATGTCGAAAAGTAGATTTAGGTTTAGGGGGTAAAAGGTGAATGTTTTGTGAATAAACTTTTATACGTTTATCTACAATATTTCCATGCCTTAAGGCATGAGACTCAACATACTCTCGTTTACACTATCGATCACCGAACTCATTTAATGCAGATGCTTTTTCTTCCCTATTTGTTTTTTAAATCTATGCGGGAAGGAAATCTGTATTTAGGACCCTTAGAAACTATGTTACGAATTCTTGAATCTGGAATGATTTTTGCTTTCCAGTTATACTATGACCAGTTGCCTGCCGGATAAATAGTTTTAGAATCTTCACAGTCTCATGACTCAGGGGTGTTAACATGAATGCCAAGATCTGAAACAAGTTCATTGTAATTAAACATTATGTTTCGGATGTTTTTTTTTTATCTATAACACATTATTGGTGGTTCAGAATTTCGGAAATATGTAGGTATTGATGAAGGGACGGTTCTATCCTTAAACATACTATGTAAGCCAATAAATTCAATTCCTTCATTTATAAAGGGATTTTTTATGAAATACATTGATTGATGGACATGTCAGACACTACATTCTTTTTGCCAAAATCATACTGCAGGACACTACTATTGTATCCCGCCATTTTGAAGATAGAGCGAGGGGACATACTATTTGGCTATCCGTGGTTCTGTACTTTGGTAGCTCTCCTTAACAGTAGAATCTTGTGTGCGCAACTCCTCCTACAGTTTTCATGAATCATTCTGAAACTTTGCAGGCTTCTTTTTCATGGTATGAAGATGTGCATGTGCCTTAGGGGTAACACCGAATATTTTTACCACTTCTTTTGCTTTGCAAACAAAGTCATTTTTCAGCATCAGAAGACCCTTTGAGGTCATACCTTGTGTGTGCAACTACTCCTACAGGTTTCCATGAAACTTTGCAGGCTTCGTTTTTCATGGTATTTAGACGTGCGTGTGCTTTAGGGGTTACCGTCAAATACTTTTTAGCTCAGTTTTTGCCTTACAAACTTAGTCATTTTTCAGCATTATAAGACCATTTGAGTACATACCTTGTGTGCGCAACTCCTCTTACAGTTTTTCATGAATGAGTCTGAAACTATGCAGACTTCTTTGTCATGGTCTGTAAATATGCATGTGCCTCGGGGATTATCGTCAAATAATTTTTACTACTTTTTTGGCTTTTGCAAACTTACTCATTTTTTCAGCATCAGAGGACTTTATGAATATATACCTTGTCTGGGCAACTGCTTCTACAGCTTTTCATGAATCATTCTGAAACTTAAGAGGCTTCTTTCTCATGTTCTATAAATATGGATGTGACTCTAGGGTTATGGTTGGATAATATTGTGCCACTATTTTCTCTTTATTAACTTAGTCATTTGGCACAATCTGAAAACTTTAACAGTATATACCTTGTGTGCACAAGTTTTCGTGAATCATTCTGAAACTTTTCGGAGCTCTTTTTCATTGTCTTTAGATGTGACTTTAAGATAACTGTCAGATAAATTTAGTATTTTGTCTTGTTTCGAACTGAGGTCCAAATACTTACAAAGTGTATAGATATCGACAGGACATCTTGTGTGTGCAGCTCCTTATAGGGTTTCGAACTAATCATTTTGAAAATGTGCATGTGTTTTCAAACATGGTCTTAGGACTTGCATTAGTGGTTTTTGAAGAATCCCAAGATGCATTGACGACGGATAACTTATGTGTGTATGTGCTCATATTGTTTTGGACATTGTACATTTTGGGGTTGTGCATCCTCCTTCTTTTTGCCAAAGGCGGGCAACACCAATTCATCAAATTCGCTTGTTATTACTGATCTCTGTTATCTTGATCTTTGAGCCGGATACCTAGGTCTTGCGCGCGATGCATCATCTGGAAACATGTGCTAAGTTATTGTGACATCTATTAACAAGTAAGAGAGTACTAACTGATTTAAGACAACAATATGTATTCTATGAAGATATATAGAAGACACCATTGCTTCATGGGAAGTCATATTATTATGACCGGGGGTCAGAATTTTTTCACCGGGGGTCAATATTTTATAGATATTATCAAGGGCGTTATCGTTTTTAATAGGATTCATGTTTCTACGGAAGTTACTTTATATAGAATAATGACCGGGGGTCGTTATTCTAATAGGGTCATTTACTTTGTTAAACCGGCTTAAGAAGCGGGTGGGTCGTTTGTTACTTACAAACGAAATTGTTAGAAAGCAGAGAGTCCGTGTTTTTTTTCCGTGTTATTGGGTTCCAAGGACAGCCTTTATAGTTTTTTTATTTGACTTTACTACATCTGATGTAAAATGCCGTGTGGCAGCTGTAAAATGTCTCCGCGTACTTTGATCGTAGTGCAAATTCGATTTTTTATTTGCTTTATGATCATTGAGCCCATTGTGTTAACCTAGAAATGTGAGTACCTTTTAGGCGTAGGTACCTTGCAAAATGATATTGCTGTTTTGAGAAGAGCCTCAATAATCATTTGAGCAACGACAAGACAATGCCAACAAAATGGTTGTGCGCCAAGCGCAGACTCATGTCAGCCTGGGCATCCGCCCAGTCTCACCAGAATCTTTGCAAAGCGCTGATAGGGAAGCTAAGGGTCTAAGCTACCTCCATGCAGACAGCGAATACTCTGACCGAATTGGCGGATATCCAGACTGATCTGAGTCTTCGCTGGACGCACATGTCACTTTGATAGTTTCTTCGTGTCGCGGCTCATTCATAGGCCGTTCCAAGGCGATACTTCTGTTGTGGATTCTGAATGTCACTTCTTCTTATGTCCACTTGTTTGTGGTCTTCTTTAATTTGCACTAAGTTAAAGTAAGTGAAGACTTTTACAGCCGCCTATCGGCATTTCACATGAGCTGCAGTAAAGTAAACAAATATCTGATAAATTGCCCTTGGAAGCAAGGAACTAATACGAGAACAAAAATTGGAGTATTGGCTGAAGTAAGAATGTTGAGGAGCTATACTGTTGCGACGATTTCCCGATTATAGAAATGCAACAATAATAAACTGCGATTGTAACTGCCAAACTTTCGAATTTATTGACAGCTCGTCTTAAATACTGAGCCCTAACGATTACTGACAACATCCAACTTTCTTATCTCTGGGTAACTAACGACCACTTACGTTATTCTCATTTTACGTCATAGAAGTAACATCGAACGTTACGACAACGATGCAACGTCAATTATGTCTCTTCATGAAGCTATTAGTTTCTAATATCCAGTTTCCCCTGCTCAAAATGTCCTTCAGTTTTAAACAACCTTATGTTATGTAAATCACTTAAAGAACATCAATTTAAGAAATGTGTTTCTCGCGCACCTGCATTAGCTATTGTAAATATTTGATACACATAAACATTTGCGAAAAAGATGACTAAGATTTAAAACATAAAACAAATTCATTTAACTTTCAAGCTTATGACAGTTCCATTTTTATATCTAATCATCTAGTTTCAAAGAACAGAGCTTAGTCAAAGGTCTCACCAATGCCCCTTGCCCTATCTGAATCTTGGCAACGCGTATTCGTCCAACTAGGCTCGGATATACTTCGAGAGCCCTTTCGAGGGGCCAGTTCCCTCTAGAAGTATCAGGCGAAACTACCAATACGACCTCGCCCACTTGTGGATCTCGTCGCTGTTGTGTCCATTTTTTACGCGCCTTGAGTCCCGGCAGCCACTTTCGGAGCCATCGACACCAAAAATGCCGGACCAGCTCCTGAATCCGGCGCCATCTCTTCCTTGGGTTGTGGTCGGTGTCACCCACTGTCGAAGGAGCAAACTGACCCCCGATTTGTCCATGAAGGAAATCGTTTGGGGTCAGCGGGACATCGTCTGAAGGATCGGCTGACTAATACGTTAACGGCCGTGAGTTTGTCAATGCTTCAGCGCCGAACCTTGCCGTCAACAGTTCTTCACTATTGATATCAGCATCACCCAGTATCACATGAATTGCCATCTTCGCCGACTTATCATTGTCTCATGCGCCCCACAGAAATATGGAGCGAACGCTGAATTGAATTTTTAGGTGATACCTTTGTTTTCGGTTGAGTCCTTGACTTTATTACGATCCAGCTGCTCTACTAGAGATTTTAGCTCCATATCTGGGCCCTTGAAATGAGTACTTTTGTCCGAAAAAAACTCTTCAGGAAGCCCACGACGACTAGCCCTTCTTTTGAATGCATTGAGAAATGAATCAGTAATGAGTCCAGCTCTAGATGTACAGCTCGAGTAGTCATACAGGTAAAAAGTCATAAATATCGTTTCTGCCGCCGTTTTCCTCCCGTGATGAATGGTCCACCGAAATCAACTGATGTCCTGTTAAAAGCCCGCAAGGATGGTTTCACTCTTGCCAGCGGTAAAGGAGCCATGACTTGTTGAGCAGTTTTTGCTTTTCTACGTCGGCATTCGGCGCATTCGTTTTCCCATTGACGTATCTCTTCACGTTCCGACATAATCCAAAACCGTAATGATATTGCTGCAAACGTTTGGTTGGTACCCGTGGCATGGTTCCCTTTCTCACGAAAACTCTTGACTATCAGCTTCGTCACCCAGCATTTACGTGAAAGAATAACTGGATAACGTACATCATATGATAAGAATTTGGCATGCGTCAAACGTCCAGCAGACCGCATTAGTCCATCGTCGTCCAGTTTTGGCTTCAGCGCTAGTAACTTCTATAGAACGGCAAACGTTTGCCCACAGACAAGGTCTTCCATTCATTTTCGAAGGCGTGCGCTGTGCATGTCGAATAAGCTGGAGCTCCGCCCTTTTCAGCTAAAAATAATGGAGTACCCCGCGTGTCCTATCCTCCTTTAGCAGCTTTCAGTTATGTATAAATCTGTTGACCCATGCTTGGATTCTCGTAAGTCGTAGCCAGCTCGAATAAAGCTCTGGTTCCAACAGAAAGTTAGTATCTGATTCTACTACGGACACCAACGTTCAAGTAACATCTTCGCTGCTTTTGATTCTTTGAAAGCGTTGTTTGTCTTGTTGCTCACGTGCTGATTGTTTCATTGTATCGTAGCCTGTTGGTGTCTCAATTCCTTTATTAATTGGCCACACGTCTTCTTCTTCACACAAAAACCATCTAGCACAGTTTGCAAGATCTTTTGCTTTGGAACCTCTACTTAGAATGTCAATTGGGTTTAAAGCTGATGGTACATACTTCCACTAATCTGGCCTAGTAACGCCTTGTATTTCGTTAATTCTGTTCGCTACAATTGGTTTGAACTCCCGACTTCGGCCTCGTATCCAGCACAATACGTTTACACTGTCGGACCTAAAGGTACAGCTACTTATTGGAGTTTCCAGAACGCTTGCTATTCTGGCTGTGAGTCGTACACCGACTACTGCACCCAATAAGTCTAGGCGAGGTATACTTGTTGCAAGGCTTGGTGCAACACGTGTCTTTGCAGCTACCAGATTGACCGAAACAGAGCCATCTGCATATGTGCACCTGGTATACACAACTGCTCCTCAGATGCATCTCTTGTGTCCTGTGGTTGATAATGTTGGTGCCCCATCACCCTGTTTGTTTGTCAAGCCTCTAACAGTCTCCGATGCTATGGTTTCGAATCCTGATTCCTGAATAATTCAACCCATGTCCAAAGCGTAGTTACTGATTCTAAGTGATTATTCTCCAAAACCCAGCGGTGATAAAACGCCAGCATAGCCTCAGGTAATTTTCGCTGTAGCTTGATATGCAGAGAGCCGTCGCCAAGTTCGTAGTGTTGCCCAATTCTTTTGAGATTTATTATCGCGATATCTAGCAGGACGGCAAATTGCTCCATGTCCCTAGCATTTTCTGATCGAATTTGTCGGAAATGTTCAAGATCTTCCAAGTAGATAGCTATCTGGCGTCGCTTTCCGCCATACTTCCTCTCCAGACGTTCTTTTGCAGCTTCGTAAGCAGTAGCGGAGTGTCCAAGATTCTGTATCATTTTTAATGCTTCTCCAGATAGATATTGTCGAAGCTGTAGCTGTAGCAAATTGTACTCCACTTGAGCGCTGTGGATGCAGGCCAAGAGCGCCGCTTTCAAACTCTGTTATGTTCTCTTGTCACAAGAGAAAAAGGTATTTAAACCCGCTTCAGTTGTCTCCACAAGTCTTGTCCTATGGTGGGAACGCCAGTACTTGCTTTCGGTTCGTAGAATACCGCCATCCGATTCAAACTCACGGCACCTGATTGTCCATGCGAATCTTGCTTGGCCGTTTCAATAACAGCTATTTAGTTGCGCGAGTAAAATTAGATTTAGCTCGGGACTTGTCCCTTTTTAAGTCCATTTCATGTTCTGCGATATTCGTTGTTACGCTATTTTCCAACGTCGCCATGTTGCTTATTCCGACGATTTTAGTTATGATTATTTTCAGCCTCGCTCTCCTTCTTGAATTTTTTGCGACGATTTTCCCGATTATGGAACTGCAACAACAATAATAAATTGCAATTGTAACTTCCAAACGTTCTAATTTATTGACATATCTTCTTAAATACTGAGCCCTTATGATTACTGACAACATTTAACCTTCTCATCTTTTGGTAACTAACGACCACTTACGTTACTGTCACGTTACGTCATAGAAGTAACGTCGACACGTAACGACAACGACGCAACGTCAATTATCTCTCTTTTCATAGAAGCTATTAGTTTCTACTTTCCACATACAATCAATTCCCATATCACGTCCTAAAAACCAAAAGGGAACGAAGTACAATACTTGATAACAGCTTACGAACGATACGTATAGTAAACCGAATATACAGCTCTTTCCCAGACACGTGGTCATTCAGCTACTAGTAACACCAGTTGTAAACACCACTAACACAAAAGATGAACAAAAGCACAGATGGTGACAACCAAAACAAGTAATAGTAATACCTGTCTTTTTACCATTTTTTTATTTTAAGTTAAAAAAGACAAAAACAGAAAATAAAGTCGGCAGCTAAACAGGTAAACATAATGGTTGAAGACCACAAACAAGCGGACATAAGAACAAGTGACATTAAGGAACCACAGCAGAAGAACAGCCGTGGAACGGCATATAAATGAGCCGCGACACGAAAAAAAAAAAACATACAAAGTAGCATATGCGCCAAGCAAAGACTCAGATCAGTTTTGGCGTCCGCCCATTAAGAGCTTAGCGAAGAACCTGATCAGACTGGGCGGATGCCAAGACTGATTAGTCTTCGCTTGGCGCACATGTCACTTTATAGAGTTTTTAGGCCGTTCCAAGGCGATTCTTCTGCTGTGGTTCCTAAATGTCCCTCGTTCTTGTGTCCGCTTGTTTGTGGTCTTCTAGCAATATGGTCACCTGTATAGCTGCCGACTTTGTTTTCTGCTTTGTTTTGTAACTTGAAATAGAAAATAGGTTAAAAGACAGACGTTACTATTACTTGTTTTGGATTTCAGTGTCGGTGCATATAATTACCTGTTGTGTTAATGGTGTTTACAACTGGTGTTACTAGTAGCTGAATGACCATCCGTCTGGGAAAGAGAGCTGTATATTCGGTTTACTATAGGTATCTTTCATGAACTGTTGTCAAGTGTTGTATTTCTGTCTCTTTTGGTTTTTAGGACGTGATATGGCATCTGATTGTATAAGTTCCTCATCATTTAAGAGAGGCTGACTGTAAACATCGAGCATTGGCCCATAATAACGTGGAAAGTCGAAAATTACGGATTTGGCTCAAATTTTGGGAAATTGATATATACGATGCTTGTTTGTATTTCACAAGTTTTTAGAGGTCAACGTTCGGCCGTTTCAATGGTAACTAAGAATCCATTTTGAAAATATCAATATTGAGACATGTATGTAATATTTCCTCGATAAAAATCAAACAACAAATATTATCCCATTCCTATCTGCTTGTATAGTTTGAAAATACATACGTATGTAATAAGATAACATGATATGAATGTTTACTGTCCCTTATTATCAACGGGAGAGCTTTTACTGGAAAAAAATCGACCCAATTTTGAGTGAAAAATTGGTGTTTTATTCGCCTGATAACTAAAAATGGCAGTCACGTTTGACAATGAGGCAATATATGCATGATAGAGTAAGGTTTGAAGTTAAAGAAAGTCAAAAAATTAGGTGTAAACTCGCAAAACTTTAAAAGTTATCCATCTTTGAAATGTGTCAATACTGTAAAATAGTAGGAAGGGAGATAATTCAAACTGGCATTATCTACCTCCCTTGACGATTACAAATCTGCGAACACTACAGGTAGTATCCATGATCTTTAATAATAAAAGATAGTATCTTTGAAAGAATAACCATGACCTTTTTTTTATCTATGAAATAGGTCCATTTACAAAGACTGCAGTTGCAGTTGTATTCGGTACATTTGATGACAAGAGTTGTCCCGAGCAAAACGTCTGCAGAAATCACGGAATAGAAGAACGGAGTAAAACTGTTTTATTTGCAGCAATACTTTTGCCTTATCTTTATTTTATGTTGAAATAAATAAATTTACTATTGTTTTTTGGATGAATTGCTCCTGTGAAGCAGGTAATACGCAAGAAGAGGCATTTTTCAGGACAGAAAGTGGTGCAGACTAAGGCCTACAGCGTCTATTCACCGAGGGATACTGAAATTTTAAGCAATGTTCTGTTACCTATGATCGTCATACTACATAGAACAGCTAAAAATGGATGGATGAATGAATTTGGATTTTATGTCCTTTTTAACAGTATTTCAGTCATATCAGGACGATTGGGGAATGTGGTTGGGGGGTGGTGGGAGGTGTGTGTGTGTGTGTGGTGGGGGGGATGAGTATGAAAAGCTGTGCAGTGGAGCCAAATATGCGGTTGGAAAGATTAATGCATCAAGCAGATCTCGAACTCGAACCACTTGATCAGCAGGCCTGGCCTTAACCTACTGTGATACCCGGGGCTTCTAGAATAGCCAAGAAAGTCGTGTAATTTAGGTAATCCTGATAGGGGCGCCATCGTAAGTATACGAGTACTCATGAGTGATTTATTCATCCCATCCAATTTCATCCACTTTTCTGTAGCTTAGCGAGGGAAGCGCCTGCGTGCTAAGCTAACAGTCCTTGTTCGAATCTCTTTTTTTCAATCACGGGATGCCATTGCACACAGTCTTTAAAAATCACCCATGCCTTGTTGCATGACCTAAGTACTGTTGAAAGGGCCATAAAACTACAAACCTGTCATTAACTCTTCGTTTTCCAGTCTGCCATTTAAATGTTAATTTGTGGTGCCATAAAAATGTTTAAAATGTCCATTTTGGTATGAAATTATTATTGGTTGAGCGTGTGATTTTTCGGCTTGTTTCTTACATTTAGCTTTTCTTAACTCACTCCGGCTTCGCCGCCGAGATATAAACTACGATTCGAGCTCAACACCATGTATACATCAGCAACAATTCACTGGTAAGAAAAAAAATTGTTCTTAATCGTGTAGTTCTATATCACGTATTTTTTTCACATTTGTACACACTTTCTCTTCACAAAACGGCGATATTGCTATTGCATATACAGTGGGTGGGGTATCTAAGCAGCAACTTTAAATCTGTTTATTAGAAAAAAAGAAAACCTTTAGAGATACGGAAACCAAGTACTGAACTACATTAAAACCATATTGATTCTACTGCAAATTAAGAGTTGTATATTAGTTACATGGGTTTAGGGTCGTTTTGAACTGATGTAACACATTTTTATGCATCGTAACCATAGAAACAATATCAAACACTACATTTCTACGCCGTTACTTGCAAAGATGGGATAAAAATGCGACTCTGTATTTGTTTAATAAGCAAATTCAAACTGAAAGTGTGGAAATTAGGGTAAAAAAATCTAAAAAAAATGTTGTTTCTGTAAAATTGTAAATGCGACAGGGACACCCTTTGCGCGTGCATTTAATCTGTAGTCAGTGAAAGTTTACAACTAATTGCTTTTGCTATGTACCGTACTTATGTTGCTGTTTGAAGACATGTTAATGATATATTCAGGTCAGGCTGCCATTTTCAATAACATCGATTTAAAAAAGAGCTATTTTCACACATTTTATTTTTTCTCCGACTATATGTACTTCCAGTTGCCATGGTTTCAACAACGTGCAGTAGCCAGTGCTCTGAAGGTGCAGAGACTGACAATTACATTTAGTCCTAAACACCATACCAGTTAACTATTTGTTACTTGCTTCAGGACAGACACGTTTTCCCTTTAAAAGTCATGAAAATATGTAAAATTTGAGCGGCCTAAAAATGGTTGCCATGGCAACAGTAATTGCTTAGATATCTCGAGAATGGCTTGACATATTTCACTAATTTTTTCACTAATCTTCATCTTTCGTCGAGAGCTTTAAACCATGACATTTTCAGCAAAATACAAAATTTTGAGTTTCCATCCAATGCTCGATCCTTACAGTCAGCTTCTCTTAATTTCTAAATTAAGCCGATACTCCAATGTTTTTTCTGGTAGGTGTTCTTTGCTTCCAAGGGCAATTTTTCAGATCTTTGTTTTACTTCACTGCAGCTGCTGTGGCGGCTGTGAATGTCTTGCTTTACTTTATCATACTGCAAATTATAAAAATCCTCAAACAAGCAGACATAACAACAAATGACATTTAGGAACGACATAGAATTGTGCCGCGACACGAGAAAACCAACAACGAGACATGTGTGCCCAGTGAATACTTAGATCAGTCTGGGCAGCCGCCAAGTCTGATAAGAGTCTTCACTATCCGCATGGAGGTAGTTTAGACTCTTTAACCTTTAAACGCTCAGCAAAAAGTCTGGTCAGACTGGGCGGATGCCCTGGTTGAGCTTAATCTGCGCTGGGCGCACAACCACTTTGTTTGTTGTCTCGTGGCGCGGCTCAAATGATTAGTTTAACCTTATTGTCATTGAGCACATGTTTGTAGTTTTGAAAAACGAGTGCCGCCTAGGCCGTTGCTGTGTATCTTATAAACAAATATTTTCTTTGACACCGAGACTTCGATTTCTGCTCCGTGTATTTTTCGTGTTTGTTTTGTTTTTGTTGTTTATTTCTTTAATTTATTATTTATTTCTTTTACTATTTTTGGTACATAAAATATTGAATTTGGTTATTTAATGCCAGCTACGCGATACTCCTTTAATTACCCAATCAAACACCTTTTATGCGTATTTCATGAAAAGCAATTCAAAACACTAATTTTAAAACGGTAAAAACCAAAGATATATATATAAGCAAGCGTGAAGGATGCTACGCCTTGGACAGAGGCACGCGTTGCAAACTCAAACAAAGCGAAAAAAGAAAAACTTAAACTCTAAACGCAAACCAAGTTCAACCAGTATCTTTATACTTGCATTATGACTTGTTTGTTTAGGTTCTCGAAGACCATCGATACATTGGCAGATACTGTGGAACATCCGTAGCACCCCGTTTCACAACTGAGGCCAATATATTATATGTTCGATTTACAGCGGGCGAGGTGCGTTCTGGAAAAGGATTCGAAGCTGTATACTTCCAAGCTGAAGGTACTGTATTCGGCTATTAGAGAGGGAGTCCCGCGTCCGAAATTGTTTCACATGTATAAATCAGTCATGTGTAATTCTGCTATAAGATAGAGGTTTTCTCTTCCAAAATAATCCTAAAATCTGGATTTAAATTTTTGAATTGTTTTGGAAAGGAATTCCCCGTCTTACATTAAATACACTTGTTATCATTTTATTTTGAATGTTTGTTATACAGAATCTTGCATCTACTGTAAGGTAGTTTTTCAGTAACTGGTATACTTGATTTAAACAATATATAAGTACAATATATAATGATACAGAATCTGACAGTCAGCAAAATGCTTATATATAAGCCATCTCCTGAAGCTGAACCAATATACTTGGTAATTAACTAAATAAATAGATTTTTCAAGTTTGGTCAGTCTTCCATGAACCATGTCCAACAGTATGAAATGGATATATGTGATCTTGCGACACTTCCACTGAATGAGACTGAGGCATAAGATAATGTCAATAGTGTAATCGAGGCAAAGAAAAAATCCTTTGTACTCGCCGGGAAACATATGGTGAGTTATTTATTCATTGATCCGTTCACTTTAATATCCATTCATCTGTCCGTCCAAATTCCGTCCATAATTTTCATTCGAAAGTAAATTTTGTCATGTCATCTAACCTTCAGAGTGGCTAATCTGTCTACTACCAAAATGCATGGTATTTTCCTTTACAAGAAAGGCACATTCTTGTGAGCAATATGCTCAGCTATAATTTCAGATCAAACACTATCTTTTAATTTTAAATATTAAGAGCACATACTCGTGTTGTCTTTTTAGTCTGTTATTGATATACACTTAGTGATGTCAAGGCAAACCCGGTGACCATCTACATAAGAGAGTGTTGTGAACATGGCTGCCGCTGATGATGTCTTTGGTGGTGACTAATTTGGTGTTGTCTTTTTCCCGCCTGGTGTCTTGGGCGGGACATATGATTTAATTGTGTCATTTCCTGAGAGTTTAATATTTACTTATGCTCAGGCTAACAAACAGGAACCTCAATAGAAGAGTCGCCTTGGAAGGGTCGGTTATAATCCTACTGGGGAAATCAAATTACCATAATGCATACACTTACGTCTCGTATATGTTTAGTCTGCCTAAGGACCACATGACTCATCAGCGAGACAATATTCAAACTATTTGAATATTCAGAACTCCGATGAAATGAATTAGATGTCCCTCTGGGGTTAAAGTCCTACAAGTGTTAGCATAGGGATGTACCGCTGGAGTAGTTACACTTTTCTACTCTGAGATGATACGAAAACGTGTGTGTTCCATCCTCAAATTGTATGATTAATCACACTTTTTAATATGCCCAATATATCAAAAGCATTCTAATTTTTCAATATCGGCAGCAGATCAGTTGTCTCGATTTTCTCCTCAGAACCCCAAAGTTTAAGTGGTCAAATATCCGAATTTTAAGTTCGCACTCGCAAATCATATAAACATTGACAATTCCGGAATATACTTTATGCACACAGAAATGGACCCCAAAACAGAGATGTGATCAGGTGCTCGCGAGTGGTTAGCATCACCTGCCTATAATAAAACACCCGGCATACCTATGTACCTGTGAAATAAGTCACTGAAAATAGAAGACCGGCATGTGCTTCGATTCAGCAATCTCTCTTAAAGGCCTAGATTTTGTTCTATCATTTTGACTCCCCCAATCTAATCCCCTCCAATAAACAAGTGATAAGAAAATCAAAGGCACCTCCTAATCACCTCATTATTAGGGTCATCAAACAATGCAGTGCTGAAACAACTGCTTGCCTCTGGGGCCGCAGTGGGATGGTTATATGAATCTTGAAATGTAAGAGATGACAGAACCACATTTACTTTAATTTGTAAAAAAGAATTTGCTTATTAGCAGTCAAAGAATAATCAAATATTAATTTAGAAAAAAAAAAAAGAAAAAGAGTAAAAATGCAAAAGAAAAAAAATGAATTAAAAAAAAAAAGAACTAACATAAAGGATTAAAGGAAGATTTTTTTTAGTTTTGATAATTAAATATATTTTACAAATATTTTCTTGTATCATCACTTACTATTATCGTTTTTATTAATTTTACTTTCTTAAATTTTATTTTCTTATTTGATTTTTTTTTTAATTTTTGTTTAGTAATTAGTGAAATGACTGTAATTTAAAACACTAGCCGTATATAAAAATCGCAAGGAGGAAAAAATAAAAGAATGTGCAAGATTTGGAGATGAAATTTAGTTTTAAGGTATATACTGACGGATAGGCACTTTTTAACGGACCAGTGAATTTTTTTATATTTTTGCAAGATATGTTGTTTAAAGTTAGCTCTTTCAACTGAAACAATAAAAATTGGGGGTCACCAGCTTGGATTTTGAGCTACAGATACCTAAATATAGGCTGGTACGAGGTACATAAAATGCCATTTTTGACACTTTCCATGCACACTTTAACAACAAAAAATATCAAAAGAGTGTGAAGTAAAATCAAAACAACATGTTCTTTTATCAGCAGAGATGCCCTTTAATGCTTAATGCCTGCAAGTCTGTCTACCTCTTTGAATACTACCAAATATGACACTTATTCGGCAAAAAGATGTTTTATACAGGTTTAAATTTTGTTCCTAGGAAACTGACTAAACTGCCAATTTTTGAAAAAAACTGACCAGTGATTTTTTTTAAAAAAACTTTTGAATGATAGACCTCTTTATTAGAAATAATCTGAAGGAAAAAAAAGTAAGGGTCATCAGATCGAAAAAAAATCTGTCAACTGTTGTATTACCCCACCCCCTATTCCATTGTCAGCTTTTTTACAGAAATTTGGCTGTATATGGCAATCTTAGTGTTCAAAATGTTTATCCAAAATATAGGCTTCCTCAAATTTAGAATAACTTTTTTGTATTATATTGTATATGAAAGTAAAACAAGAAAACACCCATGCTTTTATCTGATTTAGAAGTTAGGCTTTGCGTAAGTTTAACTGTAATCGTATTTATAGCCATTTTCTCTGAATTCTATGAAAACAGCAAAAGCTAATATAACTTTGCTGCTAATACAAATGATCCTTTTCATATGCAAGAAAACCATCTACAAGGAAGAACCAAAAGAACAAAAACACAATCGTAAAAAAACACAAATTTTTATTTCAGAGATTTCAGTGTCCTACCAAAAATACTCAAAAAAATGCATCAATTTTCAACAAGCATATAGTGATAATCCAAGTATTCAACATACTTCCCAACAACAGATATTTTTTGAAATTTTCCAACAAAGAAACCACTATGTATAAGCTTTGTTGTAAGAAATGTAAAGATAAACAACCATTTGATATAAGAGATATAATCCAGTAACTACCATTACCCTCAATTTTTTCCAAATTATGGAACCTACAAAGTTTGACTTTTTTGAGGATGTAACATTCACAACTATTCTCAAGTTTTGCTAGAAGAACCTTCAGTTGAATTTTTATATGGAATTAAATGACTTTGCTATACAAGAACACAACTGGGCACACACGGCTAGAATTTATTTCAAACACAAAATGAAGTTACCCAACCCATCCAACCACTAATGGGCACATTGTTTGGTATGTTCTAGAAGTATGTAAACGTATATTGTATCAAACTTTAAAACTGACAAAACAGAGACCTATTTATAGGTCACTGGACAGAAATGCTGTAAACTTAAAATCTATTAAATCAAATTCACATCAATAATTAGTATTGTGTGAGCCTTGGTAAGCATCAATAGAAGCAAACAGTGGAACTAAGAGGTTCATGGAAACTGAAAAAATGATTTTGCATATATATAGTTGCAATGAGATGATGTAAGATGATGTATATGGACAGACAGTGCCATGATCGTTTTTTTTTTCAAAACTTAACACAAAACTTTAACACAGATGTAAATTGAATAATGGATGGACAAACAAATGGAAAGACGAAAATATATACCACTGAACATACTTCATAAGCCTGAGGTATAATAAGATTTGAATAAAATTGTAGCAATATTCAATAACAAGTATCAATATCCTAGTACATACTATGTTGTTCCCAATTCTCGGCTAAAATGTGTACATAATATTTGATCTAAATGTACCCGGGGTGTAAAGCATTTTAAGTTTCATGCTGATATTCCAAAGAGTAACCTAGTTATGGAACACACAAGAATTGCCATACAAACTGCCATAGTGTGTTGTTTCAAAGGGTTGTAACTCTGCTAAAAATCATCGAAGCGTAACCTCCAAACAATTTGCCCTACTCCACATCGTAGTCTTACTATTTACTAACTTGATCAATTGGATGGAAACTGAAGGAGGAGTTATCAGGGAATAAACACCCCGAAAAATGTAAGTAAAGGGCTGTAACTCTGCTAAAATCATTGGAATTTGGAGCGTAACCTTGAAACGATATGGGCTGGTCCACCTCATAGTCTTACTATATACCAAGTTTCAGCTTGATTGGATGTAAACTGTATGAGGATATATCCAGAAACGAAAAGTTTACAATGGATGGAGGGATGGATAGATGAACAGACAGACAGGCGGATAGAAGCACCATAACATTGTTCTTGCCATTTTTCAAACGGGCGTATAAAAATGTACACTAGTTTCATTGTATACATTGTATGGACTGAACTTGCAGGACTAATCTTCAATCCATTCCATGGCTTTGTGATGTCATTCTTACAGGAAAGAATTTGCTTCCTTGGAGTGAGCAAATTCTTTCTTGTATGACTACCATCCTAGTCTTTGCCAGCACATTGTACTTTGTAGCCTATAGAATTCATAGATTTTCTCATCCATTCCATTCCGGGTTTCAGTCTGTGCCAGTTTCATGTTAAGTCAGAATGGAACACAGTATGTCCCCGTGTGACTCTGGAGCAGTAGAAGTTTTCCAGAATTCTTTGTTTCCAGATGCTACGTCACAGTTTTCTACAGTTTGAAATCTATGGAATATTTGCTGCAAAATTTTAAACACCAGCTGCATGTTTATGAAACACTGATCTAAACTACAATGCTTGCATGCACATGCAGCTAACGATTAATGTTATTTCTTTGTTGATGATGTTCGATTTATGTCGCAAGAAGCTTGAAGCTTTATCATGATGTCGTTGAGAGGTAATCACAGGTAATGTTGCAATCCCATGTTAATTCTCCTGTGATAAAATAACACTATCATTTTTAAACTTTCAGGAGTTATGTTGCAGTCAAGGCATTTTTCAACACTTTTTGACCTCCTGTGACTTTGAAAATAGGATCTCAGTTCTTTTGCATCTCTCAATACTATATTCTGTGCAAGTTTGGTTCAAATCCATCAATCCATTCAGGAGATATAGTGCAGACAAGGCATTTTTCCTTTGACTTCATGTGATCCTGAAAATGAGACAGAGTGCACTCAACAGCTACAAAGACAGTTCAAGACACCGACACAATCCACACCAAAACAGTATGTCCCTTTCCCCAGCCCCAGCTGATGGTGGAGGAACATAATAACTAGGCAAGTAAACAGGGGCTAACGTATACCCCCACAGTGCCACCGCCTAATGAAACCATAATGTTTAACACAAAACTTCAATGCAAAATACATGTACTAAAATTCAAAGTCTGTGACGACCTTCAGCCAGCAGCAACATCCATATGATGTAAAAAGGTATGAAGTAAAACCAGTCAAGCATCGTTAGGTTACATTCAGGTATATTCAAACAAACCAAAAAACACAATGGCAAAGTCCTAGTTATTGACCCTTGGCCCCTACCATGAGCTAGACCCAGCAGCTTTTGAGTCCACAACAACAGCAATGCTACAGAGATATCATGAACCAGCTATGGAAGAAATCTTAAAAGCAGTTACAGAGATATGAGCAATCAGAAAGGTTTAACATAAAACTTTGACATAAATGCCTAAGTCCTAATTATTCACCCCTGGTCCCACCCTAGGGCCCAACCCAGCTTAGATAGTTCAGATCAAAGGTAATGCTACAGAGAGACCATGAATCAAGAACAAAAAGAATCTGATTTGTGGTTACAGAGATATGAGTGATCAAAAAAGGTTTAACGCAAAACTTTGACGTAATGTTGACAAACGGACGGACGGAATAACGGAATGACAAAAACTATATACCCCCTATAAAAACAGTAGTTCAAAAGATTCCTTTCAACACCTGATTAATATTTTTTTCTCTCTTTTGATAGTGGTGGAGGGGGTGGGGGTCATCCTTTCAATGTTCTGTCTATCGACAAATGTGTCTGCATGATGTTTTCAATATTATTTAGTGCTTCAGATAAGAATCGATAAATTTCTATATTCCAAAATAAAAACATATGTTCTGATCCCTCGTTAGAACCATCTCACACTCGGCAAGAAGATTTTAATGAGAGTCAAAACATATGTTTTTTTAGAGCTTTGTATTTAAAAAAATATCTGCTTATTGTGTGCAACCCCGGTAGTTCCATGGCTTATTATTAAAGTGCTGGCCTGCAGACCTAGCGTTACCAAGTTCGAGTCCCAATGAGGCAGAAATCATTTAAACCATAAACAACGTTCAATTGCACAAACTCCTTCAAAATCAATTTCCCATTGTTCCAATATGACTCAAATACTGTTAAAAAGGATGTAAAACCACAAGTCATCCATCCATTCACATTTGATTACTGTGCTGCTCCAGATAAGAAAGGGTAAACAGGGATAATATCTCCGTGAGACGGTTCTAATAAGGGGTCACATTGTATGTTTTTATGGAAAAAATTAGGATAATGAAGGGATGATTATCCTGGTACAAAACTATTTAAAGATTCCAACTTTTAATAAATTTGTACCACAATAAGAACCTCCCAGCACAAATGTTTTAAGTGTGACTATGCCAATATTAGCCATGCACTTAATTGGTAGATAGGTAGATAGATTGATAGATAATTGAGGGATTAATATCCTTATTTAAACTCATCGACTTTATATTAATTTGTATATACTGGGATAATCAGGGAATAATTATCCTTGTTTTACTATAAAAACGTAAGTTGTGACCCTTCATTAGCACCAACTCGCCGAGACAGTTCTAATGAGGGGTCGCAGCATATATTTTCAGTCTACAATAAGAAAATTTGTATCTGAATTTTGCGTTACCTTTGGGCCTTCTTACCTGGAGCTCTGTGATGTTTATTCACTTTATGTTTGCCTCTTTTAGAATAAAACTAAAATGTGGAGAATTAAATAAGGTATAAATCGACTAGGCAAGGGTACGAACCGACAAGAGTAAGGTAATAAAACGTCCCAAGTTGGCTACAGGCTACGGAGTTTTTGGGGGTCCGAAACGTCCAGGGTACGAAACGAAGCTTTTATCGTTTCTATTTGACGATCTCGTTGCCGCGTTTCACATTTTGAACGTACTTCAGTAGCAAATTAGAAATTCACGATCAGACATTACATTGTAAAGAAATAGAAGCTATAAATGAAGGGAAAAGTTGGACATAACATGCCCTCGACCAGTTCACATTCCCCGCAAAAAGTACACACATGTATAGTTGGCGTGTTCGATTTACATGTGGATTGGTTCAAAAAGTCCGCCTTATCTATTTCATTATTAAATATTTCCAACAACGTTTTTCTCCTTTTAAATGATAAGAATTATCTACAATGTCGTAATTTTACTTTTTTCCATTTATATTTTGCGAGAAGTCGTCTAAAAACGATCTTTATTTCCGTTTGCCAAAATGCTTATACCGGTTTACAGACACCATTTAAAAAAGAGAATCGAGAAACACCACGATTTATCTCCCTTATGTTAGAAGAATTAGAGTAGCTTCCCATGGTGTCCGTATATACCTTAAGGAATTAAGTGCAAACAACCAGATTCAATTTGTGACACCTGTGGTTTGAGCAGTTTGGTGACATTCAACATGTTTTGACACCTTTTTGAAAACAATGAATTTTTAGAAGTTCACCTGTTTTTACAAGAACTGATACTGTATGTTTGTTGGTTTTAGACATGTGATTTGTCAGTTATCGATTTTTTCATTTTCAATATTTTGTTTCCACAGACTGAGATGATAATTAATTTTTTTTTGGCTTCACCAATAATGAATTTGGATTGTGAAATGGGATAAATGTGAACTTTAGATTTTATAAACATTGGCAGAATATATTTATATCTAAAATGTTTTTCTACATCAAACTTTGATGAATACTAATGCCAGTATCTCTGTTATTGATTTTCCCCATTTTGGGCATCCCAAAGAGACTGGTGGGACATTTGTCTGGAGAAGACAGTTTAGCCAGAGAAGACTGTTTAGATAAGAATTACATAACTTACTAATGAGAAAAATCCAGGACCCGGTTGTATCAAACCGTCATTAAACTAATGACAAATTAACCGCTAATCTATTATTAAATTCCTAACGACAAATTAGTTAATGATGGCATTAAGTCCGGTTGTATCAAACGTTCATTAAACCGTCATAAGTTAATGATGCGCTAATGACGAGTTTGTCATTAAATATGACGTCATCGGAACAGCATAATGTGACGTTATTAAGACTGCGTGCTATTTAATTGGATTTTCGCGCACTGGTTAAGCAATTAAAAAATTTATTTCAGAATTTCAAAATGAAACCCCACTGTCAAAAATTTCAAAGACTGTGACGTAAAACGCGTAAAAAGTTATTTTTGTCCTTAAATTAACCAATAGAAAAATACTAGTAAATACTCTGCGCGATTATTTTAATGGTTTACTTTAAATCAAGTCACGAAGTACAAATAAGAATATTGGACTGTAAACAAAGCGTCTCATAATTAAATATTATAATATATTATAATAATCCCATTAAATCTGACGTCATCGGAATAGCATAATGTGACGTTATTAAGACTGCGTGCTATTTAATTGGATTTTCGCGCACTGGTTAAGCAATTAAAAAAATTTCCCACCAGTATTATCTAGTTATTCTTGAGTGCTTGATCTTTTTCTGCAATCGTTCTCACCGCAGATTTAACATTTGATAATATTGGTTAAAATGTTTAACAAATAGAAAAGAATCATAATAAATAAATAAGAAATAAAATAAATAAAAAAAAAACAATTTCATCGCAACGTTCTCCCTTCCTCGAAACGATCAAATCAAATCAGAAACAGTTGCAGAATTAAATAAGTTTGTTGGTGGGTTGTTTGGGGATTTACGGCTCTTTGAGACCGTATTTCAGTCTATATCGAGCAAGCACAGTTGGCCCTTGCCCTACTCTTATCCAAATGTGCAGGACGCCCCGGCACCATCGCCTGACCCGACCACCCCTAAAATAAATAAATAAGTAAAATTCAAGTATATTACCTTTAGGTGAATGGGTACACCTTCAGGGGAAGCAGCATAAACATCCCCAATCAGCCTGTCGCCACTCCGAACCGGGACCAACTCCACAAGGAAAGAGCAAAAAACAACAACTGCTTTACTCTAAAGGCCCCTTCCAAAAGGGCCGTGCCAGCCGAGGAAAAAAAGGAAGTCATAAAAGTTGCCTCCCCTGCTAGTGATCACTCGGTTCTATTTATGACGTCACAGATTTACGTCATATGAATTAGGTGATCTAAACGACAGCATACCAGTAATTTATTTACGGTTTTAAGCAAAAGATCTAGATCTGTTTTTAGCTCGCCTGTACGAATGTACAGGAGGAGCTATTGCACTACCCCGGCGGCGGTGAGGGCGTCGGCGTTAGCAAAATGTAAAAGTTTTACGTTAAAGTTTTTTTTTATGTGATGGGCAAGGCACTGTCAGGCTAGCTATCCTGTACCGCGGACAGATCCTGTTTTTTCTTTTTTTCTTTTCATGGAGAGGGCAAAATATATCAGAAATACACACTGTAAATGGGAAATGATTCATCAGCAAATCTCGTTTTCATTCTTTTCATCGTCAAACCTGGCTTGGATTATTTTTTCATATTTTTTTCTATCATCGGATGCGGACTCTGAAATTGGAGGCTAGGGCTTGGCCTGCATGCTATACTTTAATAAAAGCACTGTATCGACAATAGAATAAATTTACCAAAATATTTTATCTCGGGATAAGTAGACAAATCCATTGTTTTCTTCATGGGTAGGCCCGACCCCTGGTTTGGAAACTTGTTTCGGAAGAAAGAACGAATATCTAGGGAATGTGACGATGCTATAGCAAACACTTTGGTGTGCACCATGATTTATTTTTATAAATAATATTAGCCGCGACACGAGAAAACGAACAAAGTGGTTGTGCGGCCAGCGGAGACTCAGATCAGCCGGAGCAACCACCAAGACTGATCAGAGTCTTTGCTAAGCGCTTAAAGGGTAGCTAAGGGTCTAAGCTACCTCCATACGGACAGCGAATACTCTGATGCCCAGGCAGATCTGAGTCTGTGCTGGACGCACAACCACGGACAGTGAAGACTGTGATCAGACTTGGCGGATATCCAGGCTGATCTGGGTCTGCGCGGGGCGCACAACCACTTTATTGTTTTTTTTATGTTTTTTTCGTGTCGCGACTCATATGTTCTTGTAATCAGAAGTATTCAAATGTATTATTCCCCTTGTGTCTTCATGAAATTGTCGGTACAAATAGTAGTTTCGCGCCGCGAGTCATTGGATAGCACGAGATTTTTTTCTTATCCCATAAAATCTTTCAATACCAACCAGAACCGACTGGTGAGTCGCTTCAACATCGCCAGATGATTCTCAAGAGGGCACAACATACGTTTTACAGAAGAAAAAAATCATCCTATACCAGTGTCAGCCAAAAATGCAGTAGTTTATTTTCTTTCGTTCTTTTTCTTTTTTGAATCTAGAAAAACTCACATACAGTGGGAACGCGTATCCATGGCGGAGTGATATTTTTATACAGATAGCAACGAAAAAACGTTCGAAATTCCTCGGATTCAGATTCAATCGACGAACAGGTCGCAATTTCAGTGCTGCTTTGTCGGCGAATCAAACTACACACAGCCGAAAATAATACACGGTTTTATTCCTTACATCTTAGTTTAATTTCCTAGTTCTCTGAGATCCGAACTGAACACCGAGATACTCGGCATTCGAGCAGTTGACACGATCGTCGAAAGACGACTTTTTATGTCAACTTCAAAAGCAATTTTCAAAACAATTCGACTTTCTCCCGCCGGCGGACATATGCCATGAAAAACCATGGTATTCGCCCTTTCCCTGTGACAAAAATCAAGTAATTCGGTGTTTGGGACAATTTTCTTTGCAAAATAATCTTCGGGTACTCTACGCAATTTGTTGTTGTTGTTTTCAACAAAATGGCGGACAACAGTGTTTATATCACTGGCCCGGCTATGCATTTCAACGTTTGCGACAAAATCGAGAGAATCATTATTCCATGTATTGCTAGAATACCAAGCGCGATTAAATTAAATATGTTTATTAAAAATACAATGCATGACAGAAGTCTATCTTTATATTTTATTCACAAATAACCACAATTCCATACCCACCCGCAGAGTTTGTAAACAAGGAAGCTAGCTCAGTAGTGCTGGTTACGTCATGGAATTGTGACGTAAACATTAAATTGATTGTATTACTGATATTAACTTGTGAGTCGGCTGACAGCCAGTGTGCCAATATTTCAAATGCTATTTCGCGCGACTCTGTTTGAAAAATTAAAGCAAGACAAATATCGCTACACCACTAAACAACTATTCAATTAAGACAGCACGTGAAATTTCACTTTGGGAGAGAAAACGTAATGGGTCCTACATCTGAAGGATCAAATGGAATGGTTGTGCAGGCCCGTACACATACTTTTGCCAAGGGATTAGGGGCGGAGGGTAAGAAGGTGTGGCTGGAACGAATTTCAGTGTGAGTAGGGAGGTGGCGGGAGGGGAGGGGTGCCCTAGGAAGGTGGGCGTTGGGGTGGGTTAAAGGGGGTAAGAAAGTTAAGAAAATCCAGATTTTAAGGACACTTTTAGAGCTTTAGTTTAGGGGTGTAAACTCGCTTTCTGGCAGAAAACTGCATGTTTTTTTTATGTAATTTGCTCGGTTATGGGAGGTGCACCCTCCGCTCTCCGTCGTACAGGCCCGGTGTGCTGGTTGGTGAGAGGAACGGGGAGGCGGAGTGGGTGGGGGGTGGGGGGTAGGGGTAATCGACTCTGTCGCCTGGCAGCTTTGACAAGTCTGCACCTTTTCTCAGGTCAAATATAAAACAAATATCGAAAAGTATGTGTATGTGTGTTTTTGGTGTGATGTCATCAGCGACAACACGCGGAACAGACACGATTACAAAGATCTACAAATTTGTAATTTCCTTATTCTTGAAATCGTATGAAAACTCAACACATTCTAGAGTCTGAATCTACAAACCAAACATTGTTTGCAACTCTTGTTCGGCTCATACCGACTCCCACAGTCCAAAGAGTCTCGGTAGCGCAGCTGCCAAGTGGAGTCTCGCCGGTAAAATTTACTTGATCAGTCGACTTTCTCTTTAATAATAGGTTAGGCCCTATGGCATTCATGGGGTGATAGCCAATGGACTGACATGGAATACAGAAGTATTAAAGGCCCAGCAGACATTCAATGCTGAATCAATGATGGGAGTCAGTGTTGAATCAATGTTGAATTATTCATTGAATTGAACTGAAGCCTCAATACTCCATTAACAAATTCGCAAAAGTTTTAGCCTATTTCTAGCGTTTTCGTGAGTACATTTGGGCAGTTCGATACAAAGTAATATAATATAGAGACAAACACTTCAGATCTTGGTCGGACTGATCCCGAAGCAGGATATACGCTGTTTGTCATTCCATCTGCATCTTTAGACGCATTACTGCAGTGAAAAACCAAACATTAGTTTTAAGACAGTTATGCTTAATTCCAATCTTTAGACTTCGGACTACCCATCCAGGGGTCGCAAGATCGATCCCCCGCTTCTCCGGTCTTTCGTATACTTTAAACCGAGGTCCCGTCTCCATATGACCTCGTTGTTGGTGGGACGTTCAACCCGAGTTCACTCACTCCAATCTCTTGAGACTTTATGGTACGTCAGCCAGTTCAATATAAGGGAAGTTACTTCTCAAATCACTATTATAATTCTTTCTGCACGAGTTTCTTCCCATGTGTTGCCAAACACGGTCTCCTTTTTCTTACTGAAGAGATTGAAAGTGGGGGCTGAAGAGATATACAGCATACTGTATAAGTGAAATTTTCACATATGTAGACTAAATCCTCCGAAGACCTTGAAAATAAGGTCAACGTGATCAAAATCTATTTTGCTCTTATGTTTGTCCTAATGATATATCCATGCAAGTTTGGTGAAATTGGTTCAAGAAATATTGTGGGTACAAGAAATTGTCATGCTGACGCAGACCACAGAAGGTCAAGTCTAAGGCCTCTTGTGACCTTGAAAATGGGGTCAAAGTCACCAAAACCTAATCAACTTTTTAGACATCTTTACAAACCAAGGGCACTAAGACCACTATGCAATCTAAGGGTACTAAGACCACTTTGTTCCTTACATACATAAGAAACAAAGTGGCCTTAGTACCCTTGACTTGCAAAGATGCTATTTGGCTTGTCCAAACGATATATCCATGGAAGTTTGGTTAAATTTGACCCACTTATTCAAAAATATGGCAGATACTTACTGCCTTGTGCACAGAAACTGACTTCCCTTGGGTAAACCTGTTATAGCAAAATGTTGAGAGTCAGTGTTGAATCAATGTTAAATTATACATTGAATTGAAATGAATTGAATTGAAGCCTCCATATTCCTTCAAGGAAAATTACCGAATTTGATGAAAAAAGTGATTAAAGTGCGATGAAAGTGCGATAGATCCCGAAGCAGGATCTACGCTGTTTGTCATTACAACTGCGTCTTTTAGAAGACAACTTGTCCCACTTTCAGAAGACAACTCGCCCCATATTCTCAGACACTCACCTTACTGGAATATCTACGTTCTTGTCCCCGAGGTAGAAAACAACTCGCCCCCTTTCCCCACCCCTGTGCCCCCCCCCCCCAAAAAAAAGGGAAGAGCTTCGCCGTGACCCTGGTTGTGAATGGGTGGACCTTGGTAAATACATTAAATACCCAAAGCACTTCAACGATAACCTGGTACACCCAGGGGCTGAGCAGCGAGGTTTTGAGGGTTCTGCAGCTGCAGAGTAATTATCAAACTGTGGCTGGGAGGCATGCTAAAATCATGCATTAATGCTTATTAGTATTTGTTGTCCCCTTTAGGGACCGATCATAAGAATAAGGGCATGGGTTAGCTTGCATTTGCAAACCAGTGCCTGGAGCATGTTACCCTGTTCATCTATGGTACAGATGCAAACATCCCTGTATGCTTTTATTCGCACTTTTGAAAGTTTGATAAATACCAAGAGCCTATCACACAAGTGTGATGTGCTACTTGTAAATACTTATTGATAGAGTCACATTATAAATGAATGCAAGTTAATAAATGGCTAAAAGTTCTTTGCTAAGAAGTTAACAAAGGAGGTCTAGGGGGCAACGGCCCCTAGAAGCAAAAGCAATTTCCCAATTTTAATGGCAATTTTAAGATTGGAAAAAATAGAGCAAAACTAGGAATGATGATAAAAGAAATAAAGGGCTGTTTTTTTTTAGGAATTTTGCCTCCTTTTAGAGTGTTTATTTTGCCATAATGGCTTTGTGTCCCACATGCTAGTGACTCTTTTGCAATTCAGTTTTATTTAGTAGAAACATTTACTTGTAATGCGGCTGATCAATAATACATGTATGTGAATGTTGTATAGGATTTCTTTTGGTAAAATGTATGAACATATGATATGTGTATGGGGGTGGGGGTGGGGGTGCTGCTGGTGTAAAATATAAATTGTAGATATTAAAACATTACTATAAATATGGGGAGTCTGCGCCCCCCAGAAGCCAGTAACATTTTAAAAACTCAATTCAAATGGAATTATCTGCATACTTTTCTTAAGAAATTTTGGGTGGAGCCAGGTTTTTTTTTCATTGTTTTTCGATGTCTGATTTTTTTTAAATCCCCTCATGAGCTAATTTTTTTTTTTTCTTGCATATCCAAAGCCCCCCTCCGCCTCCCCCCCCCCTCCCCAGAATATCAAATGGTCAGTCCCTTAGCGCCTAACGGGACAGGGTTTTGACAGATTTATGAGTAAGAGCAAGCTGTCTCTTGTATTTTTGTGGGATGCCTTCTGAAAGGGTACGTGTGTGTTGGGGGGGGGGAGGG
Source organism: Ctena decussata (assembly GCA_963989385.1). NCBI lineage: Eukaryota > Metazoa > Mollusca > Bivalvia > Lucinida > Lucinidae > Ctena > Ctena decussata. The sequence goes on from OZ022513.1 coordinate 64,427,523, forward strand.
GCGGGGGGCGTCGTCCGGGACAGAATTCTTTAGAAGGGCGAGTGGTCTCAGAATGTGGGCGCGTTGTCTTGGGGGAAGTTATCTGGGGGAGTTGTCTCAGAATGTGGGGCGAGTTGTCACCTGAAGGAGGGGCGAATTGTCTTGGAGCGAGATTTTTGTGGGGCGAGTTGTCTTGGGGCGAGTTGTCCGTAATTCGACTAAAGCATGTAGGTTTCACTTGAAATATTTATTATCATTCCGCTTGCTCTTTCTTGTTCCATTATTAAAAAAAAACAGCCGGTCAATCACTCAATGTTTCTCGTTTGTCAAACTTTGTGGTTTACTCGAGTACCAGTGTGTTTGTTTTGCTTTCTCTCGTTCGTTCTCGGCGTGGCGTGTAGCCTAAATTCAGAAGCCCAAAAATCACAGGCAGGCAGACTTACGCAAAATCTTAATAAATGCACAGTATGCTAAATGATTACAAACTTTACTGTACCATAAATGAAGAAACAGTTGGTCTCCTCAACTGGCTCAAGTCGATCCAGCAGAAAAATGTCCGTGTGTTGACAAACGCACGTGCTGTAAAAATGACCAACTTCATTATCGATTTTCAACGTAAATAGACTTTCTCCCGTAGATATACCTCGCTGAAAGACGGTCGAATGTATGAACTACGGTTCAGTTATAATGGCATCTAATTTGGTTTTTGGGACAATTTTCTTTGCAAAATAACTTTGGGGTACTGTCTTAGGGTTTTAATTTTCTGAAAAACGGTTGTCAAATTGTGATTGTTGTTTTGGGTGTGCAAACTGCATTGAGGTACCGATATGCATCTGATTTCAATAATAAAACATAAAATTTCATTGTGATCTGGCCCGTCAGAAAACCACGACTGCATATCTTTTCAAATGAGCATTATTTTGGGGCTGTTTCTGACAAAAATTTCCCGCCATTTTTCTCCGGCGAAAAAAGGGATTACTTTTTGTGCGTAGACGACCATTCAGAAATTGAATTACTCAAATGTTATGAGTCTGCGTTCCCACTGATATACACCTTCAATATGCTTGTGACAAATTATAAGTCGAAACTCATGGCCATTATTTGTCAAGAATTATTTTTTCGTCTGCAAAAAGTCACATGCACATCTTCATCGCAATTTGCTTGTAAGATCAGTGCATCGTTTCAAATTTATTGGCTCAAAACTGGGAGAGCGGTTGATTACACAAAGTTGCTACCCGATATTTAGGCCTAACCTCAAAATTGTCTAAGTCGAAAACGCCGTAAGTTTGTAAACCATATTTTTTAAATCCCAATAACGTCACATGTACATCCTCAATATGCTTGTAACATCTCTTCAAAGTTTCAAATGATTGCTTGAAAACTCTGGGAGGAGTCGATTATACAATGTACACATATTTTATGCGTTAGGGCAAGACAGACGGACGGACCGAACGGACAGGGGCAAAACATGGTGCCCCCCCCCCCCCCCCAAACCCCTGACTATCGTCACGGGGGCCTAATAAAGTTTATGATGTTATATAAGCTATTTCGATTGCCAACCAAGAAAATTTGCAACACTTTTTGTCAGAAACCGAGTCTCATTTTATTAGTTTAAAACTGGCCAAATACGGCTGTTTAAAAGGATGAAACTCTTGTGAAAATCTTTCAGAGATAACTTACAGTAAAATATTCCATGAATTTATACCATTTTGATGGCTTTCCAAACAGCTTCAGTATTTTATCTTTCGCAGGGATGTACAACTTTTCCTGTGTACCTCTTTCTCGTGTTCCTGTGCACTGTCTACTGTGACAAATTTTACTCGTGCGGAAAGCTTGCACAAATGCTGGTTGTGTACCTTTTTTGTACGGCAAATTATGTGGCAAACTGCTTACTTTCTGTTGTGTCTTGTTAACTGAAAATAGTTTTTTTCGAGCATACAGCATGCGCGCACACATCAGGCTTTTGCTCAAACTCCGGCATGTGCGCAAAGTCAATGTGGAAGTTGAATTGAAACAATAGAATGGAAGCAGTGGTACAGCAATAGTTTATGGGCAAGCACACAAAACGGTATATACCCTGCAGGCAAACAACGTTGAATCAACGTTGATTCAGTGTTGATTGAACGTTGTGTGCAAAATATGTAGGCCCCAAGAATGGGAATGTCATGCATAGAAAGAGGTACATACATTGCTGGCACGCACCGTTGATTCAACGTTATAAGACGGATGTGTAGGCTCCCAAAATGGGAATATCGTGCATACAAATAGGAACACAACGCTGGTTCAACGTTGTGTATCCGAGACATAAACTCCCAAAGGCATACAAAGGGGTACATACCCACCGTTTAATCAACTGTGTGTGTCCGATATGTAGGCTTCCAGAATGGGGTGTCATGAATATGAATGGTCACATTTCCTGCTGGACAGACAACGTTGATTCACCGTTGTGTGTCCGATGGTTAGGTCCGAGAATGGGAATATCATCCGATAAAGGGTACATATCATGCAGGCACACGACACTTGTTCAACGTTGTCTGCCCGATGTGTAAGCTCCCAAAACGGGTATGTCATGCATACAAAGAGATACATACACTGTAGGCACGCAACGTTAAGTGATCGTTCAGTGTCCGATGTGGAAGATCCCAGAATGGGGATGTCATGTATATAAAGGGGCACATGCCCTGCAGGCACACAGCGTTGAATCAACGTTGTATGTTTGATGTGTAGGGTCATAGAATGGGAATGTCATATGACAAATGGTACATATCCTGCAAGCAAACGATGTTGATTGAAGGTTGAGTGCCCGATATGAAGGCACCCCAAAATTGGGATTGTATGCATACAGGAGTCCGTTCACTGTAGGCACACTACATTGATTCAACATTGTGTGTCCCATGTTCGGGCTCCTAGAATCGGAATGTCATCTTACAAAGGAGACATGTTCTGCAATTACGATGAACATCGTTGTGTGTCCCATGTGAAGGCTCCCGGACTGAAAGTGCCATGCATACAATGAGATACATATCCAGGGTAGGGAAACACGTGACCACGACGCCATATTTGTTCACGATCATGGAGTCAGCCATGTTTGAAACTTCGCCAGTACGGTGTGAGTTTTTGCTTTTTTCCGTATAAAAAGTGTACTTTTACACAAAGCTAAATAGTGCGTGAGCTGTAATTAAGTTTTTATAATTCAAAAACAATAACCTTGTTACCGACGAACCTGTTGGTTTCATGTTTACTTTGAAACAAGCTACGAAGAACACACTCTAGGATGTCATGCATAACTACTGTTACTTACTTAAGTGAGGGTAGGAGTTTCACGTATCATTAATGTCCAATTCTTTCAACACAATTGTAAAGTCTCCAAAGAGAGACTGGAGAATCCAGGAATCGATCTTATGGCTCCTGATATGAGGATAGGCCTTGCGGATTCCCCGCTGCAGTGATTTCACCACTTTCTATCGTTTTCAGTACAATTTACGAGGAAAAAAATCAGATTAATTTTGTTGTTTACCGAAATAGCTGAAATCAAAGTATTGTACGTAATCAAACATTTTTAAAAAATCTGTTAATGTTACCGGTCACTTTATATAACAAACAGGGTAACGGTCACAGCTGGACCACAAAATGTTAACGGTCACACTTTTGCAGCGGGTTCTAGATTCTTCTTTATTCAATACGTTAACGTGCCTATGGCAATCATGCTTCAAGAAGCCAGTGCATGTCTGTTGTATCTGAAAAAGAGAAATATTAACAGCAGATACCCCGATAAATACCACTTTTCACCTATAAAAAGGGATTTACCAGGATATAGACTTATGGAATTGTTAACGTAAAGTTAAGTGTTTGTTCCTTTCTATTTCAGATCTTAGTGGAGCCCAGTAATATGAAGCAAACATGACTTGAAAAAAATCAAATCTGAAGCTTAACAGAAAAAAAAATATCGCGATTGGTCAGAAACAAAACTAAGGAAGAAAATTTTCAGGAACTGACACAGTCAATTTCAGATCAAACCCAAGATAACATGCGGGTAAGAGACAACACAAAATTAGTCCCCACCAAAGACAACACCAGCGGCAGCCATGTGAACAGCCATTTCCCATGTAGGTGGCCAACAAGCTAGCTGAACATCACAAACACTATATCAATAACAGACATAGCAACTAACAATTCATAAAACAACCAAGAAGAACCAAAATAGAACTGCCGCCTTGAGACGGCCAGTAATGAAATTACGGGGCGTGAGGGGTGGGGCGACTTAACCGGTTTGTGGTCGGCCAACCCTAGCCCTTTGGTTTGCCTTGGTTCATCAGATACTTAGTTGTTCAACCCAACAAAACACAACCAACCCCCACACAACAGTCTTACAAAAAGCACCAACCCATATAATAAGAACAAATTGTATGAAAAACATTTAACATCTATTTTTAACTATTTTTTTAATGTCAGGGCTAGCTTTAAAGTCTCCATAGTCTTATCAGCGGTAAAATCGCCTAAATTCAAATCATCGTAAAAAGCTATTCAACCTTCACGTTTGATTATAAAATGCGGGTTGGTGTGCATATATTGAGTCATATAACTAGCAAAAAGTAGAGAAAACAAGTTTTTGAAAAATAACAAATCGGTACACAAAATCCAATGTCCTGTTCTGGGTTCCCGTCTATAAATGCTATATAAACATAGGCAGGATATTGATTCGGACGCACGCCTGTATATTGTATTTTTACCATTTTATAAAATCGAAAGTAGGTCATTTTAGTTGCCAACTTAAATGACCCAAATAAGTTTTCAAACCCTTTTTATGTGAAACACAAGGATGTTTTATTTGTTTGAAGCTGGCTAATCACGGTCATTTACAATGACATAACTATAGTGAGAAGCTTGCAGCGATACCTCATGATAATTGTTTTCATGCTGATAGAGCAATGGGACCTTTAACATAACGAACCATATATCAAAACAGGCAAAGCGACAAACACCACATGAAACAACCAAGAAGAACCAAAACAGAAGTGCCGCCTTCGGACGGCCAGCAATGACATTACTGGGGGGAGGGGGGGGGGGGAGCTAACCGGTTTGCCATCGAGCCCTTTGTCATGCTTTGGCTCATCAGACACTTAGTTGTTCGGTTTGCATGGAAGATTCCTAACTCATAAGTGTAATATCTCAAGAACATTGAAATCAAAATTAAAACTAAGATAAAACAAAAACGAGCACTCACAGAAATAGCAACACTGAAATTCTGGAGCAGAAGAAACCTACCAGTTAAACCGTGGTGGGCCCGGTCAAAGACGTCCCGGAACGGGTGTCAGGCGCTAGCTGTCTGTGTTACTATTAATTTAGGTTTAGGTAGGCGCCTCCATAAAGTCTGAAGCCCGACCCACCGTCGTGCAATTGAAGAGGTAAGCAAAGCAGTTAATGTTAATTGGGGTAACCATTAAGGGTGCAGTTTGTCGCAAAACATCCATATTGCAACCAATCTTTTTATTTCGAATCATTATCTTCTTAAAATGATTGGGAAAGTCATTTAACCGATTCTTTATCTTAATTTATACACCAAGTCGCCACAAAATTCAGGTTTCGAAAGGCCTTGCAGAGGAAGTGTTCTCAATCCGACATTATATTAAAACACTAAGTTGAAATGCCGTCGATAAAATTTTGAAAACAATTTACGATATCTATAAACTTATTTGAGAAGTTTTGCTGCAAAACTTAATTACGAATATTAAAGTCACCAGCATGACTGGACACTTGAGCAAACCGAGTTAGTTGAGAAATATAAACAACGAGGAACATGGCCAACTAAAAATGGAAAATTAAGAGTATCAAAATCAAAGTCATCACGTTTATCGTAAATTTTAGTTGCAAGAAAAACAGGAAATAAAAAAAATTCAGATATAGATATTAAAATGTAAAACCAAAAAAAGAGGCCTCGGTATCTGATACGCTGGCCTTATTCAACTATAGTTCAAAAGGGTAAATTTGATTGACCATGCTATCAAAGAAGTTATTGTCAATATTCAATAGGTCACCCAGATACAGAAAAGTAGAACTGAAAGCTTCAATAACTTCAGATTGCTAGTTCTCTGAAAGAGACAGCATGAAGTCACAAAAACAGATCAGCTACAAGAGGGTACAATTAGTGCCCATAGGAATATCTATAATTTGTCTATATAATATAAAGCCATATCTAATATAAATACTATCCAAAGAGAAAGGTGAGAGCTTCAGACACTTTCTGACAAGACCACATTATAATTCCTGGCCGCTTCAGACGTACAAAAAGCATGCCTAACATTACGTACAATATAAAGAGAGCCTTCCCTATGGAAAACTCTTTCAGTTAAATCCACAAGTTTATCCTTAATAATATTGTTGGGCAAGGTAGTATATAATATCGAACAAACTGGTTGCACGAAAACCTCGCGATTTCAGCTTATTTAATACTTCACATGGGCTTTTAATTGATCAAAACAGGTTTTTACCAGACCTTTCATAGACTGTTTCAAAATACTTAATCACATGATTATAATGGCAGTAGGACAAGAAGGTAGCAATTAAGAAAGTTCGGTTGTCGTTCATAAGCTAGAGTTAGCAGTGAATCGTGCCTTATGTAGTCGCTTATGAAGTTTAGGTAGCCAGCAGAATGTAGGAACTCTCTCTTGATCTTCATCAACACTTACAGCAAATGTAGCGGCTGTATGACAGATATGGTCATTGATGACAGACTTCTCTATAGCGGAAGTCTGCTAATAAGCCTTCGTGCCACTCAGCTCCTGCTTCAAAGTATTAATGTAGTGTAACCGTCAAACAACAACTACGTTGTTTGCAGCGTTGTCCGCTGGAACCAAGACATACTTCTTATGGAATTCCTGGATACCGAATTTCAGATAACGAAAACTAATTTTAGGTTACGTGGTTACATGCTAGTATTTTGAGAATGAAAGGAAATACGTTCATTTATGGTTTTGAAAATATTTAATTTCCAATCCTTTAAACGATTACACTCAAGAATTACACTCAAAACTGTTGTTTTTTTTTAAATATAAACAATTACAAAACTGGTAGTAACAGTATAAAGGTTAATGAGAGACCACAAAGTCAAACATTGATAAGAATTTCATGTTGAGTCAGAAAACACTTGTTCTTTAGAGTGTAACCGCAGTAACAACAGCTGAAGATCATTTTTCCTGTAGACATTAAATAATATTGCATAAAAACTGGCCTCACATGCTATTAACAGGCATGTTTTAACGAACACAAAGCAATGTATTAACAAGGACATTCACGTGCAGATAATTACCTGCTTTGCGGAGGGGGGGGGGGGGGGCGGGTTGTATGCAAGTTTCAGGAAGACACTCCTTCAATGCAGAAGCAAGCGGGAAGTTTGCAGTTGCACTTTCCGATAAAAGACCTGTATGCGAAAGTTGTACAGACTCGAATATTGTAAGAATTGAAGAGCAGGCGACATCGAAGTGAAAAAAAGAAAAATGAACATGGTTTTGACTTGGAACTGTTGCTAAAGGTTTGATAATAAAATCACGGTAATTGACCACGACCTAAAATGAGGATTTCTTATAGTAATGCATATGCGTATAGGTAATGGCGATGAGGCCGAAAAATAGTGCCTTAACATTTTCCTTATTTTCTAGCTCTATGGTTGAATTTATGCAACAACAGCGATCAAACATGTTTTTTCTAATTTTAACCTGAGGGTGAGGTTGGGCCTGTAAAATCGATTTAAGCCCCCCAGTAATTCATTACTGACCGTTCCAAGGCGGTAGTTCTGTTGTGGTTCTCTGTTGCCTGTTTTTGGTGTCAGAGTTTCTGTGATGTTTTACCTTATGTATGTTCTTATTATTTTTGGTTCGGTTTGGGTTGCTGAGTGGCCACCTTTTGGGAACAAGGTGCTCACTCGGTTGGCCATATGTTCTCTGTATCTTGATTATTTGTAATCTTAGTTGTTTCCAACTATGGTTTTAGGGCTGGATTTGGATTTTGATTGTTTCAGTTCCTGGTCTTTGCATACTTTTTACTTTCATTGTATTAACATTTGGCAGAGGTATCTCCGCCCTAGTTTCCAACACCTCCCTAGGGACCTGGCAAATGGTAATGCTAATGCTTGAAAACTATGTTAGAGCCGTATACCGAGCTGGTTTGGATATAAGGACAATTAATAATATACATGTCCTAATGTCATGAACACTTTTGTTTTCTCCCTTTTAATTCACAATGGTCAAAGACCTAACTAAAATAGGCACAGTTTGTACAAAAAACAAATATTCATTAATACCCAATGGTTCACAAATACCCGAACCCGCTTTTATTATATGTTTTGTGGAGAATCCCCAGTGAAAATTGGAAGAAAAGGTTTCTATCTCTAGTGCACCTATGTTACAGATATCATCAGCCAGTGCAGTGTGACCGCCGGTGTGACCGTTAACAAACAACAGCCGTAATGTGACCGTTAACGTCTCGGCTGTTTTTAAAAAAAGAATCGAGGTGTCTCTTTTCGGCTCTTAATGTGATTTTTTGATAGTAATATGTGATTACATACTCGAACTACGTATCAGAAAGCCATATTCTGCTTGCGGAAGTACCAGTGACTTTCTTTTGCTATCATCGTATTTTGCTATAACTTATTTGAATCGACACAAACTGAATGAAATCTTGAAGCACTGTAACCCCCTCCTCTCGGTGCAGAAAAAAACAACAAACCAAGTAAAGTAACTGGCTTCAAACTCTTGCAGGCCGGGTGAGAGTCTGGAGGAACTTAGGAGAAGGTATGATCCGTGCTTGTGTCGAAGTTTTTGAAATTGCAAGTAGAAAAAATCATAATGTGACCTGGTTACCGAAAAAGTAGCACTAATTTACAGTTCACGCGCAACAAATTTCTTGACTAACTATCAAATAGACGGAACGGAGAAATCGATAAACCTTACCTTCGAAGTGGATACAAATTTCAAAATGGCCGCGACAAAAACTTAGCAGGATGACGTCACGAGGTCACGTGTTTCGCCCTATTGATATCCTGCAGGCACACGATGTTGATTCATCGTTGTGTACCCTATGTGTAGGATCCAGGTATGGGAATGTCAAGCATACAAGGAGGTGCTTATCCTGCAGGCACACAACTCAGGCTCAACGTTTTAGGCTCGATGTGTAGGCTCCCATATGGGTTGTCGTGCATACAAAGGGGTACACGCTGTAGGCACACAAATGTCAGAAAAAATCGTTGACGATTGTCAGAAAAATCACCGCCTACCGAGACTAAGCAACCACCCAGTGGGTGTGTAGGCTCCCAGACTTCCAACAACCTAAGAAAGTTTAGTTCAATAGAGTTTATTGGTCATCAAGTCAAATCGGGTCATAAGTTCTATCAAAAGTCCTTAGACATTGATTGTGCGCTGCCTCTTGTCTTATGACGTCATCATGTCGTGAGCAGCTGGTCGATACGTTCCAAAACAAATAGGACTTCAATGATGTTTACATATTTTTACGATGCCAACGGGGAAGAAGCAAGTTTTTAAAGGAAAATGTACCAAGCTTTGTATAACTAACAACTGCTGTATGATATTTGAATAGCTTTAGGTTCTTGCTCTGCATGGAAATGATTTCAGATCGAGGTATCTGGTTTCTGTTCACGAATTTGCATCTCCTTCACATTCTACATCGACATGTTGTCTTTGAAATGGTCGTTTTTCCGAAATATCGAGGTCGAATCGGACGATGGCGGCCATCTTGAATTGCTTAATGACGGTTTAAAGATACCCCCAGACCATCATTAAGTTAATGGAGAGATAATGACGAAGTCGCGTCATTAAAAGTTTCATACAACCGAATTTAATAACGCGTTAATTAATGGCGGTTTAATGACGGTTTAATTTGTCATTAAAGTTTGATACAACCGGGTCCAGGTCTTTAAGGCTAATTAACAGCTACTTAATCAGTGAACAGAAAAAAAAATAGTAGACCTGCTGTGTGCTAAGGATAAAGCCATTTTTTAAAGACTCATGACATCTGTGCATCCTCTATTAAGGCTTATAAGCTGGTCATTTGTGCTTATAAGCATGCGAGTTTTATCTTGAAATTATTCTCGGCAAGTCTTAGAGTAATATTGTGCTATTTGGCTGTATTCTGAGAACCAAACACATATCAATCACTACTTCTGAGAACCAAACACATATTAATCACTACTTAAATGGGTATGTTTTCAGATCCAAAGTAAATGAACAGACTATAATTTTACTTCCCATTTTGTGAAAAGGTATATTCTTTCGGCTTGGCCTTAATATGAATAATCTATGCTTACGTAACCAGCCTCCCCCCACGACCCCGCACCACCTCCCATAAAGAGAGGATTCAAACCATATACTGTATCTTAGTGAAATGAAACAAAAATGATGCAATTTGACTGTTATGGTATTTACAGATGTCAAGGATTGCTCACCGGATTACAAGTGTCTGCTAACAGATCGAAAGATTCAACAAGATTATATATGTGATACTTACAGCGACTGTCCTTACGCCGACGACGAAAGATTTTGTCAGTTCAGGTGCTCTCTCTCCCTCTCTCTCCTGTCAAGAATACAGTTTCACTAGTCTAAGAGCGATTATTTCATAATTCTGAAAGCGACATGAAAGCTGATGAAAATGATTTCCTTCGGCATACATATTTTACACAGGGTATAATCGATTCCGCTTATTTTCGCTTCCTGCAGAGACTGTACATTATATTTGGCTTCCGCCGAGACTGTCCGCGATCTCTTGCTTCCTGCCGAGACTTTTGCACATGATAAATGGCTTCCTGCAGAGACTGTCCGCGTGATTCTGCTTCCCTCCGAGGCTCTCGGCAGGAAGCAGAGTCACGCGGACAGTCTCGGCAGGAAGCCATTTTTCGAGGACAGTAGTCCCTGCTGGAATCAAGAATTCGCGGAAGTCTCGGCGGAAGCAAAATATGACGGACATTCTCTACAGGAAGCGAAAATTGGCGGACTGGTTTATACCCTGTGTTATATTAACCTGCTCTAGAATCGTTCCTGTAGAAAACTAGAAGTCAGCACGTTGACAGTTTCCTTTATATGATTGTAGTAGTCATTTATCAATGCTTGTATGGTCTGAATAAACTTGAATAGCTGAGTCTGATTGTTACAGCCGATTGCGTTCCATAGTCAAGAATAGAATAATGTCTGATAAGCGCATAACTCCCTATGATCTAAGCCCTGGTGCTGAACAGTTTGGGATTTTAACGCCATGCGTCATTTATCATTGGAACGTTCTTTTCATTTGTTTGTCGTGTTCACGTTATTTGAATAGAAAGCGCCTGGTATAAGTACTATGCGATACAGATTATGATTTGCCGGCCATCTTTGCACCTCTTCCCGGAGCTTCTGAAAATTCGTGCTCATCTTTGGTTTTGTCTACTATTGCTTTCTGTGATAGGTTTCCAGAGCACACTGTCTGAAAAAATGCGTTCGGGCATAAATAGGTATTGCGTGCTAAGCGTAGACCCATTTGTTTGTTAAATTAAAACTCACATGCCATGCTATATAACGGCTCGATATGATATACCGTTATATGATTTCATCCTATGTCTTTAGAAAATTAAAAGCTTTTTGAAAGTTTGGGAGCTTAATCAACTGAAATTCCCAATGGTAAACCATTAGAACGTAATGTAGTTTATACTTCAATAACTACACGCGACGTTACATGACGTTAAATGACGTCAAAATAAACCATTTTTCTCCATTCTGATTGGACTTAGATGACGTTATGTCGTCGGGGGTACGTCGTTAACGCTGTTCCGATTTTAGTACAAAAACTTTTTTTTTATTCTGCTTCAACTGTTCCGTAACGCAAATTTGTGGTCAAATAATAGATAGAAAAGAATGTAAATATAAGCAATGAACTGAATGTTTCCGGTGTCCATAGAAGTATTAACTACATTGGGTCACTAATAAAGTTTACATGAAGCCCTTTGGGTTCCACTTACTTCGCACGCGACCCAGTGTAGTTTATACTTCGATAAACATCAGCAAATGAGATTCATCCCTTAAATAAGATGCGGTACTGATACATGCTCCGGCGTAAAAATAGTCCCCTAGTTTTTTATATATGAACCGAGAAACGAGAAAACCAACAAAGTGGTTGTGCGCCCATCGAAAACTCAGTTCAGCCTGGACATCCGCCCAAACTAAACAGAGTCTTCGCTCAGCGCGTAAAAGTTAGCTCAGAGTCTTAGCTACCTCCATGCGGACAGCGAATACTCTGATGAGACCGGGCGGATGCCCAGGCTGATCTGAGTCTGCATTGGACCTACAAACACTTTGTTGGTTTTCTCGTGTCGCGGTTCATATTATTTGTTGATATGAATGTTTGTTAACACTACATCTAGCAGCCTGATTCTCTACAGCACAGTAAAAGATCAATTTGCTTAGTGTAAAATTCATAGAGAAAGTTTTTGGTACATTTAGAACTAGATGATGGTCTTTGGTTTTGCTTGGTTTGAGAACTCATTTATTACCATTGAGTGTAATTTTAACATCCGACGTTGTTGCTGGATGAGAAAAGATGGACGGATGATTGGCTTGTGATTTAACTCATTTTTAACAGTATTAAAGTCATATCAGGGCGATGGGCGGATGATAATGGAAACCCGTTTAAGGTAGGAAAGAAAATTCTCGCCTCAAACGGGGCTCGAGCCTGTGTCCGCTAGATTAGTAAGATAGCGGGGCTCCTCACAGGATGAGAAAATAATTCAATTCTGGTTCCGGATCAGTGCGTACTATGTTAATGGCAACACAAAAATTGTGCATGCATGTTTTTATTATTTTTCTTTTCTTTCAGCTGTCCTCATGGTTGTCTATGCACTGGCCTTTCGGTTGACTGTACGGGAAAGGATGACTGCGGATTCAACAGAACGTCTTCGTCTTTTTTGAACCAGACTTTTGTTTTAAGTTCAACTACACGAAGTTTGGACATTAGCTCTAACCACGATATGTTTCTTTACCTGAGGCTGGAAAGTCAATATTTACCTTTTCTTACCCACTTGAATCTTTCATCCAGTGAGATAACTGATTTGTCAGTTGACATGTTTCTGTCTATGAAAAGTTTAAAGGTACTGGATCTCAGTTTTAATAAATTACAACATTTAAAGGCTAAGATATTTCTCAATCAAGCACATTTGGAATTGCTTCTGTTCACAGGTAATTCGGAATCATTAATTATTGAATCTGAAGCTTTTGTTGGGCTTGTTTCTTTACAGTACTTGGAGTTAAGTACACTGCAAATTGAGCGTATTTCCAAAGGTGCATTTGCTACACTGCATTTGAAAGAATTAATTATTTATCACAGCCGTATAACTACAGTTGAAAGTAATTCTCTTCACAAACTAGATGTTGAGAGCATCTATTTAAACAGTAGTACAATCGACACATTTACTGAGACAATGTTTCATGGCGGCACTGGTACCCACATGTTCGTCACAGATGAATATAAATACTGTTGTGTTCGTCCCCTCTCCGTCCATGAAGAGAATTGCTATCCACAAAAAGATGAATTTTCGTCTTGCGAAGATTTAATCAAAACTAAGTTTTTGAGGCCTTTAACAGTGGTCGTAGGCTTGTTTGCACTCTTGAGCAATGTAGCCTCTTTGATTTATCGATTTAGGTACCATGCTGAGCAATTAAAATTTTGCTATGGGATAGCTGTAGTGCACCTTGCAGTTTCGGATTCCCTTTTGGGTATTTACTTGATCATGATAGGAATAACTGACAACATCTTTCGTGAAATATACATATTTCACGACGAGTCATGGCGTGGTAGTGCATGGTGTCAGTTAGCGGGTGTTTTATCTTCAGTGTCATGTGAGGCATCTGTTCTTTTCAGTTGTCTGATAACAGTTGATAGGTTTCTTGTAGTCAAGTATCCATTCGGACAAAAGCGTCTTACCTATAAAAATGGAACTGTAATCGCCATTGCATTTTGGGGTATTTCCTTGTTTCTGGCTGTTCTACCTCTTACACTTCCTTCATATTTCAAAGGTGAGTTTTATTCAAGGTCTGGTCTTTGCTTAGCTTTGCCACTGACACGTGGAAGACCACTTGTCTGGGGTTATGCTTTTGGTATATTTATAGTGTTTAACTCAGTCGCGTGTCTACTGATTGCCGTTGGCCAGTGGAAAATATACAGAGAAATTAAAACTTCGAAGAAAGCTCTAGGAGACAGACGATCAAAATCTACAAACGACTCGAGAACAACACGGAATCTTTTGTTAGTCGTCACAACTAATTTGCTCTGTTGGCTGCCGGTGGAATTCATAGGTACAGTAACAAGTTGTATTTCACATCCATTTTAGTTTCAGTCGCAATCCTGTTTACGGTGTGGGGAATTCCGCAGCAGGTGGTTTCGAACACTGTACTGCCGGAACAGTAAACAAACGCCTAATCAAGTGCGCTACCGAGGTTACACCAAACAGATCAGACAGCTTTGACAACAATTGAATGACATCGAGTGAGATGGGATCAAAGCCATGTGCTAAATAGATTATTCATATCAGCTCGTGTAGCCACGAAAACGGATAAGGATATTTCCACGCCTGATTTAAATACCCCATGGGTTAAATATTATATATATACGAAAAGAGAAAAATCAGATAGGACTCTATGCAATGCCATGCGCCTGCTGATCTGATTTTCCCATTTGCATATCCTTAAGAGATCTTTTTCTGCGACGCCAGTCAACTGTACTTATATTTATAAAATGAGCCGCGACAAACCAACAAAATTAAATGTGCGCCCGCCCAGCGAAGACTAAGATTACCATTGTCACCCACACTATCTGACCAGAGCCTTCACTGATCGCATAAAGCAATATTTAGACACTAAGCTACCCTTAAAACGCACGACATAGACTCTCATCAGACTGGATGGATGCTCAGGCTGATCTGAGTCTTCGTTTGCCGCACATGCCACTTTGTTTTGTCGAATAATTAGAAAACTACAATATCATGATATATAGGAGCCCCAGGAGCTCGGTAGTTCAAGGGCCAGTCTGCTGATCTAGCTGTCCCGGGTTCGAGCCCCGCTGTATGCGGGAATCTTTTCAATCTTAACGGAGTTACATTGTAAACAGCCTCGCATTTTAACGCAACCATCGTCCTGATATCACTAAAATATTGTTAAAAAGGACGCAAAGTCGCAAGTCATCCACCCATCCATCATCAAACATAAGTTGGTCTCGATACTCGATAACTTATTGCACGGAGTCGAGATAAATATTGTACACCAGATAAGGCTATACGCGGGCTTCACCTGTATCTAGAAACTTTCCATTTCAGCATTAAGTTGATCTGGATATCGTAGTAAATGAGGAGGCAATGATCAGGAACCGACACAGTATCTGAGCCATATCTCCTGCCTTCCAAGAATGTGGCAATTTTGTCATATAATGTTCAGATCATCCGTCTCATTTAGATTTAGATAAGGTTATACTAATTTTATTGTATATAAACAATGGGATCAGACACAAGTTAGACAACATTAGATAGTCTTCTCCCTACAAGATAAACGAATCTGAATGATGGTATAATAGTGGATACTAACATTTATATATTGTAAACATAGAATCATACTAACAATGAACAGCGCATAACGTATGACGATGAATGACAGTGTCCCTCTCCTCCCAACATTCACCACATTAAACCTTATCAACAAATGAACATTCTCATTTGTATAGGTAAATCAAACCTCATTTTGGCTCTGTGGCTTTGGTCATTTCCATAGATCATTGATGTGTATAGCGAAGGCTCTGATCAGAGAGCACTAATGTGAAGTCCGATAAAACCATTTGCTTGTCATCAATAGCATAATTTTGGAAATCATATGATGTGGCTCACTTATCACATTCGACATGCGTTGACAACATTGAACACAATCAAATGATTATAGCTCATAATGCCAAGCTGTACAGGCTGTTGAACCAGTCTGCGAAATTTTTCATGGCACAGTTTAATACGTACAAGGGTTGATCTAGAAGTTATGTCACTGTGCCCATTACGCGCTTATTCATCGTAGCATTGTTTTAATTAAATGGCCAATAGCCATGGAATGACAGATTCTATCAGAATAAAGTCGTGTTACATCGGTTCAAAATGATTTCCAACTACAGCCCTATTCAAAGTATGGTCCAACTTTGACTATGTAAATAAGCCATTTAGCGCACATCAATTCATGCATCTGTCAGAATGCTATCTCATGTATACATGAAGTTTTTGAACCCCGACAACGATTACTAGTTTTCACTGACTTTTGCGATATTTTGCATGACTCATGGACCTCGAGGATGTCCACTTCAAAGTTTACAACATGGCATGTTGTGTGTATTGTTCTAAAAAAGCCACGCTGTAAGATGTCCAGTAAAACACTCGCGACAGACGTGGATAAACCTGAAAAATTTCTTTTAAATTACATTCTCTGTAATAATTGACGAAATAATTGGTAAAATTATGATCAGTATACATTTGTTCTGGCAGCTGATAACTTTTCGTTCTACAGAACTAAATATATAATTTTATATGCACAAAATGAGTTTTATAAGTTCTCATTCAACTTCGTATTATTCAACTTCAATTTATTTGTAACTCCAGACATTTTAAAGCGATATGAACTAACGATTACTTCATTTCGAAACTGAAGACTACAACTGTGAAAATCACTTTCAAAAATATACTTGTGACAGCCTGGAATGACAGATAGAATCATTCATAAAAATTATATCAAGCCATACCGTAAATCAATTCCGATAAACAAAATAAATATACAGTTGAAAACTTTTCCGTTCCTGTTATACAGACGTTCAAAGTATGCCACCGACGCTATAGCGTCCAACGTTAAAATAACGTTGATTACATGAGCCGCGACTCGACAAAACCAACAATGTGATTGTGCGTCCAGCGTAGACTCAGATAAGCCTGGGCTTCCGTCCTGTTTGACCAGACATTTTGTTAGGCGCTCAAAAGGTAGTCGAGGGTCTCAGCTACCTCCATGCGGACAGCGAATACTCTGATCAGATGCCCAGACTGATCTGAGTCTGCGCAGAGCGCACAACCATATTGTTGGTTTTGTCGTGTCGCGGATCAGTCATGAACATAATTTGCAAAGGCAATTAATATTACTTCGAAAGCAAGGACAAGAATTAATATTATGCGTCAGCTTAAATAAAAACTTGATAGACAAGCACTTGAGCTTATTTATTTTTCGTTAATTAGACCAATTCTTGAATATGCATATGTAGTATTTGACAATTGTACACAATACGAATTAAAGGACATTTAGAAAATCCAATTAGAGGCCGCAAGAATAGTCTCCGGTACTACCAAACTCGTATAATTAGCCCTACTACATGAGCAGCTTGGTTGGGAGCAACTTAGTTCTCGAAGACGCAAATACAAATTGGTTTTATTTTATCAAATGAAGAATTTGTCCTGCTAATATTACTCAATTAGTACCGAATCCGGTAGATCAGGCATCGTCGTACAATCTACGAAACGCAAGAAATCTACAGACTATACATGCCGCAACACAACTGTACTACAATTCGTTTCTCCCCTCTGTTATAAGAGAATGGAACTCTCTACCAAGTATTCGAACCTTACCCATCAGTAGAATCCTAAAATTGTTCGCTGAATACCCATATACATCGAAAACCGTCCTATTATTTCTGTGGTGGAGGTCTGGACAGATTCATCACGCTAGATTAGGCAGAAATTTTAGTTCTTTAACATAAATATATAATTGATAACCCCAACTGCGACTGCGGCAGTCTTGAAACAAACAGCCACTTTTTGCTAGAGTTTAACCGATATAATTCTATAAGAGTGGACTTACTGAATGAAGTCTCACAGTTTTGTTGTCCTACACTAATTGCACTCTTATTTGGAAATATGGCACTAAGCGACGAGGCAAATGGATCTATTTTCAAGTCAGTGCATAAATTTAATTGTAGAAGTAAAGGTTTTGAGCATACGTAGTAAATAGATTAGGAAGTTTTACATAACATAATCGACGGAATATGAAACGCAATTGACTATTTATGAACTTAGGTTATTATGATGGTTGAAATAGCATCTTGGATTAAAACCGATTGATGTGGCTCTGTTCACCGAGGGGCCCCCTAAGGATACGAACTCGTGAAAGCTCTTTCTTTCATTCTACTTACCTCTCTATTACTAATATGTTTTCTTACATTATTCTATTTTCATGTCTCTTGTCCAGCTTATCCGGATCCTATAAATGATTTCATATGTCTGTTATAGGTCTAAGTTGCTGGAATTTATATTTGCATACCATCCTTCACTTGTATGGTAATATTGGTAGAGCTGATTAGTATTATATGATAGTGACCTTGATCACAAGAGGTTTATTCTCATTAATGACTGTTAAAGGGAGACGAATTGGCTTTTTTTCGAATCCCATTTGTACACATGTATTGATTATTAATTATTGTGTCTATACCATGAATTGTTACACATAATACAAATAAACAAGTTTAAACCAAAGGCAATTCCAAATCTAAATCAAACTAACGCTCCAAATCAGGCGAACATTTGATGCGTTGACGAAATATACTTTTGATGCCCGTTGTTGAAATTTTGATAACATCATCGCAGTTTGAAGTTAGCTAGTTAGTGCTAATGTTTGTTACTGCCGAGTGGAAAAATGTTGATTTCTGGCAAACGCGTCAGCTCATATTTTATGAGCTCGCCTTGCCTCAAATTATGCATATCACCATTTGAGACTCAAGAGCGGTATAACTTAACATGCTGTGATATTACAGTGACTATAAAGGTGCAATAAGCGCTATGGTGATGCAGATGATTAGCTAGAGAATCATCTGAAAACCGGAAGAACTTTATGTGCAATGTCTTCTAGTTAAACCCCATATATGAAGATCGATGTTCTGCAATGCGAAAATTGTACAAATTCTTATTCATGAGCTGCAGGGCTGCTCGAATAATATTGCAAGATGCGACAAACGGGATTGAACAGGCATTAGTGTTATGCTGGAACAGCGAAGATGATACCCTGGACATGACACAATATCGAAACTTCGTCTGAAACGTCATTGACGTGCGGCGCGTGTCGTTATCATGCCTTTCGTCTCTCTTTATATCTCAAAAACTGTGCATTATATTTTTATGATATTTTCAGACCATAATACAAATAGATTAAGGTACTTGGATGTGAAATTTGGTCACTTTCTGTTTATTCTACATGATTAAATAACTGCAGTAACATTACCTCTTGATCAACCCACGTATTTGTTGATTTTTTGCAGGTGTGTTGGCTTTAGCAGATTACCCGGTGCCAGTAAACATTTATTCATGGATTGCTGTGGTTGTTTTGCCCATTAATTCGGCAGTCAACCCCGTTTTGTACACTCTTTCAGAGATGTTTCAAAGAAAGGTGAGAATATTAGGTAGCCGTTTCACACCTTAATAATAATGAAACCCAGATATAAGTTGGCACTGCGGGATGTTTCGAGTCTCCTTAATATAATTTACAAAGTTTTGTCGAGCTATCGAATGTTTGGCAAAACACGGTCCAAAAAGTGTTTGTCCTGAACTGTAGCTTGAAACTGGTACTAAAAAAAGTCAGAAGGAAAATTTTCAGGAACTGACACAATTCAATCTAAGGTCCAACCCCACCCAAGGCACCATGTGGGAAAACGACAACACATTATTAGTCACCACCAAGGACATTACTAGCGGCAGCCATATGAACAACCATTTTGTATGTAGGTTGTCACGGGGCTAGCCTTAACATTACAAATATTATATCAATAACAGACAAAGCAACCAACAACACACTGAACTACCAAGAACAACCAGAGCCAAAAGCAGAACTAAAACTTAAACCCTCATTTCTTTTTCTTCTTATGCCCCCAACTTCATAGAAGTTGAGGGTTCATATCAGTTTGAGCCTGACCGTCCATCAATCCGTCCGTCCGTCCGTTCGTCCTTCCGTCCGTCCGTACGTAACACTTTGGTTCATCAAGAACCGTAATTGTGGGTAATTGATATTTCATGGGTCCATAGACTATAAAAACTGGAGGATACGTATTTTTTTTCTTGTCCATCAGCCCTGAACTTGCAGAGTTATGCCCCTTTTTCAACAAAATTAAATGAAAGTTTGTTCCAAAAATCCTGGGAATACCATTTGAGCTAGGATGCTCATATTTGGTATACTTCTAGGGGCTAAGGTGTAGATTACCTGCTTAACTTTTGGGCAAATTCCGTACAAAACGACTGGATATTGCCTCTTTGTTGACTTTGTCATTTTTCAACTATTGAGCCGTTTGACCCTAAGTTTTCGTATACTATTAGTATCTGAGGTGCTAATTATTTTGATGCTGGTTGCGTTTTGATGCATTCATTATAGACAGAGTTAATCCCCTTTTTATCTGTATAAAACATAAGTATGGGTGGTCTTGTTCTAAAGAACAATAACTGCTGGGGCCTTGATATTTATAAAATGGGTAGACCATAAAAATGAGCAGACCCGTATTTTCTTTCCTTTTTCCGTCTGCCATGTACATACAGAATTATGCCCCCTTTTAACAAAATACATGCAAGTTTGTTCCCAAAATCCTGGAAATATCATTTGAGCTAGAACGCTCATATTTGGCTTCCTTCTAGGGGCCAAGGTGTTGATTACGAGCATGACATTTGGGTCAATTCCGAGTGAAAATGACTGAATTGTGCTCCTTTGTTGAATTTGGCTTTTTACCAACTTTTGAAGCGTTTAACATAGAACCCCATTTTTTGGTATACTATTAGTGTTTGCAATGCTGATTATTCTGATGCTAATTGCGTTATAATGCAT
This sequence comes from Ctena decussata, assembly GCA_963989385.1. NCBI lineage: Eukaryota > Metazoa > Mollusca > Bivalvia > Lucinida > Lucinidae > Ctena > Ctena decussata. Next base: position 64,448,390 of record OZ022513.1, read on the forward strand.
TCATAATGGGCAGAGTTATTCCCTTTTTCTCATCTGTATAAAACATAATTATGGTTGGTCTATTTCTCAAGAACAATAATTGCTGGGGCCTTGATATTTATAAAATTGATAGACCATAAAACATTAGCAGACCCTTATTTTTTTCTATTTCGCCTGCCACGTACTTACAGCATTATACCACTTTTTCAAAACAATACTTGAAAATTTGTTCCCAAAATCCTGGGAATACCGTTTGCGTCAGGATGCTCATATTTGGCAGACTGCTAGGGGCTAAGGCGTTGATTACCTGCTTAACTTTTGGGCAAATTCCGTGATAAAATGACTGGATTATGCCCCTTTATTGAATTTGGCATTTTTCCAACTTTGAACCATTTGACCTAGAACCCTTATTTTTAGCTCGCCTGGACGAAGTTCAGGAAGAGCTATTGTACTACCCCCGGCGTCGGCCTCGGCGTTGGCGGCGGTGGCGTCAGCGGCGGCAGCTTTAGCAACATATTAAAGTTGTTTACGTTAAAGTTTTTAGGTGATAGGCAAGGCGCTGTCAGGCGAGATATCGTGTCCCGGTGACAGGTTTTGTTGGTATACTATTAGTCCTTGAGGTGCTGATCATTCTGATGCTGTTTGTGCTGTTATGCATTCATTATGGACAGTGGTTTTCCCTTTTCTTATTTGTATAAAACATGATCAGGGATAGTCCGGTTCCAAAGATCAATGACTGTTTATAAAAAAGGCTAGACCATAAAAAATGAGCAGACCCGTAATTTTTTCTGTCTGCCATGTATTTACTGAATTATGTCCCTTTTTCGAAAAACACATGAAAGTTTGTTCCCAGAATACCATCTGAGCTAAAATGCTCATATTTGGCATAGTGATAGGGGCTAAGATGTAGAACACCTGATTAACTTTCGGGCAAATTCCGTGGCAAAATTAGCAAGTTATGCTAGCCATCTAAAGTTTAACACCTTAGCGGCAAGCATATAGTTGGGGGCATAGTGTTTCACAAACACACTTTCTAGATCCATTTTTTTTTTCACATAGTTTATTACTTTTTATGTTTCCCTAGTAGACTGTTCTGCTGCTACGTGTGTAAAGGCAGACAGTGACAGTACCTTTCAACACAACCACACAACCACATCAGAGAACCTGAAAATGGACCACCTTTAGTTTAAAAACTTGTGTATAAAATTAAAATCGCTTGAACATAGAATCGGCTTACCCAATATGCAATATACTGACACTGCTGAGCAACACGATAATGACACTAAAAGTTGGGTCTGATGAAACAATGTATACATACATCAGGGTCTGCATTGTTATACTATATACCCAATAAAGGTTTTTAACACACAGAAGGATAGTAAAATGAGTTTGTTCAAATTGTGGTGACTGCAAGATAACATGTCGAAACGTTCATATTTAGGGAATTTACCTTAAAAACATTTCTAAACTGTGAAGCAGTGCTTGCTTTGGAAAAGTCTCTAAATTTTATACTGTAAGAATGTTAAAGTCTAGTATTTACTCAGATAGAGCATTATTTAGCCGGGACACCGTCTAAGCATATAAAGGGTGTATTAAACCCACCCACGTCTTCAGTTTTCCATCGGCAGACGATCCCCATGTGCCTCGGCATGCCATCCAGACGATATATTCATGCAAAGTGGCTTGCTTAGGCACGGGGAGGTAAAATATACTCAAAACCTTTTCCATGTTTCATTACATGTTATTATAAAATCTTTATCTTTCTTTTTTTTTAACTTCTGTTATGTGTTTTACCAAATTTGATATGAAGTCCCTAAAAGTCCGAAAATAAATTTAAAGTATATATGAATAAAAAGTTTATTTATGACAAGTTTCATATTATTTCAAACCAAATTTATGAAGGGCCTTCAGAAAATTCTGCATGTGACATATATGTAATATCTTGGTAATGACCATAAGGGTAGAATTTCTGAAAGCGCCATGAAATATTCTATCATATGCAAGATAAAAAAGCAAGGGCGGTGTATTTTTATCACATGACACATTTTTGCTTATCATTGAAAGAGCTATACCCCAAAGGCATTGAGGAGTTTTACTTTAGACGGCTATATACTTTATATATAAGCAGGGTTTATTTATTATATCATTTGCTTTTTATAATCGATCTTTATCATTGATATTTCTCAGACAGTCTTGTCCTGTAAATATTGCGAATTTCATATTTATGCCAGGTTCTATAATGTCCATTAAGGTGGATTAACCGCATTTTATGTAGTAGCAAATTCTTTCTTTATACTTAAGTTATACTAATTTCGTAAAGGAAACAAATGTCTCAGCTTCTATGACCCAATTGGCTCACTTTTCATTTCCATACTATTTCACAATTCCGAATTCCGAATTCTGAATTCCGAATTCCGAATAAAAAAATCTGAATTCCGAATTCCGAAATTCGTAGAACAAACTGGACGCTTGATTTTTCTTACTTATTTCATATGGTCAAACCTTCAAATGAAATGATTGATGTATACAGCATTTAACAAATAAGATTCAAAATACAAAATGACTCTTTGGAACTTAAATTCAATGAAAAGGTCATGAAACTCTGGACCCTAAAATACAGGGGGTATAGGTCAATAGAAAACTATTATTATTATCTTACACCACAGACCCAAGATCTAGATACCCCCTCCCCTCCTCCCGATTTTTAGCAAGAAATACTAACTTAAAAACAAGACCTCCTCTGATGCCTGTAGTATATAAGAGAACCTGTAGCTCAGTAGGTTAAACGATGGCCTGCGGATCAAGCGGTCACTGGTTTAAGCCCCGCGGGAATCTTTTTATCCATAAACGGGATTCCATTGCACACAACCTTTCATTATCACCAGTCCATCGTCCTGATTTGTCTCAAATACTGTTATAAAAGGACGTAAAATCACAAGATATCCATCCATCCTTCGGTATATGTAAGTAATAGCATTAAATCTCCATCTGTTTAGTTGATAATGAGGAGTACCGGTAGCTCAGTAGGTTAAGCGATGGCGTACTGATCTAGCGGCCCTGGGTTCGAGACCCGTTTGAGGTGGGAATCTTTTCAATTGGAAAGGGGTTCCATTGCACACAGCCTTTCATATGCACCCTCCCATCGTCCTGATATGACTGAAATACTGTTGAAAGGAAAAGAAATCACAAGTGAGATGAATAATGCTATAACTTACATAGGATGTCTTGTGGTTTTACGCCCTTTTTTAACAGTATTTAAGGCATATTAGGACGATGGATTAGTGATAATGAAAGGCTGTATGCACTGAAATCCCTTTCATGGTTGATAAGATTCCCGCGGGGCTTGAACCAGGGACCGCTTGATCAGCAGGCCGTCGGTTAACCTACGGAGCTACCGGGTCTCCTATATACTACAGGCATCAGTGGAGGTCTTGTTTTAAGTTAGTTTTTCTTGCTAAAAATGGGGGGGGGGGGGGGGGGGAGGGGAGGGGGTATCTAAATCTTGGGTCTGTGGTGTGAGATTCTTTATATTAAGAATAATAATTTTCTATTGACCTATCCCCCGCTTTGTTTTACATCAATCATTTCATTTGAAGGTTTGACCATTGAAATAAATAAGAAAAATTAAGCGTTCAATTCGGAATTCAGGATTCGGAATTCGGAACTGTGAAATAGTATGGAAATGGAAAGTGAGCCAATTGGGCCATCGTACTTAGCATTCGAGATAATGTCAGCTAGAGTCTTTGCATAGGCCAATTTAAACCTGTTAAGAAATAAATTTATGCAGAAAATAAAGCCGCTACATGTAAAATCTTTCAAAAAATATTGTTAGCGTCGATTTCAATATCGCTATGAGAACACGCATCGCTTTGCAAGGAATGAATCGATAACAGGTGAGATCCTTCCAGTTTTTAAATAGACATCGTAAGAAACGTTGAAAAACAAAAAAACAGTTGACAAAACTTTATGTTTGCATTTACAATTATTTTTGACTTTTTTGTCTCGCACTGAAAAACAATCGCAGATAAAATATGGTATGACTAAGGCCAAATGTAACTCAATGACAAAATAGTGTCTTTAAACCGTGAATGGTAGAGAAGTTACATTGCAACTGTCAGAGGTCCTAGTATAAATGTATTATCTTTCAACAGAGAAAGGTCGCACATGTACCACAGTCCATGAAGATGACGTACAGTTTTACTGCAGGTGATGCTATGCATTGAAACTGGTATAATTTTATACTTCTTTCGCGATTTGATCTACCGATTTAAGCAAATATCTCTTTCACATTTTCATTGACTTGATTTTACTTTGTAAACTCAGATACAACGATAACCTCATGCCGCTTCTTGTCACTGTGACCTATATTTTACAATTCCTTGATATTGTCATATCTCTGGCATATGTTAGAGACTTAAATTATTATTATAAGAACTGCTTAGTCTAACACTGCAACTGATCTGATTTCAATTGGCCGGCATTGTCCATATCAAAATTGCGCTTACTAAAGTCAAGCTGGCGTAAGTCGCGCTTTATTGTCTTCTGACAATTATCTTTCAACTGTATAGAGACGAATGCGATTAATTGTTTTGTATTTCGTTGTATCTATCCTTTGTCTTCTTTTTTTTCTAGAGGTTTGGCGTTTATAAAATATAAAAAAATGCAAAGTTTATGGCAGCGATAGCTTTATATAAGAGGTTTAGCCGTCAAACTATGGACACTCTAGCAAAGCGAATTTGTTCAGAAATATAAATACCATAGTATGTAGAACGGAGAATGCGACCGTCTAAAATAAGACATTACGGTGTCATTAGCCACACCTCTGTAACTGTATGTCGCCATTGTTATGAAAGGAAACATTTTGGTGACTTCCTGGTCCCTTCCTCGGACTACAAAGCCCTTCCACAGTAGGGCCTACTCTCAATAAAAAGAATTTCAGATTTCTTTCCTTTAAGAGTTGATCCTGTCGTGTGGGAAAGTAAAATGAAAGCGACAGAGTCGTTTCCCCTAAACGTGTATCCATTCACCTCAAGGGTAAAATCGGGTAACTTCGGACAGTGGCATTGTTTCCTTTATATGTCAGTTGCTTTGAATTAAAACAAACTTAATTGGGCAAACAGTAAAAATCCTGATGGTAAAGGTAAAAGGTAAAGGTTTCCCATTTGTTGCTTGGTCGACAGAGAGAGAGTTTACCAGTCATCGGAGGGCGACGGTGAGCCGCGAACTCACGATTTCCGGTGACTTTCTGCGCAATAACCAAGGCACTCTAACCATTCGACTACGACGCCTCTCTAAATCCTGGTGAGACGGGGTTATCAGCCGTCTCATCTGGATTTTCACTGTTTGCAATTGTATGTACAAATTTACCTGATTCTAACCTAAATTACCACAATAAATAAGGTATCATGAGAAACCATTCCTGCAGGAATTTGATACACAGTCAGGCCTGCCTTAATAGGTCATCCAATAGAACAGAAAAAATGGCTGCTTGAGACAGGTGACCTTTATACAGGTTCATTTTCACTGCATGTAAGCTCAATGTATCCATGAAAGGTGGCTGCTAAAGACAGGCACCTTCAACACAGTTACCCTAAAGAAAGTTTTGACTAATATTTTTAGATGATCTCGACATGTGCACTGGCTTATGGAAAAGCTCAGCATTCTGGTCATGTAAATACCATTCACCAGGCTTCAAGTCTTTGACAGAGACACTGGGAGAAGAATGGTTCTGCCGTAAACAACGCATTTGTGTCGCCATAGACATTTGTAGACTCCTGCAGAAACTTCATGACTGGAAAACTACTCAAGAGGATCTAACCATAGATGATATAGTTGTCAAGATTACCAGCCAGGTAACTAGATTTTTTAGCTCATCTGAGCTTATAGGATAGGCAGGCTCCATTGTCCGTCGTCCGTCATCATCCGTCCACACTTTCAAACGACTTCTCTTCCGAAACCTCTGGGCCACTTGTAACCAATTTTCATATGTAGGCTCCTGAGATTAGGGAAACGAAAAGTTGTTCAAATGGTCTTGGTCACATGACCAACATGGCCGCCATGCTCATATATGGTAAAAACTTTTTTAAAAATCGTCTTCTTCAGAACCAATAGGCAGATGGCCTTGACACTTGGTATGTAGCATTGGGTAAAAAGTACTACCAAGATTGTTCGAATTATGACCTTGGGTTGAACTTGACCTATTTTACGGTAAGGTTAAATTTGGTCTTTGATGCTTATATTTGGGAAAATGCAAGAATATAAGATTTCTTGAAACCTGATGAAGATATTGGCCTTAAAAAGCTGTAAATACAGTTATCTTAATGAGTACATGACGATTTGTGTGTACAAGAGGTCAATGTCATTCTTTGACCTTTGACCTAGGTCTATCATATTTTGACAATTTCACACAATCTCCGCAAAGACACTAAGGCAGTGGTAATCAATTTTAAAAAGAACTAACAGGGGCTTAGGGAATGAAAATTTGGTAACACGCTCTTGGTCACATGACGTATATAGCCGCCACGCCCATATATGGTAAAAACCATAAATAAAATTCTTCTCCAGAACCAATTGACCGCTGACCTTGAAACTTGGTATGTAGCACTGGGTACTCAAGAACTATCAAAATTGTTCAAATGATGACATACGGTTGACCTTGACCTTTTTAGAAAAAGGTCAAGTAAACTATGGGAAAATGCTAGAACATAAGATTTCTTTGAAACTGTTGAAGATTCTGGCCTACAACTTGGTCAGTACAGTTATCTTAAAGAGTACATGAAGAATTATGAGTACAAAAGGTCAAGGTCATTCATTGACCCTTGATCCAGGTCTCTGTTATTTTGACAATTTCAAACAATCTCCTCAGAAGCCACTAGGCCAATTGTAACCAAAATTTATATAGGCCCTCAAGGGGTTTAGGGAATGAAAAATTGTTAAACAGGTCTTGGTCACATGACCAATATGGCTGCCACGCCAATATATGGTAAAAACTTTTTAAAATTTTCTTCTCCAGATTCAATTAACCGATGGCCTTGAAACTGCATATGTAGCACAGGGATCTTAAGTACTATCAGGGTTGTGCAAATGATGACCTTAAGTTGACCTTGACCATTTTTATGTCAATGTCAAATATAGGAAAATGCTAGAAAATAAAATTAATGGAAAATTTTGAAGATTTTGGCCCAAAATTTGTATATACAGTCATCTGAACGAGTACATTAAGGTTTATGAGTACCAGAGGTCAATGTCATTCTTCGACCTTTGACCCTGAACTCTGATATTTTGACAGTTTCAAACTTCTCACCAAATGCCACTTGGCCAATTGTAACCAAATTTCATATAGAGCCTCCAGGTGTTGAGGGAACCAAAATTTCTTCAAATGGTCTTGGTTTGATGATCAAACTGGCCGTCACACCCATATATGGTAAAAGCATTTAAAAATCTTCTTCTCCACAACCGATTGACCGATGGCATTGAAACTTGGAATGTAGCATTGGTTACTCAAGCACTATCAAGATTGTTCAAATGATGACCCTATGTTGACCATGACTTTTCCAACAGCACAGTCAAATATGTGAATTACTAGGACACAAGATTTCTTGGAAAATGTCAAAGATTTAGGCATAAAGTCTGGTATAAACAGTCATGTTAATGAGTACATGAAGATTAGTGAGTACAAGAGGTCAAGGTCATTATTTGGCCTTTGACCCAGGACTCTCATATTTTGACAATTTCAAACATCTCCTTAAAAGCCACTAGGCGAATTGTAACCAAATTTCATGGAGAGCCTCCAGGGTCTGAGGGACTTTGATAATTTTTTGACAAGGTCAAATTTGCATTCTGAAGCTTTCTATATGGGAAAATAACTAAATATAAGAGTTCATAGAACTTGTTGAAAATTATTTGTGCGGAAAATAATAAATACAATCAAATAAATGAGTACTTCAACATTTTATTTGCAACAGAGGTCAATGTCATTTTTTTTAGCTTTAATCAGTGTCTCTCATATTTTGAAAGTTTAAACTATCAGGTTTGTTCAAATGATGATCCTAGTTTAACCAGTGATCTTTTTACTCAGGTGAGCGATTCAGGGCCTCATGGTCCTCTTGTTACAGTTACTTGTTGGCTGTTTGTTTTGGGTTTAACGGCCCTTTTAGACAGTATTCTAGTCTATATCAGACCGTATGCCAGAGAGAGGGAGGAAGAAAAGAGGAATGAAAGACGAGAGAAAAGATTTCCAAACAACCTCCGCCCGCACCTACTGCAAGCACAGTAGGCCCTTGCCCTAGTTTTATCCGAATAAATAGGACGCCCCGGCACTGTAAGTTATAACCAGCACCATTGCCAGACCACCATCTCTGTATAGTTACTGTTTATTGGTATACAAGGCGAGAATAAACAGTTTTGTGAGAACATAGCATGAACAGTCAGCCTGCACATCGGCGAGGTATGGCCAGAATGTTGCAAGGTCATAATTCACCTTAGATTCTTCCCTGGGGTGGTTGGGTGGTGCGATGGTGCTGAGTTTAGCTTCCAGTGCCGGGGCGTCCTACTTTTTGGATAGTAGTAGGGCAAGGGCCTTCTGTGCTTGCAGTAGGTGCGGGTGGGGGTTATTTGGACATTTTTTCTCTCGTCTATCATTTCTCTCTTCTTTCTCCCTTTCTTTGTGAGACGGCTGGCTATAGACTGAAATACTGTCTCAAAGGGCCGTTAAACCCAAAACAACCAACCAACCAATAGATTCTTCCTTGGTTCGTTTAATTCGTGCTGAGGATTTCTAGCTCATCAATGTTTCATATATTTCCTGTCGATTCCTTGTCTTTTATTACCTTTTTTTCAGCACAGCATATTGATCTAGGGATTTATCAGTCTACCTAAGCAATCTAGGATTTGACTCCGAAACCATATGAGACGGAATTGTTTCCATGATAGATTGAGGATATTTGGAAGTGGTTGTTATAATAAGAGGAATGCCTTGCTTTATATTTTTTATGAATAGTGTATTTGTTGTGTTTCTGCCTTGTTTTTCTAGGAACGTTGCAAAGTGGCTCTACTCTGTCGGCCTAAACAGATGTTGAAGCTGTCGGACCAAGATGAAAACATGCTGTCGCTAGGATACATAATATCGACCTTGATTAGACAGGCATAAAAGGCAGTCAGCTTTGGATATCTAAATGTTTATTCAATATAAGTCTGCTATGTACTTCTTTATGGACCACTCCATTTGTGTACGTGAATATGTCATGTTTGTTCCATCAACGTCTCAGATCAGTCTAATCAGACTTACATCTACAGTCAAACCTGTTTTAAGGGGTCACCCAAGGGAAGCCCAAAATTTGGCTGCTTAAGACAGGTGGCCCCTTAATACAGGTTCATTTGCACTGTATTTTGGTAAGAGGGACCCGAAAAAGGTGGCTGCTTAAGGCAGGTGACCCCTTAATAGAGGTGACCACATAAGCAGGTTTGACTGTATTTGCACCCATTAATGTGAATTTGGTCTCTTTTAGGGAAAGCAACTCTGCCATTTTATGCCTTGCCTTTTTTTCAATTGGGGTCAAATCGTAAAGGAAAAAATCTGGTCCCTTGAGAGAAATTATTTCCTTTAGGAGCGGATCATATTTTGGAAGGGCGTTGTCGTTAAGAAAAACAAACAGGAAGTCTGGAAAACTGTTCCTCATGAAAGGAAGGCGGAAAACATGGAGATGTAAAGTAACTGATACTTCTAAACAGATGCTGAAGCAACTCTACAGGGCACTCGGGATAGCGTATGAGTTTTGAGAAAACGTCTGTTGGTCTAGAAGAAGTGACTTTCTATGATAAAACCATAACATGATGGACATTCATGTAGTGCAGTGTGTTTTTTATTATTGAGTGTGTGTCATGCAACTGAAAGATTCTCTGTGCTTTGATTGTAGTATTTGTGACCGCCCCAAATTATATTATATGATACAATAGTATGTACTTGTGCAATGGAGTATATTTTTGTGCAAACCTGAAGAAAGACGGACAAGGATGCTTATATCAAACTCGGTTAAAATGCATATTACCTATGTGTTTGTATGGTTAACCCAGGACTACTATTCTGGACCTCGGGGCCACCATTTGACAGATGTGGTACGGGATCACTAGGCAATGCTACCTGCTCAGTTTCATGCAAATGGGCCTGAAGAAAAATATTTATTAAAATCTGAACCTGGTGGTTCTTGAGAAAATATTTGAATATTTCCCCAAATATTTGTAAGGTGAGCCTAGGATCCTCAGGGGCGGGGCTACTTTTGATCCTGCGACCACCGTTTGAACAAACGTTGAAATGCCAAATACCAAACGTCAGGCCTCGAGTCCGACAGGTTCCGAAGAAGAAGATTTTTGAAATGTTCCCCAAGTATTTTTTTTTTGGTGGTGAGGACCCAATGGGTCGAGACGATTTTGGACCTGACGCCAGCATTTGAATGTACGTAGTAAAAACCATTTGGCAATGCTAAATACCAAATATAAATCCTCAGGTCCCACTGGTTCTGCAAAAGGAGATTTGTAATATTTTGCCCTATGAATTTCTTTGGTTAACTGGGATTCCCTTGAGTGGGACCTCTTTGGACCGTTGCCACCATTTGAACACACTTGGTAAGCGACCATTATGCAATGCCAGGTACCAGATAGAACCACCATTTGGACTTACTCGGTAAAAACTGTAAGGCAATGCTTAATACTAAATAGAGTGGATAGGGTTGGACTTTGCAAGCTCAACAAGAGCAGCTGAAGACAAAACTAGGCGGAAGGGGATTGTTGTAAAGTCATTTGTTGTGCATCATCGACCTCAATAAATTATTGGATAGATCAGACTAGACTAGAATACTGAATATCAAACGTATGATGAATTGGTTCTGTTGAAGACGGGTGTCGAATATTTTCCCTATTTGAGCCGCGACACGAGAAAACCAACAATGTGGTTGTGCCATAAGCGCAGACTCAGATCAGCCTGGGCATCCATCCCATGTGATCAGACTCTTTGCTAAATGTTTAAAGGGTAGCTTAGGCTCAAAGCTACCTCCTTGCGGACAGCGAAGACTGATCAAACTGGGCGGATGCCGAGGCTGATCTGAGTCTGCGCTGGGCGCACAACACCATTGTTGGTTTTGTCGTGTCGCGGCTCACTTATCTTTATGGTTAATCCAAGACCCTAGGGTCGAGGCCGTTTTAAAATATTAATAGGCAATGATACATGCCTAATTTCACGCATCCGAGCCCAGTTGCTCTGGAGTAAGATTTCTGAATATTTTTTATATTTTTTCTTTTGTCTGTTTTGAACACAGAACCATCTGGTGAACAGCCATTTTAAAGCTTTGTGCCTCTCTGTGAACAAATTGGAAACGGTGACAATGCTACATACTTAATATCTAGCCACTAGTCCGACTGGATCTGAAGAAGAGAATGTTGGAGTATTTTTGCTATGTATTTCTATGGTGAAACCAGGACACCCCCTTTGGTGGTGCCATTTTGGGTACTTGGGCCACCATCTAAACAATCCCCGTAAAATATTATGAGGCAAAGCTGATATAAAGGGAATCCTATAAGCATTTTGCTTTCATTCCAATCCCATTAACTCTATCTTGTGTATATCTTATGTTGTCTGTCAGTGAAAGTATGAGTAAAATGTTTAAAATAAATATCAAAGCCCTAAGCCTTGCAGTTTTAGTGAAATAGTCCTTTAAAGCAGAACGTTCACGGGCGGACGACGCACGGAAAATGATCACAATAGCTCTCTCGGTAAAACACTGACAACATAATATAATCGATAGAACATTTTACATTGCCAAAACTTATAAAGAGATTAGATTATGTGATCTGTTCTTAGAAAATGTGTCTGATATACTATGGATGAAAAAGATGGGCAATGATCAGGAATTAATACAGCCAAAAACCCCACACCGCTCTCAAACACAACAGCCAGATTGGGCAGCAATACGGGAGACCAAACCGCCAGAGACCATAGACAAGCCGGCACAGCACAATATAAGATAAAGGAACCGCAACAGACGTACCGCCTTGCAACGGTCAGCAAATGCTTACTGGGGGCTTAAACATGTTTTACTGGGCCCAAACCTCGCCCTCTGCTTCGGCAGTGGTTTGAAACATTCAGTTAGCTGTTTGGTCCGCATGAAGGTTTCCTAACTCATCAATGAATCATAACCGTTAAACAAACAAATCACAGAAAAAAGCCTATGATGAATGAGAGATAAGGATTCTCAACGGAAAGAGCGTATTGCGACACCAGGAGACCCATAGGAAGTCAGACAACACCACCGAAATACCGGAGCAAAAGAAAACTATCTATTAGTTGAACCCCGAATAACCAAGCTACAGACAATGCAAACTTCGGCCCCAACCAACTAAATTAAGTAGGGGAGCAAAGTGTTTAACCATAATTGGGTTTACCACTAAAGATGCAGACTGTAGCATTACATTTATATTATATCCAATATCAAATAATACTATTTGCCAACAATGCCGACCCATGTCGGATTCCTTCTGTGAAACACCCAGTCAAGTATGAAGCAAACTTGAAACTTAGCTTGGAAACTTAAAATTGCTGTTTGAATTTAAATACGTTAAGACTTCAAACTTTTTTATTGATATGCTGAGAATTGTTTTACAATTGTTATACAAGAGCCAGATGGGTTGTTTGGGCAGTCATGCCATGTCCTGGCTCCGCCTTTTTGCTTTATTCTCTATTGGTATAAGACGATGATATGTATCATAAACTGTCGACAACTGAAGACTTCAAACATCTCGTACGCCCTTTTGGTTAAAGCAGTATTACGCCCTTTTGGCTAAAGCAGTATAGATATTGTCAGGGTCACTGAAGAGGCTTTATTAGCCGAAACTACGTAGTCTGGCCCATGTTCCTTCTTATGAGTGTATTCTCTGCTCTTGAAGGAACTCTTTCAGATTTTAATTTTACCTTTTGGTTAAAGCAGTTTTACCTTATGTATGTTATTATTATTTTTGGTTCGGTTTGGGTTGCTGAGTGGTCTGGATTTGCATTGTTTTGCCAGTTCGTTTTAGTTTAAAGTTGATCTGAACAATGCACTTGCGGGAACGCCAATATATATTACATATGAGCCGCGACACGAGAAAACCAACAATGTGGTTGTGGACCAAGCGCAGACTCAGATCAGCTTGGGTATCCCCCCAATCTGATCAGACTCTTCACTAAGCGCTTAAAGGGTAGCTAAGGGTCTAAGCTACCTTCATGCGGACAGCAAAGACTCTGATCAGAATGGGCGGATGCCCAGGCTGATCTGAGTCTGTGCTTGGCGCACAACCACATTGTTGGTTTTGTCGTGTCCCGGCTCATATGTCCATACTGGCCTGTGTCGGGCCGGGTAGCGCAATCGGTAGGGCACCTGACTCGTAAGTCAGAGGTCCTGGGTTCGAATCCCGGTCTGGCCACATACTTTCGTTTCTCCTTCCGCTGATTCAAGAAGGGCAGTTGTCAGTTACTGGCGAAAGTATGTGCACTTAGTACTGGTTAACCGCTTAGGAGGTCTAAGCCTGCCCAGGAATAGTGTGGTTAGGTTAACTGACCGTCCCGACATGACCTTAGTTGTTTACCGTGGACGTTAAGCATCAAATCAACCAACCAACTGTGTCGGGAACTACCTACATGATCCTGTCTTAAGGTGAATTGGTACACTTACCGGGGAAACAACACTGCCATTGTCATTATATCCCTTCTCAATTCTGGAACAAATTCTTCCCCTAAAGAGCTGATCCAATTTTGGAAGGGCCTTGTCTTCCAGTGAATGAAACATAAAGTCTTGAAAGTTGTTTCCCTTTGTAAAATGGTGGGAAAAGGACATCCATATAATTTAAATGCCGCGTGTCTGCAGGCTGGTCTAGATGTATGTATACATCTTCCTAAGGTCGATCGGCCAGCCCCGTAGTTGTGTATGAGGCTCAGATCCTAAACAGAGAGGTGTGTAGCCTATGAAGCATTTAGCTACTAGAGATGACCAACAGCCATATACCAACCGGTGCAGCTTCCAAAGCGCCTACTCAAATCAGCCCGCACATCAAGTAAATTGTTTGTGCATACTGATCTGTGTTTGACGGGCATGCAAAACACATGCTTTCTTTTGGCACCGCTTCAAACACAGGGCATGAGTTATCAATTAAAATAATGACGATATTCCGACATGGCTTTTCATATGCTAATTTAATTTGGGCCGCGACACGAGAAAACTAACAATGTGGTTGTGCGCCCAGCGCAGACTCAGATCAGCCTGGGCATCCGCCCAGTCTGATCAGAGTCTTTACTGTCCGCATGCAGATAGCTTGGACCCTTAGCTACCTTTTGAGCACTTAACGAAGAGTCTGGTCAAATTGGGCGGATGCCCAGGCTGATCTGAGTCTGCGCTGGGCGCACAACCACATTGTTGGTTTTCTCGTGTCGCGGCTCATTTAAAGTTCTACGCTCCCTAGTCAAACGTTATCCATGATACTGATCAGCATATAATAGAGTTTAAATGAGCCGCGACACGAGAAAACAAACATTGTGGTTGTGCGCCCTGAGGAGACTCAGATCAGCCTGGGCATCCACCCAGTCTGGTCAGGCTCTTTGCTAAGCGCTTAAAGGGTAGCTAAGGGACTAAGCTACCTCCTTGCGGACAGCGAAGACTCTGATCAGACTGGGCGGATGCCCAGGCTGATCTGAGTCTGCGCTGGGCGCACAAACACTTTGTTGGTTTTGTCGCGTCGCAGCTCAAATGTCAGCAGTTACACCATTAACAGATTAAATTTTATCGTTTAAACAGATTCTTGTCCGAAACGATTAAAGCTTAAAAATGGAATAAGCGAAATTTATTTGATTTAGTGAATTTTTGACAGCAGGATTGGAGCCCCGTCGTAACAAAATATTTCTTATCGTCACGAAGCAGTACCAATTCATGGTGAAAATAGTAGTATGGCTGTCGACCGAGCTGATAATCATGTCGACTGTTTCGTTCGGCAGCACTTTCGAACGTGCGATAACTGATTATTGAGACTCAAATCAGCCTGTGCATATGCACAATGTTAGCAAAATCTACCCTGTTCCAGATCAACAAGAACAGTAAACAATGTCATACCAAACAGCCAAAAATCTGATCAGTCGCATAGGCTAATCTTAATCGCTGTTTGTCCATGGCTTAGGGAAAGTTTCTCTCACGATGCGCCTCAGTTAAACCAGGGAGGAAAATTATTTCCCCTGCCACCGTCATTTTATAGGCCCCACCATTAGCGACTCCGCACTTTTCTTTCAAATAATAATAACTCCTAATCTCCTTTTACCTACTCAGGCTTGACTTTTTTCTTCCGTTTTAAATGAAATATTATCATTCGAGTTTGTAACTTTATGCACCAGTCATTTGTAACCACGGCCCCCATGGGGCCGGGGATAGCGGGGGCATAGCGGGGCTTAAGTACTGTGTTTTTACCTGAGAGGTGTCCCGGCAGTGCCGTGGATACGCCGGACTTTTGATTCCCGCCAAAACAGCAGGCACAATTGAGCAGTGTTTTTACCGAAAGAACCTGGTACGATAAGGCCCATATTTGGCCCTCAGAAAACTCATTTTAAAGTCTTATTTCGATAATAAACATGTATTCATAGAAAAGTTCAAACCTTGAATGTTAGAGCAAACACAAAATTAACCAGTTCTTGCACAAAATATTTGTGTTTTTCGTCTTGGACATATCCATACCCCCAGCGGATTCTGACAAAAATGATGAATTTGGTAGCCTTTGCGGCTTTCAAAATGTATGAGCCCAGCCTCCTGCACATTTCATATTTTGTATACAGCAAAAATTTTAACATATTTACATGCCATGAAAATTTTCAATGTACTGGAAACCGGGCTCTATGTTTATTTTTAACTATTTGTCACCAAAATGGCAGCGTCTGTAACATTTTCTCTGTTTTCGAAACATAATAACGTCTATATTTCCGCTCACAGAAAAAGTAAACATATGTTGTGTTATTCATTTTCTTAGTTAGATCACAAGGTAGAATTTGGTACACATTTCATTTTGATCTGTTGAAATTTTTTAGTTAGCGTCTCTGGACTTGCAAACTTGAGTGGGTGGGGTACCTGGAGAGGCATTGTGCAGTGCACATGTAATTAGCAGTGCTATCAAGCGTATAAGCAATTCATCAAAAGCCTATTATTAAGAGCTTTCAAAAGCTATTGTAAATGACTTATTTTTTTAGAGGAAAATGTTATTATTTCAAATTGTCTTGCAATTTTCCTTCATATTATTGAAACAATATGGGCATGTCAGAAATCATGTTATTCTGAGAATTAACAAAGATGAAACATATCATTTCTGCTTGTTCCCATGCACACAAATAATTAGCAATAGGAACCATGCAATTTTAAGAGAATTTGAATGGGGGCCAAAACCGGGATTTGACATAAAAAATATCCCCACAGCGCAGTGCATATACCAGGGCTTTGCAGAGAGAAAAGTCAATATCACCGCTATTCTCCGGCCCCAAGGGGGGGGGGGGGGGGGGCGTGGTTTGCAAATGACTGGTACATTACAGGTAAAGAATATTGCCACGTGCTTGGTAAAAAAGCAGCGGCGGAAGTCGTCAATTATACTGCTGACAGGTACCGTTATAACATAAAGTTTATGGCAAGACGGCTTGCTTTGAAATTGAACTACCGTTGTCCAGGTTTTTTGTCAAATGTGCTGGTGAAATGAAAATGCTATGTCATCCAAATGTAAGAGCGAATATGGGTCACAGTGTCGTTATACAGATATTTATATTATAGCAGTTGACATCCACGTTTATATTGAATTTTTTTGTGAAAACTGAGTGAAAAAATGTATCCAATTAACCATACAGTAGTATCGAGAAAAAGAGCCTCTTGAGCAAAAAGGCGGCCTGCTTGTCTGCTCAGTGTGATCTTTTATTGATTTTCATAATATTAACCCATAGGCTGTACATATATGCACATGTTGTGGACTGCACATAACTCAATCATATCAGAGAACAATAAAAGTAGGCGTAGTCTTTACTCTTTCTTGAGACGTGTTAGTCTTATCCAACGAAAATTGCAGATTTAGTATCGCTTCGTAACAGAAATTAATCAAAAATAAACTTACTTCTTATATTGGTTTTCTAACACGGCAGATTGAATATCGCTTCGTAATAGAAATTAATTAAAAATATGCTAAACTAGGGTTTGGGATCTGATTCAGTCAGTTCCTGAAGTCTTGTGTTGTTTTTCTAAGACGGCCTAACGTCAAAGATATCGTTTCATTCAGTCCGGGCTATTTCTTGACACAAAGAATATTTTCATGCATCTGCTGCAAAATTCCACCTGACAATAAAAGTCTGATAACATAATGTGGTATCATGCTACTTTTGAACTGCGCTTGCCAGAAAGACATCAGGCAGAGCCATTAGAAGCGAAATTTGAAGACGATTGTCTACATACTGACAAATTCGTTATGATAGCGTTCGATTGGTCAAATTATGTAAGGAATCACACCATTACGCACATCGCAACGTATGCAAGTTTGTATTAATTCATATTTCATTTTTATTAGTTTAATGTTTTTAACACACATTAAAATATTTTATTTGATGCATAATGAATGGAAAATCATAAAATGCAACAACTAATTAAGGTATGCCTTCTCTAGAACAGCTGCAGCAGAATAGGTTCTGTAGCAAGTGACAAACGGCAATTTTACTGCAGTGGTCACACACAAATCTATGCCCCGGACAGCATCTCACAATTTTGGAGACACTAATATGTTGACGGAATAACTATTGCCAAAGGATGGAAAATAAGAAATTTAAATTTTTACATATAGTGCCTTGACTTAGAAACGTTAATACTGTTTTACACCTTATAACCTTTATTCCTGATCATTTCGTATGCCATCAAAATAAAAATCTTAAACTGATTGTGCGCCGAGCTCAGACTCAGATCAGCCTGGGCATCTGCCCACTTTGATCGGACTCTTTGCTGTGCGCCTACAGGGTAGATAAGGGCCTAAGCTAGCTCCATGCAGACAGCGAAGACTCTGATAAGACTTGGCGGATGCCCAGGCTGATCTGAGTCTCTGCTGGGCGCACATGCCACATTGTTGGTTTTCTCGTGTCGCGGCTCAACCATGCTGCACATAGTCACAATGCAATAATGTTACTCAATACAAATATATACGGATGTAAAACACCTATGCATACGTTATAGAAATGAATTTTGTTTTTGTGGATTTTGTCGATGTGTAGGCGAATCGCTCACAAACGGAATAAAGCTCGAGTTTGTGAGTGATGTGCCGGCGTTTACACACCCACAAAATCCACAAAAATAAAATTCATTTCTTATAATTCCAACTCGATCATTTTTATGCCCCCGTGACGACAGTCAGGCGGGCATTAAGGTTTGCTCCTGCCCATCTGTCTATCCGTCCGTCTGTCTGTCCATCCGTTCGTCACACTTAACAGTATAGAGTTTGTGTAACCAACTTCTCTCACAGATTGAAATTGATCTTTTTCAAACTTTGCATACATATTGTAGACATCATGAAGATGTGCATGTGGGTTTTTGATAGAGCGAGAATCAATATTGACAGAATTACGGCCGTTTGAACTAGGTCATTTTTTGGCTTCTTTTTCTGCAGTGTAAGGTACATGTAAGGAGTTAGTGAAATCAACTTCTCCCACAGGTTTTAGTGGATCTTTCTTAAACTTAGCATACATATTGCCGACATAATGAAAATGTGCATGTGGGTTTCTGATGGGGCTTGAATTAGATTTGATAGAACTTTTGTTCATTAGAACTTAGTCATTTAGGCAGTCATTTGCATTGTACGGCATGGAGTTTGTGTAATCAAGTTCTCCCTCAGTTTTCAGTGGCCACCTTTTGGGAACAAGCTGCTCACTCGGTTGGCCATATGTTCTCTGTATCTTGATTATTTGTAATCTTAGTTGTTTCCAACTATGGTTTGAGGGCCGGATTTGGATTTTGATTGTGTCAGTTCCTGGTCTTTGCATACTTTTTACTTTTAGAAACTTTGCGTAAATATTGTGGGCCGGTTGAGGATGTGCATGTGGGTTGTTAGTGGAGCTAGAATGAATTTTGACAGAATTGCCGCTTTTTGAACTTGCTTATTTTAGACAATTCTTTGCATTGTATGGTACTGAGCGTGTGTTATCAATTGTTTTCTACAGTTTCAATGGATTTTTTAACTTTGCTCGCATATTGTTGACATATTAAAGTTATGCATATGGGATATTTGATTAGGCCAGAAATAATTTGACAGAAAAATGGCCTTTGAACTTAGTCATTTTATGCATTGCTTTGCATTGTAGGGTATTGATTTTGTGCAAGAAAATTTTTCAGACGTCAAATTAATTAGGTTTTTGAACACTGCCATTATGACAGTCAGGCTAGCAAGTAAGTACTTTGATAAAATGTTGATAATGGACAATTACGTGATGTACACTGCCTTGTGACAGGCGCTGCACGGGGGCATCATTCATGTTTGACAGCCACAATTTTCTAGATGTCTTAAAATGTCAGCACAACCGAGTATTTTAGAAACTGCCGCAAAACAAATAGTCCAAGTAGTTCCCGATTTCTGGGCTCAGGGGTTTTATCGAAGTTTTAGCGCTGTTTTCAATAAGCTCTTGATCGACCAAACTGCGCTAAACTGGCAGTAAAAATTGAGTTGGAATTATTTTTTAAAAAAGTGAAAAACAAGCTGGTGGATTTATCACGAAATTTCTGAAACCAAATGGTCACTTTCAGGAGTTTGTTAGGACTTCACTTTTTTGTTTTCAACAATGACTAAAATTGTGTACTATCCTCTGAGCTCTGGAGAAGATGGTGTAACAGGGATAATTTATGAATAATTTTCCTTTTTTGTCAAGGAAAACATAATTTTGTAACCCTTTATTAGATTCGTCCCGCCGAGACGTTCTAATAAGGGGTCAAACATAAGTGTTGATTTAGAAATAAGAAAAGTTATCTCTGAATTATCCCCATTACCCATTCTTACCTGGAGCCCTGCAGCAGTGACCATACATACACATGGGTAGATCAACATTGTCGAAATTTGGCTATATGCGGTAGTTTTGGTTTAAATTATCAGATGGGAATGAAATTGTGCCTTTACCTGCCATTAGACCTCCAGCTACATAGTGGTTAGAGAATACTAACGTTGGCGTGTGTGCACTAAACAAAGTAGATTCTCCCATATGCATGGCCAAAACTGTTATAAGTTCCAGAGGGTAAAGCTTTAAGCGAGTGATCATATAGGAGCGACCTAATAACTACATTTTTTTCGAGGAGCGGGACTAGAGAGAGCAAACTCTTCTACAAAGATGCGTTTTTAAGCTCATTCAAAGTTGAAAATCCTAAAAACTGCATAGATGTCATTTTGATAATTATACTAAACACTAATCACAATATATTGTCATTCTCTGAAGCATCGCTATTTCATGATGTTTGCATAAATGTCATGTTTTACAGGTTTTGGTTTCAGAACGAATCTGCACCTCTGAAAATGTCATTGTCAACATCATACGGAAGGAGGTGGAGGCTTTAAAGTCGGGTTCAAAACATTTTCAAATATACAGGGTGTTAAGAAAGTTCGAAGACATTACAATATTGCTTATAACTGTAGAAGTAACAGTCATTAAATCTTAAAACTTCACAGGTTTCAAGAACTATTCAATATCAAAAGATCCACAATGTAAAACATTTTACGACCGCACTTCACTGTAATAAAATTAGCAGTTCGTACTCAAGGCGTCAATGTGGCCTGCTTTTTATTATGGATTTTACGCATATAGGGTGCCATATTAAACTGTTGCTTTTTCTTATCCCTTAGTGCATCATCATTTTAAAACGAACTTAAATGATATAGACTAAGCCAAACCGTATCTCATTAATTATAGCTTGTAAGGAATCGTAGACAACATGCACATTTTGACAGATGATTCATTGGCATGAAAAAGCAGGTGAGGCATTTATATTTTGCAAAGGGGGTTGGGGTAATGAAGTAATATCTGCAATGAAACTTGAAATCAAAAGTTGACACAAAATCAGTCATATCATGGAGTTGGTCTTAGAGGGAAGGGAGACAAGAATAAAATTTCGAAATATTATTGGTTTATCTGTAAATTATTATATATTTGAAATTTTACCTCCAAAACGTCAAATTATGCAACTGTGTTGATAGAATAGCATATCTAATTCAAGAGTGCATCTAAATGACAAGAAAATTCGTTAATTACAGGGGGTTTGTACCCCAGTATAAAGTATTTAAAAAGTTTCCTAGACAATGCCATATTCTTACCTACTTTGTTTCAAAACAACGAGGTTTTAATGCAAAAGTCACTGAAAAATGAATCTGAAGTTAAATCTTAAGAGTAATTTGTTAAGAGTGATTTTGCAAAAAATATAAAAACAAAATTCGGATCAAATGTTTGTGCTCGATGTGAGAACAAATCTAATAATAAAAGAATTTAAAAAATCTACAGAATGACTCTGTGTTTACAAATACTGATATAGATTTTATCCCTACGCCCTAAAATTTAAAGTTGCAATTGAGAATGGGGGTACCCTTTCGCTTTTGTCAGAAATTCCGTAGTTAACTGTCAGAAAATAATAAAAACTAAATAAAAAAAAAATCCGAAAATATTTCCTGCAACACAAGTACTTTTACATCTTGAATATTTGTATTAGTTTTGGAAAACCAAGCTCTTTAGATGCCGATCTCTAATGCAAATCCGAATTTCGTCTTCACCATTAGTCAGCCCTGTAGAGGGTGTGTTCATGGCAATATTGATTTTCTCGTCATTCTTAAATCGAAAAAGAATTTATATGTTGCATATCTTTGGTAGTGTTCCCTATATTACACTTACAAAGTTTTGCCAAAATTATACCATCTTTAAGCTATCAGTGTAAGTTAAAATAATGTCTACAAACTTTTTTAACACCCTTTACATTAGTCGTTTCTGAGTCAGTTTTTATCAGTAAACCATAGAAAGTTTAAGTTTTAATGGATATTATAAAATAAGAGTAATTGTTAATAGCGGAGCCAATAGGAGTAAGTAAAATTTATTGGAAAAAAAAACTCAGTGGAGACTTCAGATTTATTCATTTGTTTAAAGCTGGCTAATCACGGTCATTTACAATGACGAAACTATACTGAGAAGCTTGCAGTACCTCATGACAGAATTTTTCATGCTGATAGAGCAATGGGGTCTTTAACTTTTGAAATTTTACATGTTCTGTCTGATACAGGATGGAAAGTTTGTATAATCAAACAGTCCCAGGGTGTATAAGCTATGAGTCTGAAATTTAGCAGATGTTCCAGACATTCTGAAGATATGCACGTGTCTTTTTCAAGAGGAAAAAGTCAGTTTTAACAAAATTACGGCTTTTTAACCTTAGTAATTTTTTTCACCTTTTGCTAATACTGGATGACAAGATTGTGTAGTCAAATCTTTCCATAGTTCTTACGCATCATAGTATGACAAGTTTGTATATTCAATATGGTCAACAGTTTTTAAACAATTTATGAGACCTTTCTAAGATGTTAATAACATATTAAAGATGTGCACATGCCTTTCTGCAGCACATAAAAGAGAGATGGGGGTAGGGGAGAAGAGGGGAGATGGAGGACAGGGGCAGCACAGGGACATCATCTGTGTATTACAGACACCATTTTCTAGTTTTTTTTATTTTTGTTATGGGACTATATGCAGGATATCTTTTGAAACAGCCTGTGTGACAGGAACATCAATTTGTCACTTTTAATATTTCTTACTACCAGACTGATTAGAATGAGAGATGCCGCTTTGCACTTGTTGAACATATCATTACCTTTCAAGGAAAACCAGGCTTTCTTACTCGATCGTTTGTGGCAAATTGTTAACATTCACACAAGCGCAGTTCTAAAGTACCACGTTACCATACCCCTGTTACATTTATCAGGTGAATTTTGCAGCAGATGCATGATAAAAAACAATAGCTTATCTTGTCCCATCTTTTGTCCGCACCTAGATACTGAAGGCCGATTGCTCAGATCTATTTTAAAGTCAACCCCAAGGTTAGTCATGCATTTTCTGTGAGCTAAACTCGACGGCATTTTGAATTAGATTTATACACTCGACCCTGAATGTTTGCACGCCACAGAAAGGCTAGAAAACAGACATAAATACTTACCATGTCACCCGCCATTCTGAGAAGTACCGTGCCTTTAGCATTTATCCTTTACGTTCCGTCCTAGCATGCTCATTTCGTGGGTTTCCTCTTACATCCCTTTTATAGCGTAGCCCACATTATAGGGACCTCTTCATCAAAATAATCCTTATGCCTTAATATTATACAGTTAGACAAACACTGAAGTGCATGTGGACAGTAGCAACTCAGTACACTGATATATTTTCCAAATATGTGTCAAACGTCTTATACATTGTAACACAAAGGATGAGATTTGTGCAAGCATCCCGCTTTAATCATTGTACTTTTAAGTATATTTCACCACGTGCTGGAAAATAAATCTATATAGCACATACTGAACTATAACAAAACATAATAATGATGAAAAACATTCAACGTACAGCTATTTTTTTACGCCAAGCGGTGTAAATCCCTCTGTTTACAAAATTAATTCTGATCCTTTCCTGTCCACAAGTCAGCTTAATTTTCTTTTCCCTAAAGAAAATATACTTAAAGCTTTACCCCCTTGAAGTTGTACTGTTTACCCATATAATGATTGGTGTCTTCAGATTTAACCAATTTATACCAAGTGGGCTCTTCTGCCCTTATAAAGGACTCAGATCAGCTTGGGCATGCACACAGTCTGATC
The DNA here is from genome assembly GCA_963989385.1 of Ctena decussata. Classification (NCBI taxonomy): domain Eukaryota; kingdom Metazoa; phylum Mollusca; class Bivalvia; order Lucinida; family Lucinidae; genus Ctena; species Ctena decussata. The sequence goes on from OZ022513.1 coordinate 64,472,246, forward strand.
AGACTCTTCCCTAAGCGCTTAAAGGTTAGCTAAGGGTCTAAGCTAGCTCCATTAGCACAGCGAATATTCCGATCAGATTGGGCGTCACATAAAAAGGGACGCTGACAAACAATACAAACCCTGATCCTAGAAACTAAACACCCCTTGACACCCCTTGACTGACGAATGGACTAGTTGTTACAGACAGATCATTCCACTGGTAACAAATGGGTTTACTTTATTATTACTATTACTACTCTCGGGTGACAAAAAAATTGTAAGTGAGTGAGTGAGTAAGTGATATGGGTTTTACGACACGTCAGCACAAAAAGTCTATTTAGAAGAAAACGTTAAAATATGTAAGAACACTAGGAGGAACAGGTTAATTCGGACAGCAGGTAAATTCGGACATTGACATGGTTTTCTTTATATGTCAGTTGTTTGGAATTAAAACAAAATTAACTGAGCATACAGTGAAAATCCTGATGAGACGGCTCATGACGAGCCGTCTCATCTGGATTTTTACTGTTTGCAATGGTATGTCCGAATTTGCTCCTGTCCAAAACTACCTGACTCAACCCTACATCGATCATAAGGCAAAGTGCAAGGGGAGTGCTATATGCTCATGATGAGCCGTCCCATCTGGTTTTCGTTCCTGTTTGCAATGGCATGTCCGAATTTGCCCGCTGTCCGAAGTTACCCGACTCGACCTAGCATCGATTCTGTAGCAAAGTACAAGGGAAGTGCTACATGTAATACACTGACAAAACTTCCAATCGTTCGACGCTAATTTGGACATGCGCAGTTATCTATGTCATCTTTTTGCAGAAGCTTGTCGTTTGAATCATTTACTTCAAAATCACCTAGGAACTACAGACATGTGGAAAATTTATTTATGGATAATCTTTTTGTCTATTTATTTTAGACAAGGTAAACCTTCCGTCAAAGTTAATTGGCAAAATGAGTTTTTTTAAAGAAAAATATGCTCAAGTGAATGAAAATAAATTTAACATATCCATTGACTTTATCTGGGAAAGTTAATTAAGTAAACAGTTATTGTTTCATATGAACAGAAAGTTCGCCGAAAATGTAGAAAAGAAACTAGCTTTGAAGACGAACATAGAATGCTTTGCAAATTATCAAACAAAGTAAACCGTATACGCGGTAATTTTCGCGGGTTCAAATTTTCGCAGTTAAGGGTCAAAAACATAAATATTAATTTTCGCGAATTTTAATTTTCGCGGTTAGCAACATGCTCGAAAAGCCAAGTATTTCTTTTTCACTTGAGTCAGTTCTTTCATTAACCTGCGGCAGGGCCGCCGCAGGTTAATGAAAGAACTGGCTCAAGTGAAATGTACCAGCAACTACCATGGCAAACACAAACAAAATATATGAACAGTAAGAACACTGTGTCTACTGAAGACACTTTGTAAGAAACATGAAATTATTCGCGATTTTAATATTCGCGGTTTCTAAGTGACCGCGAAACTACCATGGCAAACTCAAACAAAATATATGAACACTGTGTCTACTGAAGACACTTTGTAAGAAACAGGAAATTATTCGCGATTTTAATATTCGCGGTGTCTAAGTGACCGCGAAATACAGCGAAAAATGGAACACCGCGAAAATTACCGTATATACGGTATTTAACATAGATAATGGAGTATGGATGACTGTTAACATGGTCCAGGTAGCTTTCACGTGAAAACTTTGTTCGTGTGAACATGGTTGTAAAATATTTCATCGCCAAGTTTATATAGCAAAACTTGTTTGTTATAATTTCTGGTAAAAATAATTTTCATCATGTAAACGCAAACTTTATTCGGTATGGTTGCTGGATTAAACTTTTATATCGGTATATCCCAGAAAACGAATGTCCGTTTGTTCTTACGTTTGATGGATGAATGATATTAAGTTAAGTTGACCCTTCAGCAGTATTTTGGTCATATCGGGACGAGATTTTGGTTTAATAAAAGGCTGTCTGCAATGGATCCTCGGAACCCGCACCGCTAGCTTAGAAGGTTATATTTTTAGCTACATGTATAATAGTTGAGAAAAAAACAAATACATGGTTAAATAGATAAATATGTAAAAACATAAAAAAAGTAAATAGTAATAACAAAACTACAAAAAACAGGTAAATATATATATGCACCAAGTCTATGCGTTTGAAATTTGGGGTTTTATTTCTGAAATAATGAAGAACACAATAAAAGTCCTGATCCTTTTTTATTGCAGTGTCCACTGTATGTCTTCTGATGAAATTGTGTATGCGGGCGTTTATGCATGCGTGCGTGCATTCGCACGTACGTACGTGTGCGCGCGCGCGCGCGTGTGTGTGTGTGTGTGTGTGTGTGTGTGTGTGTGTGTGTGCAATCCAAGCTTCAGCCACCTTTTACTCAGCCAAACCCCAAAATCTGCCCTTGCCAAACTTACTTTTGTCACAGAAACTTTGCCCATGTGAACGAAGCTATATAGCAACAGTGAAAATAGTTAATATTACAGGAATGCATTTCATTTGTGTGGATTTTTTTCGATGTGTAAACGCCGGCGAACCCTTACAGACTGAATAAAGTCCGAAGAGCTTTGTGTTAAGTCTGTGAGTGATTCGCTGGCGTTTACACATCGTTAAAATCCACACAAATAAAATACATTTCTTATAGTTGTAACTCGGTCATTTTTATCTTAAAAGTGTCAGCTATGCCCATTATTTTAGAAACTGCAGCAAAGTAAAAAGTCCGAGTAGTTCCTAAATTCTGGTTCAGGGGATTTATCGATGTATAAATGCCGTTTTCAGTACGCTCTTGACCAATCAAATTGCTTTAAATTAGCAGTAGAAAATTGAGTTTGAACTATTGTATCATAAATAAATGAGCCGCGACACGAGAAAACCAACAATGTGGTTGTGCGCCCAGCACAGACGCAGATTAGGCTGGGCATCCGCCCAGTCTGATCAGAGTCTTCGCTGTCCGCATGGAGGTAGCTTAGACCCTTTGCTACCATTTGAACTCTTAACGAAGACTCTTATCAAACTGAGCAGATGCGCAGGCTGATCTGAGTCTGCGCTGGGCGCACAGCCACATTGTTGTTTTTGTTGTGTCGCGGCTCAAATTCGATGACATCATATACCGTAAAACTTCTAAGTATCGGGGGCCGTATTCATAAAGCCACTTAAGTCGTTGCTATGCGGTTGCTTAGGCAAAATATCTATAAAGGAGATTCCCTACAACTATGAAATTTGGTCTGGAGGAACAGTCTTACAAAGACTGTTCCTCCTGACCAAATTTCATAGTTGTAGAGAATTTCCTTCAAAGAAATTTAGCCTTAGCAACAGCATAGCAACCACTTAAGTCGTTTTATGAATACTGCCCCGGGTCAGATAGTTCTGAACAAACAGTTTAGGCCAATATAAGGCTGCTCCCAAAGAAAATTCTTTGAATATCTTGGGTTCCATTTTATTTGAAATCAATAGTATTTATGCTAATAGGTTGTCAGCACCTGTTAGGCTGGTAACTAGCCACTTCCTGGTTTCATATTACACAAAAAAGTATCTAATTTTCTCATGCAAACAGTGTAGGCGGTGATCAGACGCCGCGCTCTGCGTCGTCTAATTTGGGTCTTCAATGTTTGCCAATGTCCCTTTTATCGGACGCTAATCATAAATGAGTTAATTTCAGGTAGAGGCGACTGTAGGGATGATTTGATATATACTTGGTATTCTGGGACCGTGTCTGTGACAAACAATGGACACACGTGTCAGTCCTGGTCAGCTCAGACACCACACGAACATTCTGTCAACGACGATAGCTGGTTTCCGGATGATGGCTCAGTAATAGCGGCGAGAAATTATTGTCGAAATGTTTGGGAACATGCTAGACCGTGGTGCTACACAACGCATCCATACATAAGATGGGGTTACTGCGATTTCGCAATTTGTAAAGGTAAGTAAATATATCAAAACTAAATTTACATATTACATGTAATATATTTTAGGGTAATCTTCTGCTTAAAGGTGCAGATTCTGGGAAGAAGAAATTGACCCCGCCCCTTAACTAATCACCTTGTGTAGTTTACTGATAAATAGATCAAAGACCTCTCCTAATGTCCTCATTATCAGGCCAAATAAACAGATAAGCTGTTACATACCTGGGACACCCAAGGGGACTTTGTCTGATTCATTGGGTCAGAACATTGAAAACAATTTGGTAGTTTTCTTTTCTTGAAAATTTAAATAAACAAATGAATTAAAAAATCCGAATATTAATGTTAATTATATATTTTTTTTATTATGATACTTATAATTCAAAATTATTCAATTAACTATATTCCATTTTTTTCTCTTTTTTCTTTTTTCTCTTCTTTGTCATATCTTTGTATTGTAGAGGTTTTTTTATCTTTTTATTACAGAAGTATCTTGAATGATTTGAAATTAACAGTTAACGTGAAATAATTTGACAATTTTACTGAAAATAAGTTGAATCAGTCAATATCTGTATGACTTCATGAAATTAGTATCAGTTTTCGTCTTTTTTTAAAAAAATAATAAATAAATAAATAAAAAAAAAACGTTTTCAATGTTCTGACAAAAAGAAACTATCCTACAAGATTAAAAATGAAGATATTACACCACACTCAATTTACTTTTCACAGTTTTCATTTTTTTATATCAATTACTGCACGAATTTGACGCAAAAAATTAACAAGGCTATTCTTGTAAGCTTTAAACATTTGGTTACATGGGTACAAAATAACTCACGTGCCAATCAATAGACTATTCAATTGACTAGTACAGGCAGTATAGTTCCTACAGCTGACTTATAAATATAGCTTCAACCTATATACATAAATGTTACATATAAACAAATTGGCACACGCCACACTTGATGCCAATATTTATTATTGTGCATCTCAGAAAACCTGGGTAAAATACCTCGAAATATGTGATTACACTGCGTACAATGCGTAAAAAGTGAAAATAGAAGAGGACATGTTTTAAAAAGGCTATATACATATTATACAGCCTATCTACATAAGGACACAAAGCGACGCACGCCTTACTTGATCTCTTCTGCTAATATTTTATATTGTACATCTCAGAAAACCTGGGTACACTGCGTACATTACTTACACGTGACAATAGAAAAGGCCACCTTTTGTGTCGTCTATGTACATTGTCTACAACCTATCTACATAAAGGTTACAGGTCGGCACAATCATATACTTGATGATTATAGATAATATTCTTATCCAATACCTCGAAATATTTCCTTACACTGCGTTCACTACGTACAAAAGGAGAAAAGAAGAGGGCATGTTTTGAAAAGGCTGTATTCATATTATACAGCCTATCTACTACATAAGGGTACAAAGTGGCACACGTCTTACTTGATGTCTTCTGCTAATATTTATTTATGAGCATTTCAGAAAACCTGGATACACTGCGTACATTGCTTACAAGTGACAATAGAAAACACAACCTTTTGTGTCGTCTATGTACATTGTCTACAACCTATCTACATAAAGGTTACAGGTCGGCACAATCATATACTTGATGATTATAGATAATATTCTTATCCAATACCTCGAAATATCTGCTTACACTGCGTACACTGCGTACAAAGTAAAAATAGAAGAGGGTATGTTTTGAAAAGGCTATATACATATTATACAGCCTATCTACAAAAGGGTACAAAGTGGCACACACCTTACTTGTTGATTATAGAAAATATTTTACATTGTGCATCTCAGAAAACCTAGGTACACTGCGTACATTGCTTACAAGTGAAAATAGAAAAAGCCACCTTTCAAAATGTCTATGTACATTGTCTACAATCTATCTACATTAAGGTTACAGGACGGTACAATCACATACTTGATGATTATAGGTAATATTCTTATCCAATACCTCGAAATATTTGCTTACACTGCGTACACTGCGTACAAAGTGCAAATAGAAGAGGGTATGTTTTGAAAAGGCTATATATATCTTATACAGCCTATCTACATAACGGCACAAAGTGGTACACGCCTTACTTGATGTGTTCTGTTAATATTTTATATTGTGCATCTCCGAAAACCTGTGTACACTGCGTTCATTGCTTATAAGTGAAAATAGAAACGGCCGCGTTTTGTAAAGTCTATGTTTATTGTCTACAAGCTATATACATAAAGGTTACAGGTCGGCACAATCAAATACTTGACGATTATAGATAATATTCGAGGTGTTGGATAAGAATGTTATCTGTAATCATCATGTATTTGAATGTGCCGACCTGTAACCTTTATGTAGATAGGTTGTAGACAATGTACATAGACTGCACAAAACGTGGCCGTTTCTATTTTCTCTTGTAAGCAATGAACGCAGTGTTCCCAGGTTTTCGGAGATGCACAATATAAAATATTAGCAGTATCTCTTTTATATATAATTTTGAGAAGCTATTTGCACACATGTTTTCATAAGTGATCATCATGACATGTATATTCAATCAAATTTTTTGCGCCAAGTTTGTGCAGTATCTTTTTTATATATAATTTTTATTGGCTATTTGCACACATGTTTTCATAAGCGATCATTATGACATGTATATTCAATCGATTAGAGAACTGTGGCGCTGTGACACATATAATTCGCATCTTTATAAATACCATTGTCAATGTTTTGCAAATTCAGAACTTCAATTTTTACACCTTTACATTAGAATTGTGACAATTGTTTTCATAAAGACACACCTGTCTACCATGTGATAATCACTGTGACGTTTAAACTTCTTAACATATATTAAAAATTAATAGAAATAAAAAATAATGTCTTTGCTAATGAAAGATGAACTATTAAATGCCTATAGCTATTTTATTTAAGTTCTTATTTTTTTCAGATTCATAAAATATTATTTATTTATTTTTTTTCTTCCCTCCCCCCCCCCCCCCACACACACACACATTATTTGATCCTATGTAGCTGAATAGTACTGTTGTGTAAAATTATATTACTCTAACACCTAATATTTATATTGTTTTTCTTGTATCCTGTGAATCCGGCATGCTTTCTTTGGCGAACGGAATAGATGCGACGCATTGAGAAGAACTCGACGTGTCTGCGTTATCCGATACCAATATCAGTGCTACTCGAACAATCTGTTTTGGGGTTGTCTCGGTGGCGCAGTGGTAGCGGTGACTGATAGTGCAGTGCTTAGCGGAGTTGTCGAGGTCGTGAGTTCGAATCCCACACGCGAAATTTTTCAGCATATACCGGCATATTTGGTTTATTGTATTTCTATATAGCAATCCTCCTTATAAATCTGTATCAGTTTCGATCCTATGTAGCTCCAAAGTACTGTTGTGTGAAATAATATATATAAGCAAGCCAGAATTCGAGAAAAAGTCACGACCAATATATCTGCTTCAAAAGTTTGAAATATTTTCATATAGTCGTCTTAGATTAAGGAATAACAATCCATTCTAGAGCCACACCACAGGAAATAGAAACGACGTATTTTATGACGTAATTTAAATACGTTGAAGGATGTTCTTGGACATGAGTAGCACTGCACATTTACTAGCCTTCTGCTAATTTTCATTCTTTTGGCTGGTTTCAATTTAAAACGAATGTTTTGCTTCTTTAAAAATTGCGACATTAGTTCTCAGCACCATTCTTAATAAAACACATCCTTCTGATATTGTTAAAGCCGAGAGATACGAAAGAAAAGGGCATGTGCAACTATTGTTACGTACCGCTGAGCCACTTGGGGAGCATCGTTACGAGAATTGAAATAGAACAGAACAGAATAAGGAATAAGAAAGAAACCATCTGATTTTAAGAACAGGGCTGGTGTTTGATCAGTTTGTTTTAACCATGCCGTATTCTATCTCTGAATCACCGATATTGCGACATTTAAAAACATAGCCTTTTTATACTAGAGTCTCATAACTGGGATCGGCGTTAGAAATTATACACACAACGCTTTGGTGTCTTGCTACTAAGATTTTAATCTGTTGGGCGTGGTTAACTTATTAGACGGAAAAACAGACAAATATTTTGTAATATTAAAAAAAAGCGAGAGACAAAAATAATAGCAAACGGCTGAGCTTTACTGAGAAAGTCTCTACAATATTTAGTGTCAAGGAACATCGTCAAAACATCACAGAATGGTTAGTAATTGCACATATTGTCAGCAATTACACTCACGCTCTCAAAAACGGTGAATTGTTGCAGAAGAGATGACAGATTATTTATAAGCGCACTATTGTAGAATTTTCTGTAAATTTCCTATGGTAAATGCAAAACTATATTTTTTCCGTCTACTCTACAACAGCAGAACAGGTAATTTAGCATTTTCAATTTACACAAATTCTGTACTTTGAGTATTGTAAGTATTTGTTGTTGTGCTGGTTTTTCAAGGTGTTGTACACTAGTCACCCTGTTTGTTTAAGCTAACAATGCATGCAAATACCATGTTTTATCACATGACGTCGCATCTGAGAGTATAATAAAGCCATACTTTAAAAAACTATAATCAACTAGAGTGAACTAGTTGATTACTTATGCAATTTCGTCTTTACGTTATGCGTTGACGCCTATAAAAACGTCGCGTTTTCTAATAGCGAAATCGTGACGTTTTAATGCCAAATTTACCAATAAAATGCGATTTTAGTATCATATGATAAAAATGGAATTGTGAAGTCCTGCTCCTGTATTATTGAATTTATATAACTCGTTGGGGAAAACCGATAAGATGCTCGACATAGCCTTGCATCTTATCTTTTTCCCCAACTAACTTAATAAATTCAATAATACATAAGCACTCATGCAAGATCCTCTATATTCATATTACTGAAATTCAAATTGTGAATAATAATTGATCCACGACACGAGAAAACCAACGATGTGGTTGTGCGTCCAGCGCAGACTCAGATCAGCCTGGGCGTCCGCCCAGTCTGATCAGAGTCTTTGCTGTCCGCATGAAGGTAGCTTAGTCCCTTGGCTACATTTTAAGCGCTTAGCGAAGAGTCTGGCCAGACTGTGCGGATGCCAAGGCTGATCTGAGTCTGCGCTGGGCGCACAACCACATTGTTCGTTTTCTCGTGTCGCGGCTCAATTATCTATGATGAATTCAAAACAGCTCACCGTAAAAGTTCTAAATATTTGAAAACCTAAAACAATTACCGTAATTGTCCTATATGAAACAGTCTTGTTCTAAAGTGCAGTAAATGGTATAAAAAAAATAAAGGTGGGGTGACAAACAGTGTAGACCCTTATTTGAGTGCTCTTTATGAGCAGTCTAATCACGGCCTGTACTGTTTGCTCAGACCAATCTGTTCGTAAACATAGCTTTTTACAGCAACTTATTTTACAGATAACTACAAAGTATGTGGTGAAGTGTTCCAAAGTGCCACTGGCTCAGTTACGTCCCCTGATTTGGTTGGCGATGGCCATTATGGGATGAACGTAGATTGTCTCTGGACTGTACAGGCGCCTGAAGATTATGTCATAAGATACGTGATACAGTTTTATGAGATAGAAGACTCTCCGGATTGTGATGCAGATATACTTATGGTAACTCGTCTAAAAGGGCATGTTCGGCATAATCACGTGGGTAAACCCAATCAATACCGATGTGTTCCTCGGGCAGCTACATACCTCCGAGTAGCCTGAAGAATACTTGCTAATGGTCAGGACTACCCGAGTAATTATGTCGAAGGTGCCCAAAGTATCAAACGTATTACGACTTTGCGTGAATTACATAGAATTTAGAGTACTTCATCTGAGCAAGTGCAGTAGTTTACATATTGGTTGTCATGGACATGTTCAGTTAAACCTTGTCTGCTTTAATGCTTATTCTTTGTTCTCCTTGCATTCAGAGAATATTCCTATTTTCAGAATTTACGTTTTTTCACCAGGTCTAGTGTTAAGCTGAAGTGGTATACCACCATACATTTCCCGCCATTTTAATAAAGGGAGACAACATTTGTGACTCTCTGTTTGCTTCCCCGGGCAAGGAAACCCTTCTACAGAGGGGTCTTTTCATAAAGTAAAGAATTTACTCTTAGAGGAGCAAGTTTATTTTTTTGAGAAGTCACTCTCATCGAAATTGTTTGCACCAATGAAAACAGTAAAGTTGCTTCCTTGATTATCTATCTTTTCTTGAACTCAGCTCTGCTGAAACTGGTATTTGTGGGTATCGGTAGTGTTGCACGTTGAATTACTTTAATTTCATGAACATACTCATCAACTCTGACTACGACTGTTGACAGGATCGTGACGTAATCTTATTACTAAAACATTTGTGAGTTTATTTCCTTATAAGACTTACACTTATACGTATGACCACCAACTCTGACTACGACTGTTGACTTGATCGTGACGTAATCTGAATATATAAACATTTGTGAGTTTATTTTGTTAGAAGGCGGGCACTTCTCAGCTAGACTAGTTCGTATAGATATCGGTTAATACCCCTATTCCACACAGACCACGAATTCCACGAATCGTCACGAATTGATAAATTTTAGGATTCGTAGCTGAATCGTAATTACTTCGTGAAGTTCTTAACTGAATCGTATATATTCGTAGTCAGTTCTTGCAATTCTTGAGCATTCGGGAATTCGTGGCAAAAGTTTTGAGCTGTTCAAAATTTTGGCCACGAACTCCCGATTAAAAAAAATCGTAGTCAATTCGTAACAGATTCTTAATGCATTCTTAGGCATCGTAACTGAATCGAAATCGATTCTGAGGCGTTTGTAGTGTTCTCAACTCATTCGGGGATTCGTGAATTTGTACCTTTGATGCATTTGCGCACAGTGAAGAATCTGGACGCATGCATTTATCTACCCAGCGGGCAAATGACGTTGTACTGACGTCGATGAGATGTCACTACGTCGCACTGACCTTAGTACGACGTCGTTACGACATCATGTGCCTCGTGCTTAGATATTTACGTGGCCATAGATTTCTGATGATTCATACTAAAATACGTGCGTACGGCAAAGGATCTGATCAGGCTTGGGGCCATTTTATACCTATCTTGGGAGAAAATCCCACGAATTTTCAAGAAAAATCACGAATTCATTTTATTCGAACCAGATTCGTACGTGCATTCGGCGTATTCTTAACTGATTCGTAACTAATTCTAAACGTTCGTGCAGTATTTCCAAAGAGATTCCTGTAAATCGTACTGAATTCTTGACAATTATCGTGCGAGTCCAGCCGAATCCAGTCGAATCCCACGAATATTCGTAACCCCATCGTACTTGTATCGTAACTGAATCGTAGAGCATCACGAATTGGACCAGAAAATTTACAATCGCCACGAATTCTAATATTTATCAATTCGTGGCGATTCGTGGGATTCGTGGTCTGTGTGGAATAGGGGCATAAGCTTAATACATTAACGCACAATTCCACACTCACATTTTCCTCAGTTACATATCACGTGCACATTTAAGGGATCAATGATGTCATAATGCTTTTCACGGATCTTTTATTTAAGTATTGACACAAACTTTGCTCTGTGGTTGTTGTAACCCAGTGACAACAATTTACTTAATTCCCTCTATAAACAAAGTCTTGATAGTCGAAACAGGCCATAGCCTAACGGACTTAGAGACATAACTCTGTACGCAGGTGTCAAAGAAATAATTTGTATTGATACGACCTATGTTTCACTACAGATTTTTGAAAAAGGAAGTACGAGCAGGTTAATCTACTGTGGCTCAGGTGGAACGGTCCAGCTGGAAGGGGAGACACGGTTCAACATACTCTATGTGCAGTTTTACTCAGACTACAGCGTAGTTGACAAAGGATTTAATATCACTTTTCGTCAGCTCAAAGGTAAAACAATGTAAAACAGAGTGTCTCACATATAAGCTTGAATATTTCTTAAGTACTAGTACTCCCCTTCTAATAAACGTATGTGTACTTATAGTAAATTGACACTCCTCTGTACTGATGAAGTATCTCTCACAGAAAGTGACGTCATGCTGATATCACAGCTGTTTGCATTCCATCTCCTGTTTTCCTGCTTAACTGTCCAGTTACACCACAATCGGAATGTTACATAGTCCAGTTCTTTGAATAACTCAGAATTTCCATAGTTCGAAATATTCTCTATTCTTGTTCTCTTACAACGTGAGCCTGAAAGCGCTAAATACCCAAGGTATTTTACACTTAAAGCCATTTTAGTCTCAACACTGCAACGACAGGAAACGGTGTTAAAACTATTAGTATCATATGACGTCGCATCTGCGATGGTTATAAAGCCATGCATGAAATGTGATCATCAACTAGTGGATTGAATGTGCAAATTACGTCGTAACATTATGCGTTGACGCCCATAAAAACGTCGCGTTTTCTAATGGTAAAAATGTGACGTTTTAGTGCATAATTTGCTAATACATGTAAAATGAGTTTTACTGTCATGTGATAAATAGAATCTTCCATTCATACTCCAGTATTATTGAATTTATCAAACTAGTTGGGAAAATACGATGAGATGCTCGGCATATCCTCGCATCATATCTTTTCCCCTATCTGGTTTAATAAATTCAATAATACATGAGCACTCATTTAAGATCCCAGTTTGACATCACTTCGTTTTGATGCGCCACCTTACGGTGATACGTTATCAGTAAATACGCACAACCTGCACCAAAGATCCGACAATATTCAGGATTCCGGGACTTAGTTGCAATTCTATAAGTAGCCAAACGTTATGGATGATTAATACGTTGGAGGTTTAGCTGAAAAGTAGGGGAGTAATACAGCATACTAAGCTTTAATATTTGGTGTAAGTTATGTTTTAAACTTGATAGAAACAAATACAATTTCCAAGGTAGATTTGGGTCAGCAACACAAAGAACGAAACCATCAAGTTATTGTTGGACCCTATATTACCAATTCTCTTTGTGACAGGTTTTTTTCTATGTGTCATACTGACAGAAAATATGAACCGTATCTCTATTGTTTTTTCTACATACCATGGGCCGTATTCATAAAGCAACTTAAGTCGTTGCTATGCAGTTGCTAAGGCTAAATATCTATAAAGGAGATTCCCTACAACTATGAAATTTGCTCTGGAGGAACAGTCTTTGTAAGACTGTTCCTCCAGAGCAAATTTCATAGTTGTAGGGAATCTCCAACATAGAAATTTACCCTTAGCAACAGCATAGCAACGACTTAAGTTGCTTGATGAATACGGCCCATGATCTTAAAGATAGGTGGAACAGTATCATATTCATCAAATGATTCCGTTGCAAACGTTTCTGTGGAACATTCCAAAGTAGATAAGAACGCATTGATCAGGAAGCGACAGAAAGGGTTTTAACATCTTGCCCAACAGATTCCTTATCTTAAACATCTACATTCCAACAATCAATTATTAGGGTATTAGGGTCGAGTCGGGTAACTTCGAATAGCGTGTAAATTCGGACATACCATTGCAAACAGTGAAAATCAAGATGAGATGGCTCATAATGAGCCGTCTCAGCAGGATGTGCACTGTTTGCCCTGTTATTTTTTATAATTCCAAAAAACTGGAATATAAAAAAATCAACGTCACTGTCCGAATTCACCGCTGTCCGAATTTACCCGTCTTTACCCTATGTTATTGAAAGCTGAGGTGAAACCAGATGAGCACTTAACAGCAAAAAACACCTGGTACGCTGGACTTAGGAACAAACGAAGTCCGTTGCCTTATATGTCGCAAACGGTTGTCTGAATCCGGTGCATTTTCGAAAACTACACAACTTAATCCGCTGCAGCCATCTGATGTTACCTCATGTGTATCTTTATGCAAAAATACTGTTGTGTTCTAAAATACCGAGACACCCGAAACGTTACCATCACAGGATGACTCGCCGCTCTGATAACTACGTCATGGCGACCTACTTTTGCCAAATTTAAAAACTGATGCCATTCAGTACTTTCAGTACTTTGATATAGTACCGCTATGCTAGAGCATGTTTCCAATAGCAAGACCTTTTTGATAAAGCGAAGCTGCTTCCCCGTAAATTGTTGACACAGGGTTATCAAAGAGCGAAGCTTCTGTCAAAAGTTAGATGTTTTATGGGAGACACTATAACCTTATTAATCCCTACCTTGTGGCCGTATCTAAACTTCCGATTTGATGGTCTCAGCCGATGTCTTAAAAGGCTTTCAAATACCGGACTTTACTTTTCACTGATTTAGTCCTGGACTAAATAGATATGTCGAGTGTATTTTAATAGGCAGTTGATGCTCACTACTCGATAGCACTTGATCACACCTCTGTTATTTGGTCCATGACAATGTCTAAGGTTTCCTAAGCTTGAAAGGCTGTGCATCATTATGTCGCATCTGACATGTCATAGCGCAGTTATCTTAGCAGAGCTTGGCTTCCATTTTTCCAGACTGCCTTGGCTTGTTTAAGATTCTCATTGCATCAGACAGATAATTCCTGATACCACCTGATGTCGTCTTTCTTCGGGCCATGCTGGGTGGGTTACGCCTGCTCTAGCAGCGATCTCGCTGGAATTAATTTTGACTGTATTTTGGCAATAGTACATTTTATTGAAACCAATGGGCCAATATTACTGGCAATTGACAGTTTGCCATTGAGCGTTTCATTAACCCAGTTTTCAGTGCTTCAGTGCTAATTCTGAATCTCATGGAATGGAGTCAATAATTTTACTTATTTGAAATAACCTTATTAACCTATGTCTGGTAAAATGTCTAAAGTGTTCCACAGCCAAGACTGAATTGTCATAGTTACATGAAACTTTGCGGAGTTTGGCTTCCATTCTTTCGGAATTCTTTCTGGCTAGATGAGGGATCTTGCTGCATCACGCATATGCTACCCTGTGTAGTTTGCATGTAGTCTTTCTCGGGCAATGGTCAGGTTGAAGAGATTTGGTTGTGGGCCTGCTTTAGCAGCGATCTCGTAGGCGTGTCATCCTGACGTCTGCGGCGAATTGCGTCAGTACATGTGAGCCGCGACACGACAAAACCAACAAGTGGCATGTGCGCCCAGCGAAGTCTCAGATCAGCCTGGGCATTCGCCCAGTCTAGTCAGAGTCTTCCCTGTCCGCATGGAACATCCTTAGCTACCGTTTAAGCATACATCGAAGACTCAGATCACACTAGGCGAATGCGAAGGCTGATCTAAGTCTTTGCTGGGCGCACATGCTTCTTTGTTGGTTTGGCATGTCTCGGCTCCTGTAAGTATGGCTTGGAGAGAGATGCCCATTGTCTGCGAGGCATTCCGATGACCTTTAAGTTTATGTTTAAAACTTTTGGGGCTAAGTGACACTCAATTAGTTAAATACACAAACGCTCCAAAGATGTATTTTCATACTATTTATGTACATTGTAATAATCGATAGGGGCAATTGTAAATTTTCACATCCCAAATTGCGTCGACCCAAGATTTAAGTTTTATCCAGAATGGCATTAAAGTTCGTAAGATATACACAGGGTCGCCTGAAATGCTGAATTAAATTTGTATGTTTCACATGTGACCTTACCTTTTGCTCGGTTTTCAGCGCCGAACAAAGATTGTGGAGAAGTACTTACTCAACCGTCTGGCTGGATTACCTCCCCTGATCAAGATGGGGACGGTCTTTACGACTTTAATCTTAACTGTTCTTGGGTTATAGAAGCAAATGAAAATAAAGTAATAGCATTTCGGCTACTGTATATGGAAATCATGCCCTCAGAAGACTGTTTAGAAGACCGATTATTTGTAAGTATTATCTTTTATGAAGTTATATATGAGCTGTTTCCTGCAACAAAATGAATAAATAAATGAATAAATAAATACGAGTCTAGTCGTTAACAACCCTTTTTCAACCTGAATAACACACTAGTCTGCCAAACATTTACTTCCGATTATTTCTTTAAAGTTAGTATTTGCTGTCATGAAGCTTGATCAGATTCGATGTTTCGCTAAACAAGGATGGATAGGGCCGAGTGTGGTAAATTCGGACCGCAGGTAAATTCGCACAGTGACATTGTTTCCTTTATTTGTTAGTTGGTTGGAATTAAAACAAAATAACTGGGCAAACAGTAAAAATGCTGATGGGACGGCTATAGTATGTCCGAATTTACCCGCCGTCCAAAGTAACCCGACTCGAACCTAATTGTCACAAGCAGTTTCATGTAGGATAGGAAAATCATACCTTCGGTCGGAATATCAAACAGTAACTCGGCAAGGCTCGTCCCTCAGTCCCGGATCCAGGGCTTTGGGAATTCAGTCCCGCCATCTGGGCCTCTGTGTTATGTATAATATAAAGGTCCAAGATGATAGGGAGTATCTGATTACAGTTTAAGATCATTTATATCCATCTCATCAATATTGCCTCGGCAAGGCGATTCCAATGAGATATTACAACATATATTTCTAGGCACACAAAATGACATAATAAAAATTCTCATCAAATTGATCCCTAATCTCATAGTTCAAACCCTTCTCCCCCCCCCCCACTCCCCCCCCCCCTCCCACACACATTCATCTTGGTACCTCCCAGCCCCACCAGTTATCCACTTATCCACAGTCCCACCAGTACATGGTTGTCTGAATCTCGGCCTGTCCCAGTTTGAAATTCCATCCATCGGATGAGACGTACCTATCGTGGGTGGCTACTCATGAAGGATTCTTATAAGCTTCCTTGCCAATCGTGCCGTCCGGAAAAAATCCTTTCAAAGTTGCTTTTGAATAAAAATGATGTCTTAAGTAATGTTGATATGCTGTATACAGGATGTAGAGAAATAACAAACTTTTGTCTTAGACATCGTTATAACTGATGTTTTCAGGGTGTACAGAAAGTTGGATAAATGCCCGCTGTATAAGGTCACAATGCGTATTTTTAGCAACACCTTAATCTGTTAATAGCACTAGCATATCTTAATACAACAGGATATAATGAGTCATTTTTTTTAAAATAATGACAGCTGATCTTACGTCATTATAGATCCTTGTCACGGGGAGCGAAGGAGCGGGAGCGGGACGCGAGTGTGTGTGTGTGGGGGCGGGGGGGGGGGGGGGGTGAGGGGCAGCAGGGTGAACTGTCAGCAAATTACATTTTAAATATTTTTGTAAACAATTTATATCAAAGTAAATGCAAGCAAAGCAATCTTGTATTTTTCGGACTACCTCCCTTTCCGGGAAAAAACATGGGCCCCGATATGAAGCACGAAATTTGAAAATAAATTTTAAGTAAAGTAAAAAGACACGAAAAGATAAGGAACTAATACAATTAGATTCAATATCCCGATCTCAAAACCAAAAGATTTTGAAACAAATACATGAACATAAACTGACACAAGTTCATGTACAGCCGAATGATAAGCTCTTTTCCAAATATGTGGTCATTTAGCTATCCCAATTAAAACGTCACTCACACAACCGATAAACGAAAGCGTTGACATAGACAACCAGAACTAGTAACAGTAACATGTATATTACCCATTTTCTATCTGAAATTACAACACGAAACAGGTAGCAAAGTGAGCAGCTAGAAGGTCACAGATAAGCGGACATAAGAACAAATACCATTAAATAAAAGGTTGGTTCTTGGAGTTTCGAATGTATCAAAATTGTTGCTGATAATTTTTTCCTAAATTGTCGGAAGGCACTTGTAACAAGGAAACTCAAAATTTTCACTTAAAAGCATAACGTTAAAAGAATTGGGTTAGTCGGATTCTCTGACTCTGCTTCCCACACAAATTAGCGCTGTTTTTGTTTCCGCGCCAAAAATTGAAAACGGGGCTGACGTCATAGTGCATTGCATTTTGGGATAGTGTTTATCCATCCACCATGCCGGGACCTCATGAGAGAGCTCATGACAAGAGAAATATTGTGTTGTGGAGAATGACATCAGAATGCACGCACTTACTAGTTTTAGAAACGGAAATCCAACACATTGTTTGCGAAAATAATACAAACAATATACTAGATCATAGCTTTTATTCATTTTTGACCCTTTTTGATACTAGTCTGTCTTTGAACAGACTGCCTTATAAAAAGTAAGAAATTAAATTTTGTTATCTCTGGTTTTCGTCACAAGATCATTTAAGGGTAACTGATGAGGCTTAAATAGCCGAATCTTCGATGTATGACCCATGATCCTTATTAGAGTTTTGTGCGGCAAACAACTAAGTTGTCTAAGCTAATATTAACCTCTTGAATCAATGACGAATTCTGCATTTAAGAATTTTACATTGTGTAAAACAAAATATAGAAGGCGTCTATTAAGTTTTTAAAAGATAGCTTTTATGCAGACTTTTGTATTCACAACAATGTGGTAATTAGCACCAACTTTTAAAATCTAAATCCTAGCATGAGATATGCTTGCCTGGACCTCTTTTAGTGTAAAAAGTTTTGGTAAAAGTTAGATCTGTGCCGCGACACGACAAAACCAAAAAAGGGGCACATGCGCCCAGCGAAGACTCTGATCAGCCTGGGCATCCGCCAGTCCGCCCAGGCTGAGCAGAGTTTTCATGGAACTAGCTTAGACTCAAAGCTACCCTTTAAGTGCAAGTGAAGACTATCCTCATACTTGACGGATGCCCAGGCGGATCTGAATCTTTGCTGTACGGTCATGCCACTTTGTTGGTTTTGTCCTGTTGCGGCTCTATTATGATAGGCATGGTGCTGTCAGGCGAGCTATCCTGACATAAGACAAGTAACGAAGTTTGATTCTTCTTTTGACAACTTTCAGGTATACGATATCGAGAATTTATACGTTGGGCAATGTGATTTTTATCTGGAAAGTGAGACAAATGATATTGAGACAATATCAAATGTGCTCTTTGTGCGTTTCATCTCAGACAATATAGGAACTAGAGCAGGGTTTAGGCTCGGGTACAAACAAGGTTTGCATTTTATTATTATTATTATTGATAAAAGAGTAAATAATTCACTACTGTTGTAAGGCGACAAAGTAAAAAAAAATATGTGACCCTATGAACTATGTCACAGCAGTCATCAAAACAAAAGAAAAAACTGTTTATTACAATTCTTTCCGTTTAAAATAGAGGAAATGCAACCATTTTCTTTAAGCTACTACCGCACGAATTTTAATGGGGAACCTCGACTGTAACTTGCATATTTACCCAGTTTGATCTTAAAATGAACGTCGCACCGTCTACCGGCTAGTTAACTTTGACGACGAAGGTAAAATATCAGTTTATTTTGCGTCAATGTCAGCATGAAATCGCTCGGAAAAAAACAAGGCATTTTCACTGGCGTGAGACTACCTGCCGATTTTCTCTTTCATCGGGCAAAATAGTTATTTTTGTATTAGAACTGTAAGAAATCAGTTTAATTCAGCAATTTAGAAATCAACGATAGATACATGTACGCTTTCAAACACGGTAAGTTGCATAGTCAGACCACAAGACTCATTGACGTCAGTAAGTTATATGGAAACACCGAGGCTGCTATGATTAAGGTGAACAGTACTTTCAGAGAAGGCAATTCCGCCATATTTACAGGAAATGCTTTGCTTCTTAAGGAACAAATTCTATGGAAACGCTATTGATTTATATGTTTGAATTCTCCGTTCTCGACATAACTGACATCGCTGAATGAGTCCATCCCCCCTCGCGATTTACTATTTCAGTATTATTGTGCAGGAAGTAATTCTAAAAGTGCAAACATAAATATGAGTATTATATGAGCCGCGACACGACAAAACCAACAATGTGGTTGTGCGCCCAGCGCAGACTCAGATCAGCCTGGGCATCCGCCCAGTATGGTCAGACTCTTTATTAAGTGCTAATAGGGTAGCTAAGTGTCTAAGCTACCACCATGCGGACAGCGAAGACTCTGATCAGACTGGGCGGATGCCCAGGCTGATCTGAGTCTGCGCTGGGCGCACAACCACATTGTTGGTTTTGTTGTGTCGCGGCTAATATATAGTTGGCAACTGTTTCCACCTACCAGTTGTATTGTCTGTTTTATATTATTTATTTTTCATTCACGATGAATATTTTGTTCAGTTTTGATAAAGAGTTGTTTGCATGATCTCACCGGGTACAACGGAACGGTATCAGTTACAAATCACGGCCATACATGCCAGGCCTGGTCCTCTCAGACACCCCACCCTCACAGCCATAATCAGGACAGTTTGTTTTCAATGAACGGAACTGTGGCAGAGGCCAGTAATTACTGTCGTGACATTGATAAACCTGGCAGACCTTGGTGTTATACAGTGAACCAAATTATAGTATGGAGTTACTGCACATTTAGAATTTGCAACAGTAAGTATTATTGTATTATCCTGATGTTCAGAAAGAATAATTGAAGTTTCTATTTGTATATAATATTGGCATTTCCAACAGCAAGTATGCTTGTTTTATCCCAAATATTTACATTACTGCGTGTAATATTCCGCAATTTTAGCTGAATTTTCTATTGATTTTGCGAAAGAAAGTATGATCGTTTGTTTCTATACGTGAACAATTTTGCATGTGATGTTCAGAAAGGATGCCTGAATTTTTCACTAGTATATAATACTGGCATTTGTGAATGAAAGTATGATTATATTATCCTACATATCATCAATACTGCATGTTGTCTTAAGAACATATAACTGAATTTTCTATTTATATATACTACTGGCATTTGCAAATATTATTCTTATTTGTCACTGCATGCGATGTTCAGAAAGTAAGACTGAATATTCTGTCAGTATATAATACTGACATTTGCAACAGTAAATGTGACTACTGTAACAATTCTAAGTATTGGGGCAGATAAGTGTGAGAAAAGGTGCAAACCAAAATCAGATTGCTCCTTTAGCAAGATTCTGATAAATGGTATACAATGTTTGTTAATCGATCTGTATCTGTTGGACAAGTGGCTGCATTGAAAATCCCCGAACTGTTCCATTATACAACAATTACTGTAAATATTTTTTGGTGTCTCAGTTTTATAATATGGATCTATGGTGTTCTATATATAAGAAGCTTATAAAATTTCGAGACAAGTTTCATATCGTTCACTAGATTATTATTTTTTAAAGCATTTCATCTTGAAATAAACTAAATCTATAGATCCTTTACAATATCTAATTCGCTGATACTATAAATCACAACTGTTTTGAGACACTATACGAGGGTCATCCAATAAGTCTTGCAAACGCTATAACTGAGCTAAATCAATAAAATTGCACCAAAATCAGTTCATAGACGGCAAACGCTCATGCGAGCAATATCATACATTTGACATTACTGTAGCTGGTAAATTAGGGTTTCGAAGAAAAGGTGGAGATGACACCTGAAGTAAAGTTTAATAAACTCGAAATTTTATACAAGGAGTAAGAGAAAGAAGAAAAAAAACGATATATCCGTTTACAATTTTTTAAATGTTAATATATTTTATTCGAAAATGGTCGTATTAGATGTGAAAACAAAACAATTAGCACAAATACCATTTCACACGTCAATCCATGAGTGATAGACTTGTAACGATGTTTATTACAAAATTCTAATACTTTATAATTTTAAAGTGACATAAAACGAGACTGCTAGTTGTTTTCATTTGTTTCGGCTTAGAATCTTGTTAGTAATTTTTTATCACAAGTGAAATGCAGTTTAAAGAGATAAATATAAAGTTTAACATAGCTATACCAAATTAGTGCGACAAACGCGCGTTACTGATACCATTGGAAATGTGCTTGTGTAGGATATCTATTATTGTCTGAATAACATTGTAAGCTTTTCTTTTTTTAAAAAAAAATGCTGAATTTGAAAAGTTTAGGTTTTAGTACTAGATGAATAAATCTGAACGAACATTAGACAAACAACAGTTAAGATATTTAGGAACATTACCACCTCATACTGGGTCCGTTTATGTAAATCATAGGCATTAGGCGTGTGGGTGAGAATAAGAATTTGTTGAAGTGGCTTTAGCGTTTAAAGATATTTGCTACGTAGTTCATTTGACATATGTCTGATCCCATTTAATCATACAGGGGTCTGTGGAGGTGTAATCTTGCAAAAAGTGGTGGCATATCATCCCGTGTACCATATGTACCATACGAGTCAGTAGAAGCCGACTGTTAGTGCTTTTTTATCACAAGTAAATGCTCTTTAAAGAAATAATTTGCCCTTATTGATTGCCAGAAAACTAAGTCAAGATGAGCTACTCACTTGAAATTCGACAGCATTTACGATTTTCAAGATCCGGACTGTATCTCGGCTTCTATACGCCTTAGATCTTTGACACTTCGTCGGTACAAACACCTTACAGGTCCTGGTAGTTGGCGCAAACTAGATGACGTTGACCTACTTTGGCGAAATCGACAACACCATGCCTGTTTTAACTGAAATATGCAGACTGGCTGGACATGAATATCGCAACTCACTTCACACAATGTCTTTAACATGTTAATAATTATTATAAGAAAGAGCTATTTTGTACATTTATGGTCTCATTCAGGTAGTATAGGACTCTGTGGCGGTCTGATCCAGAACAGAACTGGTGTCGTATCATCTCGTGTACCATATGTACCATACGAGTTAGAAGAAGCGGACTGTCTTTGGACCATTCAAGCGGATGAGAACCATTTGATAAGATATAGCCTTCTCATTGATGAGGAGATAGATCACGAGCAGTGTCAGGCAGATGCTTTGGTAATAATTATTTATCTATTTATACCAGGTCAAATTTATGTGGACCTTCCCTCAGAAGGATAAATATATTCAGAAGTTATGCTTTGCTACATGTATAATGAGTGTCAAGGGCTGAATGACAGCTATAAATAGTTACCTCGTGTCTGTCTACAGTGACACTGTAGAGTAAGAAATGTGTTTTGGAAAGCTTGCTTTTGTAGTTGGTGTTAATGTATAAGGTGTAGCTCAATCGTTTCTCATCGTTTTTACAAAACAGAACACTTGCAGTTGATCGGAAATAGTGTAAGTAACTAATGTAAGTATTACTGTATCGTTCTCATTCTCTCGGTCCGTGCGTCGAGTATCTAATCCTAGTTCAGTCAATTGACTACAGGAAGATGGCACCCAAGATGCACAACCAAGACATAGGCGCAACCAGGAAAGCTGAAGAACTTCCGGTATATTTAGGCCTCATTTACGTTCATCCCCACAATCAGAATAAGTAACTAAGCTTTGTAATTACATGTATATGTACAACATCAAAAATAAAACATACAACAATAAAACACAACATATTTTGTTCACAAGGTTCCACGGGCTAAGTCGAAAAAGGGTTATAAATCTGGAAAAACATGACCGGCGGAAATTTAAAAGAATATGGGTCTGTTTATTTTCCATACTGATCATGTGTATAAAGTTTCAAGTTCCTAGCTCTTACGGTTCTTGACGGTGTGTAAGGGTACCTTTGTACCATAGGTTTCAATGTAATAAGCCGTAAAAGGGACTTGACTCGGTCAAAAATTTACGATTTTTTTTAAAAATTAATCAGGACATCTACACCTTGGGCAATATCTTCCTGCAAAAATAATGATCAGAGCATCAGGGGCTCTCGAGATCTTTTTGTTCACAAGGTTCCATGGCTTACAATGCACTTAAGTGGAAAAGGGGCAAAACTCGGTCAGCAATTCACAAACTTTTTTCTAAAGTTAATCAGGTTATCTACACGGTAGGCATTGTGATCCTGCAAAACCTCATGATCCTAGCATCAGGGGTTCTTGAGATATTTTGTTCACAAGGTTCCACAAGCTAAGTCGAAAAAAGAGAATAACTCTGAAAATACATGACCGGCGGGAAAATAAAAAAAATTGGGTCTGCTTATTTTCCTTACTGATCATGTGTATAAAGTTTCATGTTCCTAGCTCTTACCAGTTGGAACGCAAACCCTCGAAAAGCGGTGATTGTATTTACAACGGTGGATCCTTCCACATAAAAAATAGGCCCAAAAAATGGCGAACATGGTTCTTGACGAAATTTCCCATTATTCTCAAATGTATTTAGAGGTATAGGCTATATTAAAATGATTAAACACATAAAAATGTTTTGCTAACTAGTATTAAGCAGGCTTTCTCAACAAAATTCAGGGCCAAAATTGCTCGAAATGCTAAAATATTCCTCGTCAAATGACAATACTCTATCTTGATTCTACCGAAAACTTCCATCAACATAAAACATAATTTACAGAAAGCTGAGACTTTCTCCAATGCGCACACCCATGCCATCGAAAACTTTATTATTTCTTCTTTTTGCATGTGAAATTTCAAGCAATATCGTTTTGGAACATTTTTAAATTGCAAAATAAAAGATGGCATCTGTAGTTTTAACGCTCAGGAAACGGTCTTGCACGTGATATGAGCACCAGCAATACTTGCCGGACAGCCACAATTTAGACAGAAAATTGAGGTCGACAGCTTGTCAAACATTAGCTCAGATTGCTAAATACTTGAAGAGGAGAAAAATTACGGAGTTTAGTTAGCTAAAATAGACTACAAACTGGTAGAACATACCTTACCTGACTGCTGACCTGATTGGCATTGTACAAATCTGACGTTCTGCCACTCAAATTTGTGAAAATAATATCCTTTTCTAATATTATTTATCTTTCAAACAGTCATCTGTTTTCTGTCAAATAAGTTATTAGGTCAATGTTGTGACGTAATAAAAGAAATGACGTATATTGCCGCGAGCTAGATTGCCAGTCCACATGCCATGTTTAACAGATTATATGTCGAACATTAAGTGCACCAGTACGAAGTAAAGAGTTTCTTTCTTGACGTTCAGGTTTTGTTTGTCTAGTTTTCGAAAAAATTACGATCTGATTTTATAATTTGCTCAACATATGAGCCGCGACACGAGAAAATCAACAAAGTGATTGTGCGCCCAGCGCAAACTCAGATCAGCCTCGGCATCCGCTTAGTCTGCACAGAGTCTTCCCTAAGCGTTTTAAGGGTAGCTAAGGGTCTAAGTACCCGCAGACAGCAAAGACTCTGGTCAGACTGGGCGGAGGCCCAGGATTATCTTAGTCTGCGCTGGGCGCACAACTACATTGTTGGTGTTCTCGAGTCGCGGCTTAAGTTACTTAGAAAGAAACAGGCCAGGTGGGGATGCAAGGAGGCGGTTGGTGACGAGGGTGGGTGGGGGGGGGGGGGGCAGGTAAGAGTGGGGGAATTCATCTTGACTGATGCCTGGAGTGATGTATATGTCCAAAACATCACTTGAGCAGTCGTTGCTGTGACAGCGTATTCTCTCTCTCTCTCTCTCTCTCTCTCTCTCTATCCCTCTCTCTCTCTGCCCGATTTGGCTTCATTGTTGTTACACATACTGAGATTTATTACAATCATTTGAATCTTACCAACAGCTGAGCCGCAACAGGGAAAGAGGAATCTTGTCGGATATGATAACAGCAAAATCTGCTTTGTCTAACAAGACTGCTTCAAGATACAAAACTGTATATATAAGCGAATAGCAAAACCCTGATTGGCTTGCAAGCAAACTCTTTCCGTTCTTAATTAAGTTACGAAGAGCATTTCGTGTGTTCGATGATGAGCATGAAAATGTGTCGGGGTGTGCGGATGTGGGAGGTGTGGGGAAAATTTGGAGGCTTGCTACGTGCCATCCGACGTTTGGCACGTGGCACAAAAACAGCCATTTATTCCGTGGAAGCAAAGTACTGTACATGAACTTAAACTGTATACGAATCGCTCCACTTTGGCAAATTCCACATCCCGAATAAGCGTAAAGACCATTGACAGTATAGTTAAACAATCTGCTTGAAAGTTGAATATAGCGGGCGTGTGAGAAACTGTTAAAATACGCATGAACTTTGTGTACTTATTCAATCAAGTCATCATTGCCGTCATTTACCAAAATGTGCATGAACAAAAAAGCTAACAGCCAAGATCCATAATAGAATGCACACATGCAAGCTGTTCATCTTAACTTTTATAACATTTGTGGTGCAAGCTATCTTAGTCTTTGCTTGTAACAGGTCACCCGTGTACTTACTGACCCTCAGAAAATACTACAGTAAGGGAAAAAGTGAAAACCTTCATGCACGTCACCCTATTTGGTAGCTTAGAGTGTTCAGATGAGAATCTGAAGGCCGTTAGCTCAATTCCCATCATTGCCTAATGAATGTATTTCGACTGTTGTCCTATTCGATTCGGAAATCGACTGCCCAATTATTTAATTTCAGGACGCAGAGTATGAAGAATAATGATTAAGCCCAGAGTTGAGTATAAAGTGTATTGGATTGCCCTGTACATGTGCCTTCGGGACGATTCGTAAATGCAAAAATATTAAATCTTCTGGTTACCTGCAAGGTACCCGGGCCTGCTAGTCAACCGGACAATCACAATGTTACAATTTTAGTAGGCATACAAATGAAGAATGAACATGTTAAGCATTGGAAGGAACTGAAAAGAAAATGAGAGTGTCCTGTAAATGTGTGGGCCTAGGGCAACCGGGTACAGTTTCAGGGGAAGCATCTCGGCAATAATATTTTTGATTTATCCTACCTTTCCAATGGGAGTAAACTCTTTAAGGAAAGCATTTGCTCCTTTGAGGGCAAAGAATTTTTGAAGAGTCTTCCAGATCAGGAAAACTAACAGGAAATTGATAAAGTTGTGTATTGATAATAAGTCTACGATAATTTGTTCCAGTTATCCATGAAAACGTGTTGCGGCTGTATATAGAACCGCCTCGCCAAGCCTACTCTAATTGAGGCAACATCAGTCATTAAAAAACACGATCTGAATTATTAGTAAATGTTTTTGTTGTTTGTTTATATGTGACTGCATAACCGAAAGGGTTCGTAATTGGAGAAATAAATGTTCTATTCTATTCTGTTATTTTATGTAGATCTACCCGTGTACCTGCAGATTTGTAAATGTTGCCCCCCCCTTCCCCACCCCCCCCCCCCCAAAAAAAAAAACAAAAACAAAAAAACACACACACAGATTCCTGACGAGTTTCTCAAACTTATACAGGCAATGCAAAAACATCGCATGCATACAGTGCACTGCTAACCCTTCTCAAAGGCGTAACTGCATGTACGCTAATAGCCAGGTGCATATTGTAATTTTGTCAAATAGACAAACTTTCAACAGGTATCGCCATATTTGATGATGCTGGTATTTGTAAATTGAACAAGATTTCAATAGTAGCGGCAATATAAAGCATCTTTCGGGCCCACCTCTTATTCTTGCTCTCAAAGGATAAACATAATTTTGCGTAAAGTGTAATAACCCCTACACTCATGTGTTCTAAACGGCAGTGCTTGACACTCCCTAAATTAATGTGGTGCCCCAAAAGTTCAGCAGGCCACATTTTCAGTGGCCCAAATTAGCCACTAGCTAAATATCCGATGCATTTATTTTTGCCAGACAGGTAAATTTTGGCCACTAAAGTTCATAATTTGAAATTTTTTGGTGGCCCCAGACAAAATTTAGGCGCATTTGGGCCACTGGCTGTTTCCAGCACTGTAAAAAAAACGTCCCACGAAGGGGGGGGGGGGGAGGTTGGGGGGGGGCATTTCTCATCCCTCCCAGGTTACTCACATACAACCGTTTATTTGACAGTTGAAATCAAGCGCGTGATCTGCTAATTAAAAAAAGAAATAACCGTTAAATGAGGGAAAGGCTAATCCTGAACGATAGCATGAACTGTACATAAATGAACATCAATTGCTGATTAAGTCCGTCTTTTAAGCCATGATTATACAAACTTCTAATCGATTCAAAATCACGTCATAAGCTTGTGTTTACGATTTGCTAGAACATAGAGCTGAGAGTTGACATTATTGTATCTGACAATAAAATATGAATAAAATGTATTTGCTTGACTGTTTTATTCGGTCTTGGTTAAAGATTAATCAGTGAGGGGTGTTACGTTTCTACGGACAGGCCTGTGAGTTTGTTAATTTGGCAGTGAACACTTAGCGCGTAAGGCTGGGATGATTTCGACGCTATTTTCGGTTTGTTTTCAAACCGGGTGGTCATATGTTATTTTGCAATTTTAAAATGTTCCAAAACCAAATTTTCTGAAATTTCACATAATAGTAGAATATATATCAATATTTATCATGGCATAGGTCTGCGTTTTGGAGAAAGTCGAATAAGCTGTAAATCGTAATTTTTTGTTCACATGTTTGACGCTGACGTAAAGGGCACTGTTTCGTCAATAATTACACAGGCGGAAAAGGATGTCCTGGAATTATTTTAACAGGAAAATTCAATAATGGAAGTCAGAAAAGTGCTCTTAAAATTTCAACCGGTGGGGCGATTTGATTAATCTGTATGGTGGCGTTAAAGTACAATGGGGTTCGTCGATAGCCATTTTGATGGCGACAATTTCGAACAAAAATCCGTTGCTATGTGTTTGATTATATCCCTACTCCTTGGAGCTGCGTTCAAACTGTACAGTTCTTGGTCGTATAATAGTGGACCTTTATACCATAGGCTTCATTGCACTAAGATGTAAAAGGGGCTTAGTTCAGTAAACACTTTACTTTTTTTTTTAATGTTAACCAGGTCATCTACACCTTAGTATATTCCTGAAAAAATCATGATCCTAGCATCAGAGGTTCTCAAGATATTTTGTTCACAAGGTTCCATAGGCTTACAATGCACTAAGACGAGAAAGGAGCATAACTCGGTCAAAAATTCACAAACTTTTTTTCCAAAGTTAATCAAGTCACCTACCTTATGGGTATTGTCATCCTGCAAAACCTCATGATCCTAGCATCAGGGATTCTTGAGATATTTTGTTCACCAGGTTCCACAGGCTAAGTCGAAAAAGGGGCATAACTCTGGAAATATGTGACCCGCGGAAAAAAAACAACACATTTTCGCTTATTTTCCATACTGATCATGTGTATAAAATTTCAAATCTCCTTCTCTTACGGTTCTGGACTTATAGATGGGTAGCAGACAGACGGACAGACGGTCAGACGAACAGACGGACGGACAGACGGACAGTCCCAAACCAATATGCCCCACAACTTATCTGAAAAATGTCGTTGTATGGTATTTGTAAAGGTCAAATTAAGTGCTTTTAAAATATGCATAACATTTGTCGCAAGCATGTCCTCAAATAAAGTTATTAGGTCATTGTGAGCACTTTTTGAACGCCATGAGTATAATGTGCACTGTTTAATGCATATTGTTCCGTGATAATGCTTTAAAGCGTTCGCTTGTATGAAATGTGTAAGGTGTATTGCAATAGTGTTCACTGAGGTTTGTCTGCTGTTGAGTGTTTTCTATGACATTTTCTTTGCGGATGAGCACATGTGTAGAGCAACTATTGAAGTGGACAGTACACAGCAAATGTATAAAATAAGTCACAAAGCTACTGTAAGAAATTAAAGTATTTAGACATTTTGGTCTGAGCAAACAGTGCATGTTCAGATCAGACTGCTCCTCAGAAGAAGCCTGCCAGGGCCTACACTGTTTGCAATGTCATCTGCATTTGAGGCCCAACCATTGCAGGTTAGGACAATTACGGTAATAACATACAATGTGTCACAGTTTTAAGATGTTGTACTGTATATCGAATTCGAAATCATTTCCTTGTACTTGTCCTCCTTACAGATATTTTTTGAGAAAGAAGGACCATTTCATGGGAGGACATTCTGTGGTAGTTTATACTTATATTTTGACGGGGAAACTCGATCAAACATTCTACATATCCGTTACTACAAAGACAGAAAGTTGAAGCCAATAAACTTCTACGTTTACTTTGAACATACAGAAGGTATCATAGCAGTGATGATGATGATGACTTGTGCTTTTTAGGTCTTTTTCAACAGCATTTCAGTAATATCAAGACCATGGGAGTTTGATAATGTTTAAGGTTGAAACGATTTGCACCATAAGCGGGAATCGAACCCGGGAAAGCTTGCTCAGTAGTTTAACGCTGAATCTAATGAGCTCCCGGGTCCCCTATATAATATCAGCGAATATATAACAACAGAGTCTTCGGGGATGTGCGCACAAGCTTGTGTTGACATTTTCCGTACGCCCATACAATAAACATGACCTTGAAGATAAAACTGTGCACACCTAGTGCGCAGGCTAGTCACATGCTAAACACAGGCACCAGACCTTACCTTCACTGTAAGGCACATGACGGTGCAGGTCTTGCCTCTTTGTAAGCGAGTTTTCCAGCTGCGATCATAATATGAGCCGTGACATGACAAAACCAACAAAGTGGCACGTGCGCCCAGCGAAGACTCAGATCATCGTTGACAGCTGCCCAGTCTACTCCAAGTCTTTGCCGTGCGCTTAAAGGGTAGCGAATCCATGCGGACAGCACGATCCGGGTCAGACTGGGCGGTTGCCTAGGCGAACCCGAGTCTTCGCTGGGCGCAAGTGCCATTTGTTGGTTTATCGTGTCGCGGCCAATTTGGTCTAATACTTACCGTCAACTGGGCTAGGAAAGCTTCAGTAACTTGCTCCTTAAACCAAGTATTTTTGTTCGGTTATTTGTGTGAGAGTTAAATCCCTTTGTAAAGCATTATTATATAGAGCATACTTTGTGTAATCGACTCATCCCAGGCTTCCCAAGGAAACGTTTTGACGCTTTGTCTGTATATTACAGGCAAACTGTATATAAATGACATACTGAACATATGCATGTAGAAGTTTCGTGGAAAAATATTTTTGAACAAAATTTCCTTTATTTTATAATTAGTTATTTTCCCAGAAATTTACTAAAATGCAGTGGATGAGTGCATGCATTTTTTAAATAATATATATATATATATATTATATATATATATTGGAAACGGTTTTTAGATGACTGTTTTGTATTTTGGACTAAAGGAGAGGAAAATCTGAAGAAGTTTCATTCAATTTTAAATGATCTAGATTCTGATCTAAAATTTACAGTAGAATACAATGAAGAAAGACTTCCTTTCCTTGACGTTTTGCTAATAAAATCAAATAATCGCATAAGTACAGACATATACTTCAAAGAAACAGATTCCAAGCAATATCTTAACTTTCAGTCTTGTCATCCAAAGCATACCAAAACAAGTATACCCTATAATTTAGCTAGAAGAATCTGCACAATCGTTTCCGATCAGAATCTTAGAGAAAAACGCTTATCAGATTTACGTATTTCTTTGCACAAACGAAATTATCCAGATACAGTTATTACGGAAGGCATCAGGAGGGCTAAACTAATACCAAGAGACTCACTTTTAAATCCAGGTGCAAAGAAGGAAGAAGACATACTTCCATATGTTTCAACTTTCAATCCTAATAACACTGAAATGTTTGGCATTCTCAAAAGTAATATGCATATTTTAACCAATGACCAAACCATGCGAGAAGCACTTTCAGGTTCAAAAATTATTAAAAGCAAACGACAACCTCCAAACCTAAAGAGACTTATAACTAAAGCGAAATTTACGGAGCAGCAAACAAGGACCTCAAATAAAGTATTCAAATGTAATCGTCCAAACTGTGCCCTTTGCGAATGTTTGGAAGAGGGGAGCTCCTACAATTTTAATGGTAAAGTATTTTACGTAAATGAAACAATGTCCTGCGACGTAAAAAATGTCATTTATGTCATCAAATGTAATGGCTGCAAAGAACTATATATTGGACAAACAGGTGACAAATTACGCACTAGAAGAACTGTTCATGCGCAACAAATCAGAGATCCTTCAACAAGACAGATACCTTTAAGTGAACACATCGACAATTGCAGCAAAAATAATCCAAAATTTCAAATGTTCCCCTTCTTCAAAATGCACACAGAAAGTATTTCTGCCAGGTTAGCGAAGGAAAAATATTTTATTCGATGTTTTAAACCTAAATTAAACGCTTTATAAACGATTAGACTAATAACGTAAAGTCACGTCATGTGACATTATTAAGTTAACGTCGTAACGTTACGGCGTTTCTATGCAACAGTCCTGACGAGCTCAGCGAAACGCGTTGACATATTTTTGCATAGTTGATCATTAAATAACAAAACATGTAACGTCAACTCTTATTTCATTATATATATATATATATATATATATATATATATATATATATATATATATATATATATATATATATATATATACAGAGAGAGAGAGAGAGAGAAATAAAAGTGAGAATAAGCCGCGGATTACATCTTTAATTCAACTGGTTTCACTATTACATAGATATTCAGGAAGAACAATTACAAAATGGGGTCGGCGTCATAGTTACAACGTCGCAACTTACGTTAATTAGGCGTAACGGATACATAAAAATCCATAGTACCTTTTAAGACATTCGATTCAGCTTAGGTGTTAACATGTCTATGAAATATGTTTCTTTCATCTTGCGCATTGTTACGTAAGCTTGTTTCCTTTTATATAAAGAAAATAGTCTGAAAGGATTTTCACAGTTTCTAGCATAGACAGCCATATAATTGCTTACGTGTAGAATTTTAACACTAGAGTTTTTGATTAATTTTGCTGTCAGTGCTCCGTCTTTCTGTGTGTTATGCAGAAGGCTTTACTCACGGTTGACACGGGTGTAGAGCCTTATGCGTCGCCAGGACGGCGGAGGGTGACCACCGGTTAAAGGGTTATCGACCAGTGTATTACATTAACAAGGACACTCAAACAACGTTAGAATTGTTTAAGTTTATATATATAGTAATGTAAATTCTATATACAGACAATACAATTTACAACTTTCATAATTACAATAATATACAACACATATCAGTTCATGTCGCTGGCCCAAGTAAGATGTTTGTTTCAAATTTTTTATCAATTTGCATACGATACGCAAATAGATTACCGTCTGACGTCAATACCGTACTCGGCTAAGCGGCATGAACTAAATGAAAATACAAAGAACAAAAACGTTAACTTGAGCTCATAAAAAATAAGGCCTTATGCTGGTTGACTTCAATAGGTCGCTCCCTGGATCCTACCATGGGCCAGTCAATATATTATGGGAATCACCCACTTATATCATTTCGCGCACGTGCTTATATACTGGTCGCTCCCTGGATTGTACAAGAATCCAGTCTATATATAATAAGAAACACTTCAGTCGACGAACACTGTCCCACTTTCACCTCCGCAGTAATCTCATCGAAGTAACCGGCCGACTTCGCCTATATTTTTGTGCTTCCCGCCTCGGCTAGGAAACATGCACAAGCGGCGTTGTAACTGCCTCTACCCGGGTTAGTATTAACCTGGAGATGTATATAGAATCTCCAGGTGAGGCCTGGCTTTAAGCCCTAACAGCTGACTGCCGGACTTAATGTGCCCCTCAGGTCATAACACTTTACATAGGCACACGACAATATAACATCCTTGGTCATAGAATTAAAAAGCCACGTCTAATTTTTCAATAATAGATACGAGTATAAATACTATGCGTCTCACTTTTAAATTATGCGACTCGAATCTAAGCGTGCAGGTATTCACCTTAAAATCATGCAACACCCTGTCCAGTGAAAAATGCCACGTGGGGTATTCACCAATAACCCATGCATGACGTAGCCACAATTTCCGTAAATGTTTTCTTACCACAGTAGCCCTAAAAACTGTAGCCCTTCTGATTGAAAGGATTAAAATAATTTCGACGACATAGTCGACGATCCGATTCATTTCGTAACACTGTGCCGAAGACTATCACCTGTCTCTCCTATGTATTCCTCCTTACACCCAAAGCATTGCATTACTTAATTGTGCCATACATATAATCCGTGCCTATATCTTGCTCAAGACAAAGGGCAAATTTCCGACTTTTCCCACTTACTTTTGTGCAATCAACGTCTCCCAGATTTTCTAAGGAATGAATTTGAAGCTTTTTCTGTATATTACAGACAGACTGTATATAACAGGCATGCTGAGCCTATGCACGAAGAAGTTTAATAATTAAAAATATTTTTCCGTCAAAATATCCGCTCTAATAACTAAGCCATTTCCGAAAGAATTTTTGATTAAATGCAATTACTTAGTGCAAAAGCTTTGTAATCAGCTTCTATGGTTTCGAACGGTTGGCTTGAAACTGTATATATTAACATAATGATTATGTATATCAAGACGTAGGGGGGAAATATAACTACAATGTTTTTTCAAACATAGTCATGTTCGGAAGGCTTTGTAGGCAATGCGTGCACATAGGACATTCATTGTGAAATCATCTTCTCTTAAGAGTTCCAAGGAATAGTTCTAAGACCTGTTACATAAACTATTACAGAAATACTAAAATTGTGCATAAATCAGATACTCTCTTATAAGTTATGATTTGATAAAAAGTACATCTTTTAACAATTCGCCATTATTAGTGCTACTTGTTGCTAAAGACACGGGTATATTGCATATTTCGAATAATGATTTCCTCCTTTCTTAGGAATGGTCTGTAGCTTTGTCTTTATATAACATGTTTATTACATAGTTACATGTTATAAATAATAAATAAATAGAGATCAACGACAAACCCCGAGGAACAAAGATGCCGATATTTCTCGATATCGGCATGCAATATAGAAACTGCATCCTTTCTTTAGACCAATAAAGCTTGTTCTTAATTAAATTAAATCAGGTAAGAAACGCCCAAGCATTAAGTCACGAGCGTATGTTTCCCCTCATCGCCATGACCCGAGACATATGAGCCGCGACACATGAAAACCAACTAAGTGGTTGTGCGCCTAGCGCAGACTCAGATCAGACTGGGCATCCACCCAGTCTGATCAGAGTCTTCGCTGTCCGCATGGAGGTAGCTTAGACCCTTAGCTACTCTTTGAACACTTAACGAAGAGTCCAGTCAAACTGGGCGGATGCCCAAGACGATCTGAGTCTGCACTGGGCGTACAACCACATTGTTGGTTTTGCCGTGTCGGGCTCATATGATAGGCACTGGCATCAGGAAGGAGATGTCTGATGCAGCGAGAATATTCAACGAGTCAAAATAATCCAAAAGAAAGAAAGCCAAGCACATCTAAGATTCATGTTCCTATCACAATCAGTCTTAGCTTTAAAATCTTTTAAACTGATTTAGGAGTAGCCGAATTGTAGTAGATGAGGCACGAGACCTCCGATCCGGGAGTAACAGGTTCGATTCCCTGCTTCTCCGGTCTTTCGGATGAGACAAATACCCGAGGTCCCGCTTTCGTATGACTTAGGTGTTGGTAGGGCGTTAAAGCGGAGTTCACTCACTCACTTTAAAATGTTTCAGGCAATGTTACCAGAAATGGGTTAATAAGGCTATTTTAAATTAGTATTTAAGTACTTACGCCAAAGCTAAGGAGCAGAATATATTACAGGCGTACTGAATTGCGCATAAAGTAAAGAAATTTTAATCTGACGAATGATTTGTTGACGAAAGTACTGCTTTAAAAGCTTCGACGTAATCCGAGGCGTCATGTTTCTTTTGACGTGGAATAAAATGCACACTTTTTATAATCTGCTCCTCCTACGAGTTCCAATGATTGGGTTCGAGACTGTATATGTACAGTATTTGCGATGTATTAAATATCTTTATTTATGTAACAAACAGATTCAGTACATCAATATGCATCCATACAGCAATATGCATATTAAATACTGCATGAAGATATTCCGTACAGAAAAAAAAATTGCCCTGACAAAATGACAGCTTTTCAAACTTAGCAATTTTTCCGCGCGTTTTGTTGTTTGTATACGTTTATATTGATACAGGAAATTAGCGCATACATTTATGGTCTGCCCATATAACTGTCGCGAGGGAAGGAGAGGAATGGGTAATATTGTAAGTGATTGTTACTTCCAA
Organism: Ctena decussata; assembly: GCA_963989385.1. Taxonomy (NCBI): domain Eukaryota; kingdom Metazoa; phylum Mollusca; class Bivalvia; order Lucinida; family Lucinidae; genus Ctena; species Ctena decussata. The sequence continues at coordinate 64,507,910 of OZ022513.1, forward strand.
ATCCAATTATTCAGTGATGCTATTGAATTGTTGATACAATTTCGCTGCAGACAGAATTCTGAATATTTTGTCTTTTATTATTCAGCACTAAAGAAGAGCTGGTCTGAAACACTAACGAACCAGTCTGGATGGATAATCTCCCCTGACAGAGATGGAGATAACCTCTATGACTTTAACGTCAACTATCAATGGATTATAGAGGGAAATTCAAGCAGTGTAATATTGCTTACGCCTGTATACATTAGTATCGAATTTTCGCCTGAATGCTCGAACGACTTTATTATGGTAAGCAACAGAAAACATCATCACATTATATATTTATCAAGTTTTCAGACTGCTCCACTCCAAAAAAGGGTAAAATTGTAAAACGTCATTTGCTCATGAACGACTGGTATCAAACCTTCCATGCATCAAAATTTATCCGATTTCAAAAAAAGTCCATAACACAGCGGGCACATGGCGTCGAAATGTCGTAAGTGTTAGTGGCCCACAAAATTAAACTTTTGAAATGAGTTCTTGTTATAAATAGATAGATTTTGACCATGTATTGTTTTTGTACAACCTGATATCAACACTGGTGGGGAGGGTATAGTGCATCTGTCCGATCTGTATATTGGATAGTTGTCTGTTGTTATAACCTTCAGGATATATCTGCCGTGAACTGTATGATATTTTACTATTTGAATTAAAACCGTTTGGCAAGAGTGCTACATTTACTGATATTACTTATGCTTCATTTACTTACCGAAATGGTCGTCTTTGGAGACGGCTATATGTTGCTTTCTTTGTTCTTAATCTGGTTTTTTATCTGCCAACATTTTTTTTTGTAATAAGATCACCTCCTGTAACAAGACAATTGACCGATTAAGCGTTTAAATTCCAATAAAATGTCAGTTATTCTATCTTATCTATTCTGTTCTATGAGAGAGGTCTCAGACTTTTAGAGTTTGCAACCTATAAAAACCTAGTATTGACAAACACCCTTGGCCCTACCAAACCACCAAGAAGATGGACATGGCACAGCCCAGATTGGAAACATCACAATCAGATTGATAACATCTTGGTGAGGAAGCGCTTTCGATCAGGAGTTATCATCCACAGGACAAGGAGCTTTCCAGGAGCAGACACAGGATGTGACCATGACCTGGTGCTGATGACCTTTCGAGTTCATAGATCTTAAGAAGGCGAGAGAGCCAACTCAGCCAAGACTGAAATTTGATCTTGAAAAGTTAAAGGACCCAGATCAGATGTGGCAAGCACTTTAAAGAAACAATAGACGGGAAGTTCGCACCACTATTTGGTCTGAGGGGTGATGACATGGACATAAACATCATAATAACCACCTACAATACAGCATCGACTGTGAAATTCTTGGGAAGGAACGTCGCAAAGAAAAGCCCTGGGTCACCAGTGATGTTCTCGACCTCTATGAGAAGAGAAGAGATTTGAAAAAGAGGCGCTATAAAGCAGAAGGAGCAAACGTATACAGGAAAGCTAATAAGAGGATTCAGGAGGCAATGCAGAAAGCTAAGGAGCACTGGACAGCTAGACAGTGCGAGGAGATCGAAACTTGCCTGAACAAAAACAACAGCAAGAGAGCATACCAACTGGTGAAGGACCTAACTCCAGAGAAATAGGAAAGGTCCACAGCTATTCAGGACAGGTCTGGGAAATGTCTTACAGAAGAACAAGAGATTCTCAGCAGATGGACAGAATATTGCTCAGAACTATACAACCATGAAAGTGATGTTAAACATGCGGTTATGGACTGCAATTAGCCCCATGAAGAAGATCTACAACCGATTCTTCTCGAGGAAGTGGAGATTGGAGTAGCAGCACTGAAGAAGGGAAAGTCTGCGGCAGTTGATAATATACCAACAGAACTTATTCAAGATAGCGGGAGATCATGATTGATGTTTTAACAGAAATCTGTAACAGGATTCGGACAACAGAAGATGATCTACCCCATGACTCAGTCGCTGATTATTACATTCCCTAAAAAGGGCAAGCTACAGCTTTGCCAGAACTACAGAACCAACAGCCTCATCAGCCATTCAAGCAAAGTAATGCTGAAAGTCATCTTGAACAGGCTTATTCCTGCAGCCGAAGAGATAATCGCTGGAGAACAGGTTGGGTTCAGAGCTGGAAGAAGCACCACAGAACAGATCTTCAGCCTTAGAATCCTGTGTAAAAAGTATTCCAACATCAGCAAAATCCCTTTTTAAGATCGACTAATAATCTATAAAGAGACTCATGATAAATATCTTTTAAAAAAGGGGGTGGGGGAGCGAAACCACACGACAAGCAAGACTGAGCATCCCCAGTTTTTCTGACTGTATGGGATGTCTCACCGAGACTCGGTTTTGCGGTTCGCGGTAAAGAATAGCTTTTAACCCCTGTATCGTTTTCTATGAAATACTTGCCCTTACATTGGATGATATCTACCACGATTAATTAATCCTGATCCGAAATACATTATAAAATAATTGTAATGAAGATGCGGTTATGTCATGTAAATTTGGTGGCAAAATTTGAAGAATTGGTACCGGACCATCTTTTGAAATAGAAAGTAGAGTAGTGATTTTCTCAAATTTAATGTTAAAATAAAGCACATCACAACAAGTTACAGAAAATCAAGAATGGCATGTCGAAATGACCCGTAGCTATGCTTGTCGAACTATCATTACTACCCACGCTTAATGATTATAAAACAAAAATAACTTAACTGATATATTGGAACAAAGATGTGTGCACTATTTAAATCGGTACTGCAGGTCACCTGTACAGTACGCTCCCAACCAGTGATCAATGCCTCGGAAATGCACCAATCCGGCAAATCAGGTTAGAAGAGTCCAGTTTTGGCATTTTTTGTGTTGTAGTGTTTTATGACCCTATGACCCTTATAATGAAATAATTAGAAAAATCCTCTGATTTTCTTATCACATGTCTACTCGCGGGGATTATATTTATCTATTTATTTGTGTTTGTGGGGGATTTGGGGCTAAGTATATACGTGTATTGCACAGAATCCAGGGGTCGTATTTAGAAAAGCACTTGAATCGTTGCTATGGCGTTGCTAAGGCTAATTTTTTTATGAAAGAAATTCCCTACAACAATGAAATTTGCTCTGGAGGAAATTTCAGATTATTCCTGCAGAGCAAATTTCATAGCTGTAGGGAATCTCCTTAAAAGAAATTTAGCCTTAGCAACAGTATAGCAACCACTTATACGGCCCCTGGTCTGTAAATGACAAATGGACCATTCCAGTATATGAGGAGATAAGAGTCCACATATCGGCTTTATTGGGTTCAATCACTAGAAGTCTTACGTGTACTGCAAATCGTCCAAAGGGGTTTTTTCCTTCACAGTTCCTCTTTGCAAGACTGAGTGTGTCTCTAATCGTACACTTGGACTGTTTCGTCCAGCATCGTTCTTGTATTTGTTTAGTTCTGTATAGTCCAGTGGCAATCTTCATAGCCTTTTTTAAAAAACTCTGAAAGAAGCAAAAAATACAACAGAGAAAAGTAAATGGCAGACTACGTTTAAATTGAGCCTGTTAATGTGCAATTATGTAATTGTGTAATAATACCAAAGCCCTCATGAAAGGGTTTCAGCAGAATTCTGTTTTTAAGCTGATTTGGAATGAGCCCAATGATTCCAAAGGCCAAAAAAATATGTGACGCTTTTCATTTGAACCTTTTGCTGGATGGCATTTGTGTTTGAGTTTCAGATGTCAGACAGCTATGGAACAATCATCATTTTCTGTGGATCTTTCGATGATACAGAGGCAGATATTGTGAAATCACGTTTAAACCACCTGCATATACTGTTTACGACAAACGAGATCATAAGCGCACGCGGTTTCAATTTCTCATATGAAATTCTCGCAGGTAAGTTTTAATGCACCTTAATTGGCAACTACAGTCATAAGTATATTAGTATGGCATTCTTGACACGCCCGGCTTGAGACGGGCTGGTACAGACTGCTGTCCTTTCTTCCTCCACACAGTACAACATCAGCTGCAGGGAAGCGTAATTAAAATCTTATGGAATTACTTCAAGACCAGAGGACACATCTACAACAAGAAAAGAGCCTGTGTTGTTGTTGTTGTTTCGTAATGTTTCGCCGGTTACTTGTCGGCAAACCGTCGTTGTGACGTAGAGGGATTCAATTTCTTTTTCTGAATTTTGAGTTTCTGTCGCTTGCTGAAACTGCCTCGAGGAAACTTTGTTATGGGGACAAAGAGACCCTGTTGTCTTTCTTTGTCAAGCAAGAGTTTAGTGCGGATTCTATGTAGGGATGATACAAGTTCTCTACTATACAGTTCAAGTAATGTTAATTTCAGACTTGTTATTTGTGAATACACTCGGGTCAAGTATAAGGTGTGTCACAGCACCAGTGGACGTAGTATTGACTGATTTGAGACCAGGAACTTGTTGAATTTTCCTGAGGAAAGAGTCTCGAACATGTTGAAGAGGCTGACACTCTGCCAGAAAGTGTTGTCTAGTCTCCGGGTCTGTATCACAAAGCTTACATGTCGGATCTACGGAGAACTGGTTAAACACGACCCGGTTGCTGTGTAGGGTATATGTGCCGTTGAGTAGACGACATTTAAGCAGCGCTCTGCGACTATCATGTACGCTGTTTCGTACTGTTGACCAAACATGATGTGACACACCAACCTTGACACTTTCTGGGTATACACAAACGTATTGGCTATAATTTAAATGTTATGCGACAGTCTGCATGCTTTGTGATTAACCCAATCACGGTTGATAACTTTGCTGCACTCTTTAATTGCACACCGGGGGATCGGTCGTCAGACTCTATGATGGCCCCGACCTAAAGCTATATATTTTAGTTGGTTGGGACCGGAGCCTTTTTGTCTGTTGCTTGGTCCACCGGGGCTCAACTGGTGACCTTCTTTTGCTTCAGATTTCCAGTGGGGTCGTTTGGCAGGACAGGGATTTCCACCTGTCAGACGGCCCGTTGTATCTGTTGAGTCCTCGTCTTTGCTTCTTCATGGTGTTGAAATATGATTTATGTGTTTACCGTGATGATTCATTGACGAGTTAGAGGGTTATCATGCGAACCGAACTACCAACTAAATGTTTTGTACCACTTCAGAAACTGAGGGTGAGGTTGGGCCTGTAAAATCGATTTAAGCCCCCCAGTAATTCATTACTGACCGTTCCAAGGCGGTAGTTCTGTTGTGGTTCTCTGTTGCCTGTTTTTGGTGTCAGAGTTTCTGTGATGTTTTACCTTATGTATGTTCTTATTATTTTTGGTTCGGTTTGTGTTGCTGAGTGGCCACCTTTTGGGAACAAGCTGCTCACTCGGTTGGCCATATGTTCTCTGTATCTTGATTATTTGTAATTTTAGTTGTTTCCAACTATGGTTTGAGGGCTGGATTTGGATTTTGATTGTTTCAGTTCCTGGTCTTTGCATACTTTTTACTTTTATGTACTTCAACGAAGGCTTTGAAGAAATATCCTCTCTCCACTACGCTTCCACAGCCGGGTTTATTCCCTCCTTCATAATCCACGTTCACACAGTGTTAAGAACATTCTTGTGAATCACGGATTCAATAGGCAACACCCCAAAAGGTGCAAGACCAACGGAACTTTGTGTTTTGTCTGGAAGGGACTGTATCTGCCTTAAGGACTTCCTCTGGAACTGTTCGAGCAGCTATTTCATAATTCAAATTTTCGGCTGTTCAAGCCTCATTAGTGACCCTGAGATGATATGGTGACGAAAACAAGAGTAAATCTTGATTTCAATAAGGCAGGCAAATCAAAGACTGATATGTATCAAAAGGGGTCCGAATGAATAATAAGCGATGATCTAGAAACTATCTAAACCAACCATTTTTTTTCATTCGTTAGAGTATATTCTCTGAACTCAAAGGACAAAAATAAACTATAATCTGCAATATTGGTGCTGTTCGGGGAGACGTTTTACGATCGTCACACAGCATTTCAGTAGCTGCATTGAGGTCAAATTTAAATTGAGAGGAGTTCCTTCAACATTGGCTGGTGTGGAGAGTTCCAGAAATACTTCCTGTTGGCTTCGCTTGACGGCGAAGCTCTTCCAGAAATGGGGAGATCAGCCTGAGTCTTTGCCCAGTCTGATCAGGGTGTTTTTGTTGGACTTAAAGGGTAGCTAAGGAACTTAGCTAGCTACATACGGACAGCGATGACTCTTGCCAGACTGGAAGGATGCCCAGGCTGATCTGACCCTTCGCTAGGTGCACATGTCACTTTGTTGGTTTTCTCTTGTCGCGGCTCAAATACTGTCCTTTAACTTTTAATCCCTATTAAGAAGGGAAGCAAATGTTACAATGAATACAAAATTGTTAAATCTCCTTTAAGAATATCATTTACCTTAAGTAATACTAACAAGATAATCACAGTCAGTGTGGTAACAATAGAAAAGAGCATTGTGACTGGACATTGGGAAATGAAGTTGTTACTACATTAATTTAAAGAGTAAATACACTTCAGTAACATTTGAAGATATCACCAAACAGACTGAAGTACATATGATTTTAGCTTAATAAATCTGAACCATGTTTTCTAGCAGTCATATTTCCCAATGGGCCCAGTTTCCCAAAAATTCAGGAAATAAACACACGACTATGATGAAGTACCTGGAGACGTTTTATGCGTCTCACACGTCGCTTATACCGGTATGATTTCAATACCTCTGACTATGCATTGACACGCTTTTATCGAAAAAAAATATCCACCTTATTTAAACATCAACATAATGACTTACTTTTCCAGGGGACAATGATTGTCTGTTCGATCTTCTCCAATCGGAATACTTAGGAACAGTATCAGTGACGAACCATGGAATTACGTGTCAAGCCTGGGTCTCCCAGTCACCTCATCGTCACTACCTAATTGCAGAAGAGGAGTACCAGTCGGCATGGGAGAATTTGAATTACTGTCGTAAATTTGCTAATGCACATTTACCCTGGTGCTTCACTGTGGATCCTTCAATACGATGGCAGTATTGCACGTTTTCGATATGTAACGGTACCGGAAATATTTAAATAGTCAAATTATCAAAATTAATGAAAGTTGACAGTTTCACTGAAAAAGCTAATTTAGACATAAACATTTATTTTGGAGGGTAAAACTTGAGAAAGTATTTCTCCCCAAAAAGTTAATTTAACTTATAAAGGGGTGTTTGTTTGACTGTAGCTAAATTTGAAGAAGAAACGTAGCTTATAATATGACGTCCCTGGTTAATGCTTATTTATCCCACCCATGTTTATAATCCAAATATTCCAAAAATAACGCTTACAGAGAATAACCACTAGTGGTTTAGTATGGCGGACACTACATTCCAATTATGAGCTGAAAAGAAAGCAATTTGTTGGTGAGAAGGCACTCCAACCCCCACCCCTTTAAAATCTTTCATAAACATCACATCACGTATCCAATAAAAAACTACTGAGTTTGCTTATTTTCATCTGGGGAGCTTTGTATAATTTATTAACGACTCAGCCCATTGGCAGCTAGGTAATGACTTTATGTATGCAGAATTGTTTTGAATGATTTTTACTCGCAACACAAATTAGCTAAAAGACGTTAATTGTCACCCCAGAGAACTCAATCTTATTTTTTTCTGCTTAATAATATTCTTAACTTTAAAATTACTTATGAGCACTTACAATGTTTTCTGACTTGTTTTTGATTAATTTTGATAAAAAATGTACGTCTGGTTATCATATCACATTACGCAAGAGATTTACGAGATTTACTTACCTTGTCCAAGTTTATTTAAAAAAATAACCGACGTCACAGCTCGAGACGTCATAAACTAACAAATCAGACCTAACCTGTTTAAGGCCTTGGGTAAGTCGGGTACAATTATCTACGAGAGTGTGTTTAGCATGTTGAACTTTGCAATTTTCCGAACTCTGTACATATTCAATAATCATTGATAGTGCATACATTGTGAAAACAACTACTCTTAAAGCTTACATTGGTCCTTTTTAATGCTTAACATATTATGTATTTTGGGGGTTTAGCGACACTGAAGAAATTAAATACAGAAACGCGCGTCTGTCGCACTAAGTTTGGTATGGTTTTAGCGACACTGAAGAAATTAAATACAGAAATACGCGTCTGTCGCACTACATTTGGTATAGATAGATGAATTCATATTACAGACATATTGAGATGTGCATGAATAAATTTAGTGCTGATAAAGTATTTTTGACAAACTGACAGGGTTTTGAACTTAGGCATTTTCCAACCGCTATATATTACTAAATAATGGTTGAATGTGAATACATTCTGAAATCAACTCCTCTCCGAGCTTTCTTTGGATCTTTTGCAGGCATAATGAAAACGTACTTGAGGAAGTTTAATGTAGCAGTTTATTTCACTCATTGGCAAGGTTTCAAATTTAAACATTTTCCGACCACTGCTCATATAAAATAATGTTTGATAGTGCATACTTTGTGATATCAACCTTTGTCAGAGCCCTTTTTCTTATTGAAGATTTTTTTTAAAATTTATGGATATGATATAAAAAAAAAAGTGAAGCTGTTCATGAAGAAGGTTGATGCTTAAAAATATGTTCGACAAATTGACAGGTTGTTGAACTGATTCATTTTTTCATCCAATTCGTCTTTCCGTCCTTCCATGTTTGATAGCTTTTGTCATATGATATTCAAATTTAAACTAAACCATAAGAGTGAGACAGTGCAGGTGTGGAAGAAAAAATGGGACCAAAGGTCAACATTGCAAGAGTTATGCCACTTTGTTATTTTTACAATTATAAGTTTTATGCCTGATGATAAATACTGTAACCTATGCAATCAACTCAACTCCTCTAAGATCTTTCTGTGGATCCTTTCAATACTTTGCAGCCATGTAACAGACATAATTATGGAAAACATGTTTAAAGAAGTTTCATGCTGACAAATTTACAGGGTTTGTAACTTACCCATTTTCCGAGAACTGCTCATATTCAATAATGGTTGGTAGTGCATACTTTGTAAAATCGATTTCTCGTTGATCTTACATTTGTGCTTTTTAATACTTGGCAGACATGTTATAGATATCGTGTAAACAATATTTTTTTCAGTATAGTATACACATGAATATAGATATAACAATCTTTATCATATGACGTCGCATCTGAGAGTGGAATAAAGCCATGCATTAAATGCGATAATCCACTAGTGGATTCAATATGCAAATTACGTCGTAACGTTATACGTTGACGTCCATAAAAACGTCGCGTTTTCTAATGGCGAAATCGTGACGTTTTAGTGAAAATTCTGCTGATAAAATGCGATTTTAGTGTCACCTGGTAAATAGAATCTTGAATTCGTGCTCCTGTATTATTGAATTTATTAAACTCGTTGGTGAAAACGATAAGATCTTCGGCAGAGCCTCGCATCTTATCTTTTTCTCCAACTCGTTTATTAAATTCAATAATACATGAGCACTGATGTAAGATCCTCTATATAACTATCTTTACATGGCATAGCAATATGCAGTAAGATGAAAGAGATACAGAAGTTAGTCATTGGCTTATATAAAATCTGTTTCCCAAACCATACATACGGTCATTTATACTTTCAGTGGGCTTTATTTTTGAAAATAGAGTTCTACTTAAGCCGGTGTTAGGGATGTGGCTAGTGTCGCACATTTCATTACTGATCATCAGTAGACTCAATTAAACCGAGTCCGCTATTTTATGTTCTTACATGTATTTCTTGCTTCCAAAGGATCTTACAATTCAGAACTTATTTAGATGTCAATTACCAATGCAGTATAATGAACTTTATGAACACACAAAACAGAGCAAGAGGGCCAAATGGCCCTGATTCGCTCACCTGAGCAAAACGGTCAAAGGTCAAACTAGGGTCATCATTTAACAAACCTGATAGTTTGCAACCATTTCCAAATGGTTCTGAAGAAGAAGATCTTTGAGTATTTTCTATATATTGCTACGGTTCAAACTCAGGAACCCTGGGGCGGGGCCATTTTGAACCACGGGGCCATCATTTAAAAAATCTTCGTAAAAAACACTAGGCAAAGCTACATACTTAATTTCAAGCATCTGAGCCAAGTGGTTCTGAAGATGAAGACTTTTGAATATTTTTCTATGTGTTTCTATGGTTCAAACCCAGGACCCCCTTGAGCGGGGCCATTTTTGACCCTGGCGCCATCATTTGATCAAAGTTGGCAGTAGACTACTAGGCAATACATCATACCAAATTTCAAGCATCTGCACTCAGGGGTTCTGGAAAAGAAGATTTATATGTGCATTTTAATTTCGAACCCAAGACACTCCGCCCCAGGGCCATTTTGTATCCCAGGGCCACCATTTACACAAACTTTGTAGCAGTCTACCAGGTTATGCATCATACCATATTTCAAGCATCTGAGCCAAGTGGTTCTGAAGAAGAAGATTTTTGAATGTTTTTCTATGTATTTATAAGGTTCAAACCCAGGAACCCTGGGGTGGGGCCATTTTGTACCCTGGGGTCATCATCTGAATAAAACTTGGTAGAGGACACTAGGCAATGCTATTTGAACAAACTTGGTAGAAGACCACTAGGCAATACATCATACCAAATTTCAAGCATCTGCACTCAGGGGTTCTGGAGAAGAAGATTTATATGTGCATTTTAATTTCGAACCCAATACACTCCGCCCCAGGGCCATTTTGTATCCCAGGGCCACCATTTACACAAACTTTGTAGCAGTTTACCATGTAATGCATCATACCATATTTCAAGCATCTGAGCCAAGTGGTTCTGAAGAAGAAGATTTTTTAATGTTTTTCTATGTATTTATAAGGTTCAAACCCAGGACCCCTGGGGTGGGGCCATTTTGTACCCTAGGGTCATCATCTGAACAAACTTGGTAGAGGACACTAGGCAATGCTATTTGAACAAACTTGGTAGAAGACCACTAGGCAATAAATCATACCAAATTTCAAGCATCTGCACTCAGGGGTTCTGGAAAAGAAGATTTATATGTGCATTTTAATTTCGAACCCAAGACACTCCGCCCCAGGGCCATTTTGTATCCCAGGGCCACCATTTACACAAACTTTGTAGCAGTCCCCCAGGTAATGCATCGTACCAAATTTCAAGCATCTGAGCCAAGTGGTTCTGAAGAAGAAGATTTTTTAATGTTTTTCTATGTATTTATAAGGTTCAAACCCAGGACCCCTGGGGTGGGGCCATTTTGTACCCTGGGGTCATCATCTGAACAGACTTGGTAGAGGACACTAGGCAATGCTACATACCAAATTTCAAGCATCTGAGCCAAATGGTTCTGAAGAAGAAGACTTTTGAATATTTTCTTTGCATTTCTATGGGTCGAACCTTGGACTCCTTGCCCCGGGGCGATTTTGGACCCTGGGGCCATCATTTGAACAAACTTTATAAAAGACTATTAGGCAATGCTGAATAATAAATTTCCAGCATCAGAGCCTTCTGGTTCTGAAGAAGAAGATTTTTGAATATTTTTCTATGTATTTCTATGGTTCAAACCTGGGACCCCCCCGGGGCCACTATGAACCCTGGGGCCACCATTTCAACAAACTTGGTAGAGGACCACTAGGCAATGCTACATACCGTATTTCAAGCATCTGAGCCAAGCAGTTCTGGTGAAAACGATTTTAAGTATATTTTAGTTTCTGACACAAGACCCCCTGCGCCAGGGCCATTTTGGACCCTCGGGCAACAATTTGAACGAACTTGGTAGTGGACCACTAGGCAATGCTACATACCAAATTTCAAGCATATAAGCTTTGCGGTTCTGAAGAAGAAGTTTTTTGAATATTTTCCTTGCATTTCTATGGTTCAAACCTTGGACTCCCTGCCCCGGAGCCATTTTGGACCCTGAGACCATCATTTGATTAAACTTGGTAAAGGACTATAAGGCAATGCTAAATACAAAATTTCAAGCATCAGAGCGTTTTGGTTCTGAAGAGAAAATTTTTGAATATTTTTCTATGTATTTCTATGGTTCAAACCTGGAACTCCATGCCCCGGGGCCATTTTGGACCCTGGGGCCATCATTTGAACAAACTTGGTAGAGGATCACGAGGCAATGCAACATACCAAATTTCAAGCATCTGAGCCAAGATGTCCTGATGTAGAAGATTTTTATGTATATTTAAGTTTCGGACTCGAGAACCCCTGCTCCAAGGCCATTTTGGACCCTCGGGCCACTATTTAAACAAACTTGGTAGAGGATAGCTAGGCAATGCTACATACCAAATTTCAAGCATCTAAGCCTTGCAGTTCTGAAAAAGAAGATTTTTGAATATTTTGTTTGCATTTCTATGGTTCAAACCTTGGACTCCCTGCTCCGGAGCCATTTTGGAACCTGGGGCAATCATTTGAACAAACTTTGTAAAGGACTATTAGACAATGCTAAATACGAAATTTCAAGCATCAGAGCATTGCGGTTCTGAAGAAGAAGATTTTGAATATTTTTCTATGTATTTCTATGGTTCAAACCAGAGACTCCCTGCCTCGGGGTCATTTTGGAGCTTGGGGCCATCATTTGAACAAACTTGGTAGAGGACTACTAGGCAATGCAACATATCAAATTTAAAGCATCTGAGCCCAGCAGCTCTGGCAAAGAAGATTATTATGTATATTTTAGTTTCGAACCCAAGACCTCTTCCCCAGGGTCATTTTGAACCCTGGGGCGACCATTCGAACAGACTTTGTAGAGGTCTACTAGACAATGCTTCATACCAAATATCAAAGCTCTATGCCTAGTGGTTTCAGAGAAGATGTCATTTAAAGCAAATTGTTGACGACGAACGACACACGATGCACGACGGACGTATGACGACGGACACTGGGTGAGAGCTCACCCTGAGCCTATGGCTCAGGTGAGCTAAAAAGTGAAGAAAAGTAAAACAAATTTGTATGAGAAGCGACTAGATATAGCCGAGGTTCATACAAGATAAGAAACGAAATATGTTTCTCATCGCGGGTGTGTTAGGAGGCAGATAATGCTTTATACTGGCGAGCACCTGATCACACGTCTATTTTAGGTCCATATCTGGGTATCTAAAATATTCCGCAAATACCAAGGTTCATATCACTAACGAGCATGGACTTATGACGTTGGAACTTTGATCACTTTAATACTTGGTAGATATGTGTAACTAATGAGCATATAAAGTCATTTTGGTGCCAAAGAGCAATGCCATTCTTTGACCTTATTTCAAAGTCACTGAGAGTATCTTGGCCGTCAACATTTTCAAGCACCTTTTCTGAAGCCACAATGCCGATTGAAACAATATAGCCTCCCTGGGTCAAGGGAACGAAAGTTTGTTCAGTTTTACATGAAGGAAACATTTCTAAATTGCCGGATTTCGATGTCTTCTCTTTGTTGGAATTTCATAAGCGTAGGGTTCGATCTCATGGATTAAAAAAGTGGAAATTTTAAACGCAAAAGTCGCGTTCGAAAGTTAGCTAACTGTACTCTTAGGGATGTAGCTACTAAACTCGAGGTTCATGGTCGACATAGTATGCTTTCGTATTTAAGTTAACTACCTTTTTCCGTTTTACGGAGTTTTGATACTGAGGCTAATAAATTTTATGATAGGTCTAATACATTATAGGACGCTGCTTTACTTACAAGGTGTTATACATAAATTACTCTTTGTGCAGTTATCCGTTCGGAAATTAATCATGCAAAACATTAATAAAGGAATGGAATTCATTGATTTACATAGCATATTCAGGCATTAATAAATACAATCATCCGTAACAGATTCTTTCAAGAATTGTGAAGTACCAATCATTTGTTATAAATATACTTCTCGCCAAAAGTTTCGCATAATTGTTTGTGAAGTAAGCAGCAAAAATAACTGAAAAAGTAGAGTTCTGGTGAGAATCAACTGTGTGGTTATTAATCCTATCCGAAGCAGTAATGTACAATAAAAACACAAAGAACCTGGATTTTTCAAAACCGGCATCTGTTTTGATACACAACGACAAAAGTTAAGACCACTGTATTTGAAATACAATTTTTGACAGTTTTTTAAATCGTTGTCCAAAACACCATCAATTTTATTGTTTCACACACCAAATACCAAAGTCAAGAGACGATATGCTAAGTCGTCGATTGCTACATTGATTTTGGAGCAGATATTTCTAAATCAGTCATAAAAGACAATGCCAATAATTGTCTTTATAATCATTAACAATGCATTTTTCTTATGAATTGTTATCATTTTCGTCCAGCTAAAAATGTCGGTCTTTGATATGGCACTTCAAATTTAATGTACAATGTAATTTTCTGTGGTATCCTGTCTGACGTGAGACAATTTATCCAAGCACGACGTTTTTAGACGCAGAAAATGACAAATAATAAACATTATTTTACACGAAAAAAAGTCAACCAGACAAAATTCTTCAACCAAATCGCCAAAAGTTTAGCATATTTTAGCTCTGTAGTACCCTTGTTACAAATTCTGCAGAACATTTGCCAACTATTAAACGACAATATAATTTATGGATTTGGAAAGACGGAATACTTATGCATATTGCCTGTTGATATTTTTGTTCCGGTTTATCAGTATATAAAAACATATCAGAAGTATTATATTCAATTCCAATTAACTTGTTTCTGATTTTTATATCTAAACTAGTATCTCTGATTCTTGAGACTGCAAGGATTGTTAATATTCCTATCCAGCTACGGATTCCGTTATTACTGGCAAACTAAATATCATTTCGAATTTACGGATTTGCTTGAAAATATGGAAGGATAATATCGAACCGACATAGTGCAGATTTTATCTTATTTGCCGGCTTTGAGATCAGACGATATATTCTGGGAAATTTGAAATTTTAGATTGGTTTAGACCCTTATTCTATGGCATCGTTTGTTTTTATTATTAGGGCCCCGCCAGACGAAGTCTGCGGAGGCCCTATAGTAATCACCTTGTCCATCCGTCTGTCTGTCTCTCCGTCCGTCCGTCCGTCATCATTTCGTGTCCGCTCAATAACTCTGAAACCGTTAGAGATATTTTCACGAGACTTGGTACAAATGTAAAGCATCATCAGACGATGTGCAGAGAACAAGAACCATAACTCTGCCTACATTTGTTACTGAATTATGCTCCTTTGTAATTTTGCGTACAGAAATCTTGTCCACTTCATAACTCTGAAACCGTTAGAGATATTTTCACGAGACTTGGTACAAATGTAAAGCATAATCAGACGATGTGCAGAGAACAAAAACCATAACTCTGCCTACATTTTTTACTGAATTATGCTCCTTTATAATTTTGCGTACAGAAAACTTGTCCGCTTCTTAACTCTGAAACTGTTTGAGATATATTCAGGAGACTTGGTACAAATGTAAAGCATTAGCAGATGATATGCAGAGAACAAGAACCATAACTCTGCCTACATTATTTACTGACTTATGCCCCTTATAAATTTTGAGTGCAGAAATCGTGTCCACTCCATAACTCTTTAACTGTTAAAGATATTTTCACGAGACTTGGTAAAAATGTAAAGCATTATCAGACGATGGGTAAAGAACAAGCACCATAAATCTGCCTACATTTGTTACTGAATTATGCCCCTTTGAAATTTTGAGGGCAGAAATCGTGTCCACTCCATAACTTTGAAACCGTTAAAGATATTTTCACGAGACATGGTACAAATATAAGGCATTATCAGACAATGTGCAGGGAACAAGAACCGTGACTCTGTTTACATTATATACTGAATTATAAGGCTTATTAATTTTGAGTTCAGAAATCGTGTCCACTCCATAACTTGGAAACCGTTAGAGATATTTTCGTGAGACCTATTACAAATGTAAAGCATTTCAGATGATGTGCAGAGAACAAGATCCATAACTCTGCCAACATTTGTTACTGAATTATACCCATTTGTAATTTTGTGTACAGAAATCATATCTGCTCTTTAACTCTAAAACCGTTAGAGATATTTTCACATGACTTGGTACAAATGTAAAGCATCATTAGACGATGTGCAGAGAACAAGAATCCTAACTCTGCCTACATTTGTTACATTTGTTACTGAATTATGCCCCTTTGTAATTTTGAATATAGAAATCATGTCCGCTCTATAGCTTTAAAAGCATCAAAGATATTTTCATAGAACTTGTACATAATGTAAAGCATCATCAGACATCATTTTTAACAGAGTTATAACCCTTCGTTATTTTAGGTATGGATCTTGTCCGCTCTATAACTTTAAAGCCTTTGAAGATATTTTTATAAGATTTGGTACAAATATAAAGCATCACCAGATCAGCTGAAGGTCTGCAGAACATCAGTTTCTGCTTCACAGAGTTGTTGCCCATGTTTTGATCAATCATGCTTTGGTATGTTGCCCATATCTTAATGACACTACCAGAGGCTTAATTTCAAACAACATATTGAGTATGAAGGAAACAACATGATAACAGAAAACTGGTATTGTTATTTCTGGTTGGGCACATATGACTTAAATGTAGTCAACAGTTTCATAAAGGCGGGGCCCTATTAGTTACCATGTTTCTAGTTTGGACCCTTTTTTGATACCAGACAGTCTTTGAATCGACTGCAAAATTGAATTAAAAATTTCAGTATGCGTTTTTCTGTTTCATTACCAAATATTGTTACGGTCACTTATGAGGCTTTATTTGCCGAAACTACGTAGTCTGGTCCATGTTCCTTCATCTGAATGTATTTTCTGTTCTTGAGGGAACTTTTTAAGATTTCAATTTTAAATAAAGGTTTCCGTCGAAAGTAGATTTTCAAAAGTGTCGCGAAGAAATTGCAGCATCTCTGAATTCTGTAACCGTTCGTGTAAGCGAGAGTAGTTCTTTAAAGGACTGGAAATTAAGTATTTTCGAAATCAAAGATCAACGTATTTCCTTTCATCCTCAAAATACTAACGTGTAACCACATTAACATAAAGATAGTTTTCGTTATCTGAAACTGGTTATCCAGGAATTTCATAGGAGGTGTGTATAAGTTCCAGCAGATAATGCTTCAAACTACGTTGTTGTTGATTGACGGTTGCACTACATTAATACTTTGAAGCAGAAGCTGAGTGGCACTATGGATTATGAGCAGACTTCCGCAAAGGAGAAGTCTGTCATCAATGACCACATTTGTCATATAGCCACTAAATTTGCTGTAAGTGTTAATGAAGTACCATATTCATAAATTGACAGAAGTTCATAGAAGACACGCACTGTAAACCGTATTAACAGCTCTTCCCCTGACAGGTCATCATTCAGCTGTCCCAACTTAAAACACCACTCACACAACATCTAAACGAAAGTACCGACATGGACAGCAAGTTCAGGTATCAGTAAGGAACCACGATAGTAACATTGCCTTAGAACGGTCAGTAATGAATGACTAAAGGAATAAACTAGTTTTACTGGAACAAAAATCTCGCTCTTATCTTTTGTAATGCTTCAACCCAAAATTAATTGGCAACCATACGTGTGTAACAGACCAATAAAAGCACCAATAAGGATAACAAGGACAAGTTATATCAAACACATGAGAAATTTATTTTTACCTATGTCCATTACACAACATAACAAGAAGTGACTTGCTATATCAATGGCCACAGTGCTATTACACCTCAGAAAACAGATAAAGAACAACCGTTACCATAGTTATACAATAGTTATACAATGTAACCAATCCGACAACTGTGTTGTCCCTTGACAATTCTTGTTTCAAGCTAATTATAGCTCTTAAGGTAATTGGGTACGCTTCTAGGGGAAGCAAGTCCTCTGTTTTTATTTTTCCATCCCTCTGATTTGGAATAACTGGTAAGGGAAGGAATGCGCTCCCGTAGGAGTTGTACCCAAATACACGTGCCTTTAACTGCACTAGCAATGTGAGCCGCCACACGACAAAGACAACAAAGTGGCATGTGTGCCAAGAAAGACGCAGATCAGCCTGAGCAAATGCCCAATCATTTCAGAATCTTTGCTGTGTGCTTAAAGGAAAGTTAAGGGTTTAAGCTACCTCATTGCGGACAGCCAAAACACTTATCAGACTGGGCAAATGCCCTGGCTGATCTGCGTCTTTGCTGTGAGCACATGCCACGTTGTTGGTTTTGTCGTGTCGCGGCTCATGAACTCATGTACTCCATTTCTAAAAAGAAAAACATAAGAGTGATTCTCTTAATTAGCGATATAGTTCCATTTACATTACAAAATTCATGTGTTGTATGCTCATGTCTTCCAGGAACATACCAGAAATGTGAAGAAGTTATTCAGAGTAGAAACGGGTTTATTATCTCCCCTGACTATGATAATGACGGTTATTATGATCTGAATGTAGACTGTCTCTGGGTTGTGGAGGCGCCTACAGATCACGTGATACAATTCCATATATACTTTGTCTACATGGAATCTTCTGCCTACTGTAGGAAGGATTTGCTGCAGGTATGGATTTGGTGTTGGTGGTGGAGTATAAACAAGTTTGCAACTCTGGATCCTGGAAACCTGCAGCCTAGTTGACTATAATAATGTCAAATAGACTGCAAGTATACTTCATATGAATGAGTCTGATTACGACTCATAGACGAAAATTCCGGCAAACTAAGAAGTAGTTGCAACGGTCAAAATTGCTATATATAGGAATGTTTTGTATACCAAATAAACTAATACCTCTGTTTCAGCGTTGCATGTACGAGGGGAGTTCATTAAGTTCGTAGAACTCGGGGTTTAACTCACATATTTGAAGATGGTTTCAACATTATTTTTCAATATAATCCCCCTTCAATGCACTTGGCCCAATTGGCCCTTTGCGTTTTGAGGAAATGTTTGAAAACGTCAAAATATGCGAGATTTGGGTCAAAGGTCAAAGAATGACCATGATCTCTTGTGCTCAAAATTCTTCATGACCTCATTAAGACGACTGCATATGCCAATTTTTAGGCAAATTTTTAGGCCAAAATCGTCAAAACTTCCCGGGAACTCTTATGTTCTAGCATTTTCACATATTTTACCTTGCCGTAAAAAAGGTCAGATCAACCCAAGGTCATGATTTGAATAATCTTGATAGTACTGGAGCGCCAATTGCTAAATACCAAGTTTCAAGGCCATCGGTCAATTGGTTCTACAGAAGAAAATTTTTAAAGGTTTTGAACATATATGGGCATGGCGGCCATGTTGATCATGTGACCCAGACCATTTGAAGAAATTTTCGTTCCCGCAACCCCTGAAGGCTCTTAATGACTTTTGGTTAAAATTGCTCAGTGGCTTTTAAGAATAAGTTTAAATTTTCAAACTATGAGAATTCAGGGTCAAAGGTCAAAGAACGACCATCACCTCTTGTATTTATAAATCTTCATGTACTCATTTAAATGACTGTATTTACCAATTTTAGGCCTAAACCTTAAAAACTTTCCGTGAAATCTTATGTTCTAGCATTTTGCCATATTTGACCTTGACGTAAAATGGTCAAGGTCAACCCAAGGTCATCATTTTGAACAATCCTGATAGTATTGGAGTACACAATGCTATATAACAAGTTTCAAGGCCATCGGTCAATTGGTTCTGGAGAAGAAGATTTCTAAGGGGTTCAACCATATATGGACATGTCCGCCATGTTGGTCATGTGACCTGGTCCGTTTGAGTGAGTGAGTGAGTGAGTGAACTCGGGTTTAACGTCCCACCAACAACGAGGTCATATGGAGACGGGACCTCGGTTTAAAGTCTCATCCGAAAGACCGGAGAAGCGGGGGATCGAACCTGCGACCCCTGGATTGGTAGTCTGGAGTGTTATCCACTACGCTACAGCCGCTCCTTGGTCCGTTTGAACAATTTTTTATTCCCTTAACTCCTGGGGGGATCTATATGTAATTTGGTTACAATTGGTACGGTAGTTTTTGAGGAAATGTTTGAAAACGACTAAATATGAGAGTTCAGAGTCAAAGGTCAAAAAATGACCTTGACCTCTTGTACTCACAAATCTTCATGCACTCATTAAGATGACTGCATATGCCAATTTTTAGTGCTTAATCGTCAAAACTTTCCGAGAAATCTTATGTTCTAGCATTTTCCCATGTTTTACCGTGCTGTAAAAAGGTCAAGGTCAACCCAAGGTCATAATTTGTATAACCTTTATAGTACTCAAGTACCCAATGCTATATACCAAGTTTCAAGGCCATCGGTCAATAGTTGCTAGAGTAAAAGATTTTTGTAATGGCTTTTACCATATATGGGCATGGCGGCCATGTTGGCCATGTGACCTGGACTTTATGAATACGTTTTTGTTCCTTCAACCCCTTAAAGGTTTTGGCCTGGACAAGCTCAATTTATGACCATTTTATCATTTGACCTTCAAGTGTGACGTTGACCTTGGACCTAACTGACCAAATGTTTCAAATGGCACTTCTACCCATCCAGGAGAACAATTGTTTCAAATTATTTTGAAATCCATCCAGAAATGTACAAGTTATGGCCAGGACAAATCCGGACGGACGCATGTATTAACGCACGCACTAACGCACACACTAACGCACACACTAACGCATGCACGCACTAACGTACGTACGCATATACACCGAACTGAAGTTGACACAATTATATCTCGCTCACCACAAGCGGGCTCGCCCAAAATACAGGTCTGCTTATTTTCTATGGTCTATCCACCTATGAATAATCAAAGCTCAAGCAGTTAAAATTCTTGACAAATAAAAGTGGCATAACTCTGTTAATAATGTACTCAACACAATGTAATATCATCAAAATGATCATCACATAAACTTCTCTAAGTATAACACAAATCAGGTCTCTAGGTCAAACGGTTCAAAAGTTGGAAACATGCCAAAGTTAAAAAGAGGCATAAGTCAGTCAATTTTCTATGAAATTAGCCCAAAAGTGCATCAGGTGATCTACACCTTAGGCCCTACCAATATGCCAAATACGATAAACCTAGCTAAAATTCTTTTACCAAAATTTTGCTAACAAATTTATTTCTAATTTTTCGAAAAAGGGGCATAACTCTGAAAGGACATGGCTGACGGAGAAGAAAAACAAGAGGGCCAAATGGCCCTGATTCGCTCACCTGAGCAAAAAGGTTAAAGGTCAAACTAGGGTTATCGTTTGAACAAACCTGATAGTTTGCAACAATTTCCAAATGGTTTTGAAGAAGAAAAGTTTTCAATATTTTTTATGTTTTGCTATGGTTCAAACTCAAGACCCCCTGGGATGGGGCCATTTTGGACTCTGGGGCAATCATTTGAACAAACTTGGTACAGGACCACTAGGCAAAGCAACATACTAAATTTCAAGCATCTGAGCCAAGTGGTTCTGAAGAAGAAATTTTTATAATATTTTGCTATGTATTTCTGTGGTTCAAACCCAGGACCCGATGGTGCAGGGCCATTTTTTATCCTGGCACCATCATTTGAACAATTTGGTAAAGGACAACTAGGCAATGCATCATACCAAATTTCAAGCATCTGCACTAAGGGGTTATGGAGAGGAAGATTTTTAAGTATATTTTAATTTCGAACCCAAGACTCCCTGCACCAGGGTCATTTTTGGTCCCAGGGCAACCATTTACACAAACTTTATAGGAGTCCACCAGGCAATGCATCATACCAATTATCAAGCATCTTAGCCAAGGAGTTCTGAAAAAGAAGATTTTTGAATATTTTTCCGTGTATTTTAAGGTTCAAACTCAGGACTCCCTGCAGCGGGGTTATGATGGACCCTTGGGCCATCATTTGAACATACTTGATAAAAGACTACAAGGCAATGCTACATATTAAATTTCAAGCATCTGAGCCACGTGCTTCTGCAGAAGAATATTTGTGAATACTTTTTTTGCATTTCTATGGTTCAAACCCAGGACCCCGTGGGACGAGGCCATTTTAGACCCTGGGGTCATCATTTGAAAAAACTTGGTAAAAGACCACTAGGTGATGCTACATACCAAATTTCAAGCATCTATGCCAAGTGTTTCTGAAGATGAAACATTTTGAATGTTTTTCTATGGTTCAAACCTAGAACTCCCTGCCGTGGAGCCATTTTGAACCCTGATGCCACCATTTGAACAACCTTGGTAAAGGACTACTAGGCAATGCATCATATCCAATTTCAAGCATCTAAGCCTTGCCGCTCTGAAGAAAAATTTTTATTAATATTTTTCTTTGCATTTCTATGGTTCAAACCATGGACTACCTGCCAAGGAGCCATTTTGGACCCTGGGGCCACCATTTCAACAAACTTGGTAAAGGACTATTACGCAATGCTACACATTAAAATTACAAGCATCTTCTATGTATTTCTATGGTTCAAACCCAGCACCCCTGGTTTGGAGTCATTTTGGACCCTGGGCCAATCAATTAAAGAACTTGGTAAAGAACCACTAGGCAATGCTGCATACCAAATTTCAAGCATCTGAGCCATGCAGTTCTAAAGAAGAAGATTTTTGAATATATTTCTATGTATTTCTATGGTTCAAACCTGGGACTCCCTGCCCTGGGGTCATTTTGGACCCTGGGGATCACCATTTTAACAAACTTGGTAGAGGACCACTAGGCAATGCTACATACCCAATGTCAAGCATCTTTGCCAAGCAGTTCTTAAGAATATTTTAGTTTTGAACACAAGACCCCCTGCCCCGGGCTATTTTGGACCCTAGGGCCATGATTTGAATAAACTTGGTAGACGTCTACTAGACAATGCTTCATACCAAATATCAAAGCCCTAGGCCTAGCTGCTTCAGAGAAGATGTCATTTAAAGCAAATTGTTGACTGCATGACGGAAGACGGACGATGCACGACGGACGACGGACGAGCCTATGGCTCAGATGAGCTAAAAAGTAAGAGCAAAAAATATGCATCTGTAATTTCATCTAAAGTTTCTAAAAGTTGTGTCATACATGATTTCCCAGGGATAAATCCATGTTGAAAAGGACTAAAATCATTGCTTGTCATATGTTCTAATAATTTATCCCGTATCAATCTCTCCATAAGCTTACATGCTACTGAAGTCAGACTTATTGGTCGATAACTCTCTGGGTCAGTTTTCTCTCCACATTTATAAATTGCTGTAATGTTTGCCTGTTTCCATATCTTGGGCAGTTTGACTCATTTAGAGATTTTGTAAATATACACTTCAGAGGTTCAATTAATTGAACGGAACATTCCTTTATAAATTTGGGATGCAAGTTATCAGGGCCCTGCGACTTTGACGGTTTCAAGTTAACAATGGCTTTCCTTATATCATCTGCTGTGATACTGATTGTTGATAATGTTTCTGTATAATATCTATCCGGAAAATCCGGTAACGGTCCTGTTCCTTCTATTTCATGCACACTGGCAAAATATCTATTTAACAGGTCTGCATTTTGCTGGTCATCATTGGTTAGGGTCCCACAAGCTTGTTTTAACTGATTTAAACTAGTTTTTGTTTTCAGTTTTGATCTGACATAGCTCCAGAATAACTTGAATCTGTTTTTATCTTGGGAGCAAGGTTTTTCTCATGACTGTATTTACATCTTCTCATTTCTGTTGTAACTTTTTTTTCTGGCCTGTTTATAGACTTCATAATTCTGATCATTTCGACAATACTGATATTTTTTCCACTTTGTATGTTTCCGTTTAATGGCTTCTAAACATTCCTGGTTTACAAATGGGTTATTCTTGCCTTGCCCAATTTGGACCCTACTCACTGGTACATATTTCTCCACTAATCTGGTAATTTTCTCCGTACGGACCTCCCAATCCAATACCATATCCCAATTAAAATCCTCTATATCCTTCATCATTCCCATGTAGTCACCTTTAAAAAAAGCTATGCTTCTTAAAAGAGTGTTTGTTCACTTCTATATAACCGTTAAAAACAAAGGTAAGCTGTACATAATCACTTTTCCCTAAACCTGATATATAGTTGATTTAATTAATCATACTGTCTTCATTTGTCAGTGCCAGATCTAACAACGACGGCGTTTCTCCTTCACGCAATCTTGTAGGTTCTGATACATGCTGATACAAGTAACAGTCCCGAATACTTTCCAAATGTAGTGATAAGACATGGTTCTCATTTACATTTGCACTGCTCTGTTTCCAATCAATTTCCTTACAATTAAAGTCACCGGTAATCAGCAAATGTGAATAATTACTATCTATTACAGTATCTAGCAAATTGAATAGAGCTTGATTATTTTCTGATGAACTATTTGGACTTCTGTATATACAGCCGACTAAGAGTTGGTCATTATTGTTTAGATTTGACTGACACCATATGGATTCATTAAAATCACTTACAAAAGTCACTTTTGTTACTGTAAGATTCTGCTTGACATAAATAGCACATCCACGATCCTCATTCAGGTTCGAAATAAATAGGCCATAACCTTCCATCCTATGATTCGATTATCTGGCTGAAAAACTGAATATTTTGGTAGTACTTCTGATATTGTAACAATATGTATACCATTGTGATCACATTTATTGTTTTTTTCAACCAACTTTGATTGAGAGAGACAGTCAGAATTTGTGTTCAGAACTTTGATAAAAGTAAAAAGTATGCAAAGACCAGGAACTGAAACAATCAAAATCCAAATCCAGCCCTCAAACTATAGTTGGAAACAACTAAGATTACAAATAATCAAGACAGAGAACATATGGCCAACCGAGCGAGCAGCTTGTTCCCAAAAGGTGGCCACTCAGCAACCCAAACCGAACCAAAAATAATAATAACATACATAAGGTAAAACATCACAGAAACTCTGACACCAAAATCAGGCAACAGAGAACCACAACAGAACTACCGCTTTGGAACGGTCAGTAATGAATTACTGGGGGCTTAAATCGAACTTTGAATTGCTGCTAAGCTGACAATTATCTTGTGACGCAGTATTATTTACAGAGTTAAAACTGGTGCCCTAGCTGTCACTGTCAGACAAACCTCCCCTGTTGGGTGAGGATCTGCCTTGTGTCAGAGAGAAACAACCTGGAATAGTTTCATCCTGCAAGATAGTAGTATTATCATACACGTCATCTTGATCTTGGCCAGAGAGGGGTGAGTTGTGAGTCACTTAAAACATTGGCATGAGGCATACTAAATATTGGACTGGGAACTGGCTGTTCTGTTTCCATGGCAACGGGAGATCTAGTCGTAACCTTACGCTCTGTGGGCTTTGCTCGTTTGTTTCTTCTCTGGTACATATTTAGGGCCTTGCCAGACGAAGTCGGCGGAGGCCCTATAGTAATTACCTTGTCCGTCCGTCTGTTCGCCTGTCTGTCCGTCTGTCCGTCCGTCAGCTTTTTCGTGTCCGGGCCATAACTCTGAAACGGTTTGAGATATTTTCTCGAAACTTTGTACAAATATCAAACATCATCAGACAATGTGCAGAAAACAAGAACCTGACTCCACCTACTTCTTTTACGGAATTATGCCCCTTTGTTGTCCACCCGTCAGCTTTTTGTGTCCGGGCCATAACTCTGAAACTGGTTGAGATATGTTATCGATTTGGTTGGTTGGTTGATTTGATGCTTACGGTCCACGGTAAACAACTAAGGTCATGTCGGGACGGTCAGTTAACCTAACCACACTATTCCTGGGCAGGCTTAGACCTCCTAAGCGGTTAACCAGTACTAAGTGCACATACTTTCGCCAGTAACTGACAACTGCCCTTCTTGAATCAGCGGAAGGAGAAACGAAAGTATGTGGCCAGACCGGGATTCGAACCCAGGACCTCTGACTTACGAGTCAGGTGCCCTACCGATTGCGCTACCCGGCCCGGCTTATTTTATCGAAACTTTGTACAAATATAAAGCATCATCAGACGATGTGCAGAGAACAAAAACCATAACTCCACCTGCGTTTTTTACGGAATTATGCCCCTTTGTAATTTTCAGTACGGAAATCGTGTCCGGTCCGTCAGCTTTTCGTGTCGGGGCCATAACTCTGAAACGGTTTGAGATATGTTCTCAAAATTATGTACAATTATAAAACATCATCAGACGATGTGCAGAGAACAAGAACCATAACTCCACCTACATTTTTTAAGGAATTATGCCCCTTTGTTGTCCATCCGTCAGATTTTTGTGTCCGGGCCATCACTCTGAAACGGTTTGAGATATTTTATCGAAATTTTGAACAAATATAAAGCATCATCAGACGATGTGCAGAGAACAGGAACCATAATTCCACCTACATTTTTTACGGAATTATGCCCCTTTGTAAGGACTTCTATGATTAAGGCGAGGATTTTCCCCATTAGACCGGCGCGACAGGTCCGAATTTTCAAACGTATAAAGTGTGCATTTTTTTTCTTAGCAGAGCTTCCACAAATATGTAAACCGTATGAAATCAGATCATTTGTGATTCAGACCCAAAGACATGGGGAGATAATCCATTCTGACCCTACCTACCCTAAATTCAAGGTTTTCGCATACCTCATCTTTTGAGGTGATAAAAGTATTGAAACCAGTCATTCATTCGATACATTTTTGTCATAAATGCATGCTAAATACGCGCATATCACAAAACAAAGCAATGATTTTCTTCTTGTTACGCCTGACTGGCATTTAAACATGCAAAACCATAGCTACACTTCCGGTCAAAACGGCCAAAATAGAACGCTTCATTATGATTAAAGTACAAGTACTTCCCCCCCCCCCCGTGACCCAGCATTTCCTTCATGCAGCAGACTTATGCGATGCAAGTACGTAATATATATGAGTGGGGAGCTGGGTCACGGGGGGGAACGATACTCGGTAAGCCAAAGAAGAAGAATGGTCAGCAGTAGCACTGTGATCTTCAAGGATTATATTGTGTGCCATGACCTTGAAATGAGGTCAAGGTCACATACATATAGTCAAAACTATCCAGTGGTGTCTGTTATGTAAGTAATGTAAGTCAAAAAAGGGTGAAATGTATACAATAAATCATTATTTCAACGATAAGTTTGAGGATTATTTACAATTTATCTCAACAATGACGTCAACGTCAACGTATGTTTAACGTACTTTACATAGACACAAACAGTTGAAAATTCATTTGTCATGCAAGTTACATGTCATAGTCATAAATGCAAAGCAGAAGTCAGAAATCCGTATAACTTTTTAATCATGGGGAAAATTCACGCCTTAACCATAGAAGTCCTTTTTAGTATGGAAATCGCGTCCGGTCCGTAACATTGAAACTGTTTGAGATATTTTCTCGAAACTTGGTACAGCTATAAAGCATCATCAGACGATGTGCAGAGGACAAGAACTATAACCTTATCTACATTTTTTTTACAGAATTATGCCCCTTTGTAATTTATTTCTGGAAATTGTGTTCTGTCTGTAACTCTGAAACCTTTTGAGATATTTTCTCGAATATTCGTACAGTTATAAAGCATTTTCAGACAATGTGCAGAGTACAAAAACCATAACTCCACATACATTTTTACAGAATTATGCCGCCTTATAATTTTAAGTATGGAAATTGTGTCCGGGCCGTAACTTTGAAAACGTTTGAGATATTTTCTCGAAACTTGGTACAGATGTAAAGCATCATCAAACGATGTGCAGAGAGTAAGAACCATAACTCCACCTACTTTTTTACGGAATTAAGCCCCTTTGTAATTTAAAGTATGATATTGTGAACGGTCCGTAACTCTGACACCGTTGGAGATATTTTCTCGAAACTTTGTACAGTTATAAAGTATTATCAGACGATGTGCAGAAAACAAGAACCATTACTCCACCTACATATTTTACAGAATTATGACTCTTTATAATTTCATATACGGAAATTGTGTCAGGGCTGTAACTCTGAAACCGTTTGAGATATTTTCTCGACACTTGGTACAGAAATAAAGCTTCATCAAACTATGTGCACAGAGTAAGAACCATGACTCCACATACATTTTTTATGGAATTATGCCCCTTTATAATTTTAAGTATGGAAATTTTGTTCGGTCCGTAACTCTGAAACCGTTTGAGATATTTTCTCGAAACTTCGTACAGTTATAAAGTATTATCAGAAGATGTGCAGAGATTAAGAGCCATAACTCCACATACTTTTTTACGGAATTATGTCCCTTTATAATATTAAGTATGGAAATTGTGTCCGGGCAGTAACTCTGAAACCGTTTGAGATATTTTCTCGACACTTGGTACAGATGTAAAGCATCAGCAAACGATGTGAAGAGAATAAGAGCCATAACTCCACTCACATTTCTCACAGAATTATGCCCCTTTGTAATTTTAAGTATTATATTGTGTCAGGACTGTAACTCTGAAACCGTTTGAGATATTTTCTCGAAACGTGGTACAGATATAAAGCATCATCAGACAATGTGCAGAGAACAAGAACCATAGCTCCATCAACAATTTTATGGAATTGTGCCCCTTTATAAATTTATATTTCGAAATGGTGTACGCTCTATAACTCTGAAACCGTTTATGATATTTTCACGAAACCTAATACAAGTATAGTGCATTATCAGATGATGTGCAGAGAACAAGAACTGTAACTGTACCTACATTTTTATGGAATTCTGCCCTGTACTTTTTAGCATGGAAATCATGTCTGCTTTATAACTTTAAAACTCACAAAGATATGTTCATGAATACTTTGCACAAATATAAAGCATTATCAAGTGATGTGCAGAGAATAAGAATCATAACTACTTCTACATTTTTACAGAGTTATACCCTTTGTAATTTTCTATATAGAAATCGTGTCAGCTCTATCACCTTAAAACTGTTGAAGATACTTCTAACAAAACTTGGCACGAATATGAAACATCATCAGACAATATGCAGAGGACAGGAACTATATAACTCAGTCTATTTTTTTTTACAGAACTTTGCCCCTTTGTAATTAGCTCGCCTGAGCACGAAGTGCTCAGGGTGAGCTTTTGGGATACCCTGATGTCCGTCGTCCGTCGTACGTCCGTCCGTCCGGACGTCCGTCCGGACGTCCGTCCGGACGTCCGTCAACTTTTGCTTGTGTACACTCTAGCGGGCACAGTTTTGATCCAATCTTTCTGAAACTTTGTCAGAATGTTTATCTCCATAAAATCTAGGCCAAGTTTGAAACTGGGTCATGTCGGGTCAAAAACTAGGTCACTAGGTCAAATCTTAGAAAAACCTTGTGTACACTCTAGAAGGCACAGTTTTCATCCAAAGTTCATGAAACTTTGTCAGAATGTTTATCTTTATAATATCTAGGACAAGTTTAAAACTGGGTCACGTCGGGTCAAAAACTAGGTCACCAGGTCAAATCTTAGAAAAACCTTGTGTACGCTCTAGAAGGCACAGTTTTCATCCAAAGTTCATGAAACTTAGTCAGAATGTTGATCCTCATAATATGTAGGACAAGTTTGAAACTGGGTCACGTCGGGTCAAAAACTAGGTCACTAGGTCAAATCATAGAAAAACCTTGTGTACGCTCTAGAGGACACAGTTTTGATCCAATCTATATGAAACATTGTCAGAATATATATCTCCATAAACTCTAGGCCAAATTCGAAACTGGGTCATGTCGGGTCAAAAACTAGGTCACTAGGTCAAATCTTAGAAAACCTTGTGTACACTCTAGAAGGCACAGTTTTCATCCAAAGTTCATGAAACTTTGTCAGAATGTTTATCTTTATAATATCTAAAACAAGTTTGAAATTGGGTCATGTTGGGTCAAAAACTAGGTCACTAGGTCAAATCTTAGAAAAACCTTGTGTACGCTTTAGAAGGCACAGTTTTCATCCAAAGTTCATGAAACTTAGTCAGAATGTTGATCCTCATTATATGTAGAACAAGTTTGAAACTGGGTCACGTCGGGTCAAAAACTAGGTCACTAGGTCAAATCATAGAAAAATCTTGTGTATGCTCTAGAAGGCACAGTTTTCATCCAAAGTTCATGAAACTTAGTCAGAATATTTATCATTATAATATGTAGGACAAGTTTGAAACTGGGTCACGTCGGGTCAAAAACTAGGTCACTAGGTCAAATCATAGAAAAATCTTGTGTATGCTCTACAGGACACAGTTTTGATCCAATCTATACGAAACATTGTCAGAATATATATCTCCATAAACTCTAGGCCAAGTTTGAAACTGGGTCATGTAGGGTCAAAAACTAGGTCACTAGGTCAAATCTTAGAAAAACCTTGTGTACACTCTAGAAGGCACAGTTTTCATCCAAAGTTCATGAAACTATGTCAGAATGTTTATCTTTATAATATCTAGGACAAGTACGAAACTGGGTCATGTTGGGTCAAAAACTAGGTCACTAGGTCAAATCATAGAAAAACATTGTGTACGCTCTAGAGGACACAGTTTTGATCCAATCTTTATAAAGCATTGTCAGAATGTTTATTCACATAAACTCTAGGCCAAGTTCGAAACTGGATCATGTCCGGTCAAAATCTAGGTCACTAGGTCAAATCTTAGAAAAACCTTATGTACATTCTAGAAGGCACAGTTTTCATCCAAAGTTCATGAAGCTTAGTCAGAATGATTATCTCCATAAAATCTAGGCCAAGTTTGAAACTGGGTCTCGTCGGGTCAAAAACTAGGTCACTAGGTCAAATCATAGAAAAACCTTGTGTACGCTCTAGAGGACACAGTTTTGATCCAATCTATATGAGACATTGTCAGAATATATATCTCCATAAAATCTAGGCCAAGTTTGAAACTGGGTCATGTAGGGTCAAAAACTAGGTCACTAGGTCAAATCTTAGAAAAACCTTGTGTACACTCTAGAAGGCACAGTTTTCATCCAAAGTTCATGAAACTTTGTCAGAATGTTTATCTTTATAATATCTAGGACAAGTACGAAACTGGGTCATGTTGGGTCAAAAACTAGGTCATTAGGTCAAATCATAGAAAAACATTGTGTACGCTCTAGAGGACACAGTTTTGATCCAATCTTTATAAAATATTGTCAGAATGTTTACCTGCATAAACTCTAGGCCAAGTTCGTAACTGGATCATGTCGGGTCAAAATCTAGGTCACTAGGTCAAATCTTAGAAAAACCTTATGTATGCTCTAGAAGGCACAGTTTTCATCCAAAGTTCATGAAACTTAGTCAGAATGTTTATCCTCATAATATCTAGGATAAGTTTGAAACTGGGTCACGTCAGGTCAAAAACTAGGTCACTAGGTCAAATCATAGAAAAACCTTGTGTACGCTCTAGAGGACACAGTTTTGATCCAATCTATATGAAACAATGTCAGAATATATATCTTCATAAACTCTAGGCCAAGTTCGAAACTGGGTCATGTAGGGTCAAAAACTAGGTCACTAGGTCAAATCTTAGAAAAACCTTGTGTACACTCTAGAAGGCACAGTTTTCATCCAAAGTTCATGAAACTTTGTCAGAATGTTTATCTTTATAATATCTCGGACAAGTACAAACTGGGTCATGTTGGGTCAAAAACTAGGTCACTAGGTCAAATCTTAGAAAAACCTTGTGTACACTCTAGAAGGCACAGTTTTCATCCAAAGTTCATGAAACTATGTCAGAATGTTTATCTTTATAATATCTAGGACAAGTACGAAACTGGGTCATGTTGGGTCAAAAACTAGGTCACTAGGTCAAATCATAGAAAAACATTGTGTACGCTCTAGAGGACACAGTTTTGATCCAATCTTTATAAAGCATTGTCAGAATGTTTATTCACATAAACTCTAGGCCAAGTTCGAAACTGGATCATGTCGGGTCAAAATCTAGGTCACTAGGTCAAATCTTAGAAAAACCTTATGTACATTCTAGAAGGCACAGTTTTCATCCAAAGTTCATGAAGCTTAGTCAGAATGATTATCTCCATAAAATCTAGGCCAAGTTTGAAACTGGGTCTCGTCGGGTCAAAAACTAGGTCACTAGGTCAAATCATAGAAAAACCTTGTGTACGCTCTAGAGGACACAGTTTTGATCCAATCTATATGAAACATTGTCAGAATATATATCTCCATAAAATCTAGGCCAAGTTTGAAACTGGGTCATGTAGGGTCAAAAACTAGGTCACTAGGTCAAATCTTAGAAAACCTTGTGTACACTCTAGAAGGCACAGTTTTCATCCAAAGTTCATGAAACTTTGTCAGAATGTTTATCTTTATAATATCTAGGACAAGTACGAAACTGGGTCATGTTGGGTCAAAAACTAGGTCATTAGGTCAAATCATAGAAAAACATTGTGTACGCTCTAGAGGACACAGTTTTGATCCAATCTTTATAAAATATTGTCAGAATGTTTACCTGCATAAACTCTAGGCCAAGTTCGAAACTGGATCATGTCGGGTCAAAATCTAGGTCACTAGGTCAAATCTTAGAAAAACCTTATGTATGCTCTAGAAGGCACAGTTTTCATCCAAAGTTCATGAAACTTAGTCAGAATGTTTATCCTCATAATATCTAGGATAAGTTTGAAACTGGGTCACGTCAGGTCAAAAACTAGGTCACTAGGTCAAATCATAGAAAAACCTTGTGTACGCTCTAGAGGACACAGTTTTGATCCAATCTATATGAAACATTGTCAGAATATATATCTCCATAAACTCTAGGCCAAGTTCGAAACTGGGTCATGTAGGGTCAAAAACTAGGTCACTAGGTCAAATCTTAGAAAAACCTTGTGTACACTCTAGAAGGCACAGTTTTCATCCAAAGTTCATGAAACTTTGTCAGAATGTTTATCTTTATAATATCTCGGACAAGTACAAACTGGGTCATGTTGGGTCAAAAACTAGGTCACTAGGTCAAATCATAGAAAAACATTGTGTACGCTCTAGAGGACACTGTTTTGATCCAATCTTTATAAAACATTGTCAGAATGTTGATTTCCATAAACTCTAGGCCAAGTTTGAAACTGGGTCATGTAGGGTCAAAAACTAGGTCACTAGGTCAAATCTTAGAAAAACCTTGTGTACACTCTAGAAGGCACAGTTTTCATCCAAAGTTCATGAAACTTTGTCAGAATGTTTATCTTTATAATATCTCGGACAAGTACAAACTGGGTCAATTTGGGTCAAAAACTAGGTCACTAGGTCAAATCATAGAAAAAACATTGTGTACGCTCTAGAGGACACAGTTTTGATCCAATCTTTATAAAACATTGTCAGAATGTTGATCTCCATAAACTCTAGGCCAAGTTTGAAACTGGGTCATGTACGGTCAAAAACTAGGTCACTAGGTCAAATCTTAGAAAAACCTTGTGTACACTCTAGTTTTCATCCAAAGTTCATGAAACTTTGTCAGAATGTTTATCTTTATAATATCTAGGACAAGTTTGAAACTGGGTCATGTCGGGTCAAAAACTAGGTCACTAGGTCAAATCTTAGAAAAACCTTGTGTACGCTTTAGAAGGCACAGTTTTCATCCAAAGTTCATGAAACTTTGTCAGAATGTTTATCTTTTTAATATTTAGGCCAAGTCCGAAATTGGGTCAAATCTTAGAAAAACCTTGTGTACACTCTAGAAGGCACAGTTTTCATCCAAAGTTCATGAAACTTTGTCAGAATGTTTATCTTTATAATATTTAGGCCAAGTCCGAAATTGGGTCATGTCGGGTCAAAAACTAGGTCACTAGGTCAAATCTTAGAAAAACCTTGTGTACGCTGTAGAAGGTACAGTTTCGATCCAAAGTTCATGAAACTTTATCAGAATGTTTATCCTCATAATATGAAGGACAAATTCGAAACTGGGTCATGTAGGGTCAAAAACTAGGTCACTTGGTCAAATCATAGAAAAACCGTTTGTATGCTCTAGAGGACACAGTTTTGATCCAATCTTTATGAAACTTTGTCAGAATGTTTATCTCCATAAACTCTAGGCCAAGTTTGAAAGTAGGTCATGTCAGGTCAAAAACTAGGTCACTAGGTCAAATCTTAGAAAAACCTCGTGTACGCACTAGAAGGAACAGTTTTTGATCCAATCTTCATGAAACTATGTCAAAATGTTTATTGTCCATATGTATATGCCCCTTATGAAACTGAGTCACGTCAGATCAGAAACTAGGTCACTTGGTCAAATCTAAGAAAAACTTTGTGTACACCCTAGAGGGCACAGTTTTGATCCAATCTTCATGAAACTCTGTCAGAATGTTTACCTTTATGAAATCTAGGTAAGATTGAAACTGGTTTGTGTCGGATCAAAAACTAGGTCACTAGGTCAAATATAAGAACGACCTTGTATACGCTCCAGAGGGCACAGTTTTGATCCAATCTCAATGAAACTTTGTCAGAATGTTTATTCTTACAATATCCGGTTTGAAACAGGGTCATGTCGGGTCAAAAGCTAGGTCACTAGGTCAAATTTAAATTAAGTTATGTTGCAAGAATCAGAACTAACATTGCAATGATGCCAGCCACAAACTCCTTGGAATACATTAGTTTCACCACAGTGAGATAATGATGCTACCATTCTATCATCTGCGTTTGCCTAGTTAAGTCTAGTTGAAATCCATCAAAGGAACTCAACATGAACGGGAACTTTTCGGAGAAGCGACTCTGCCATTTTCAGCTCACCTGATCGAGCCTTACAGTATTGGTGTTAGCTGCCTCTTTCATCCATCCATAAACATTTTCAAACATCTCTGAAACCACTGGGCAGATCAAATTTCATATGGAGCCTGCACATGGGTCAAAGGATTGAAAGTTCTTCAAATGATCTTGGTCACATGACCAAGGTGGCCGCCATTCCCATGTATTGTAAAAGCTCTTATAAATCTTCACCAGAGCCAGTGAACTGATTAATGCTCAGGTGAGCGATTCAGGGCCACCATGGCCCTCTTGTTATGTGTATGGAAATTGTGTCCATCTACTCTGTAGCTTTAAAACAGCAAAATATATTTTCACAAAAGTTGTTACAAATATAAAGCATATCAGACAATCTGCAGAGAATAAGAATTGTAACTCCATCTACATTTTTTTACAGAATTATGCCCTAAGTAATCTTTAGTGTAGAAACTGTAGCCAGTCTATAACTTTAAAACTGAAAAGTTTTATTGTTATTTCCAGTTGGTGACATATGACTTAATGCCATCAATAGTCCCATATAAAGGCGGGGCCCTAATTGTTAACATGTTTCTAGTTCGCTCTGTTCTCTGAGCATTGGCCATATCCCTATTAATTATTAATCGTTTAAATTTCTTTGGTACCTTCTCTTCTATAAACTTAGCATATTGTAGAAGAAACTTATGTTTTGATTTTGAGTCTAACACAACTTTAAGTGGCCTAGTTTTTTTGTTCAGACTTCTTG
Source organism: Ctena decussata (assembly GCA_963989385.1). Lineage (NCBI taxonomy): Eukaryota > Metazoa > Mollusca > Bivalvia > Lucinida > Lucinidae > Ctena > Ctena decussata. Next base: position 64,543,130 of record OZ022513.1, read on the forward strand.
CCTAGCCAAAACAAAGTCACAATATCCAGTGATTCCTGACCTAGACAACAACTAATTTCTTTGACATCCTTTTCATCAGCATGCTTGTTGCTCAAACCAACACTAAAACTGTGTTCTGGCAGGTTAAAAAGAACTATGTTGGTTTCTCTTCTATTTCTATCCTCCAGTTCTACATGTCTAGTGTCCACTATTTTATTTATGGCCTCTTTCAGACTGGATAATATATATTGCTTCATAGATAAAACCGACCCATGCATTGCTTCTTTTGCACCAGACTCCAGAACATCCACACGCGATTCAAGCTTACTCATTCTCTCATTACTTTCTTGTTGCATATTTTTCAACAAAACTGTTATATTGTCCAGAGAGGGCATAGTTGCTTTACAGCTACGACAGCTCCAATAGAAACCATCCATTTCACCTTGGACCAAACATTCAAACATAGTCGGAGTTATTTTGGCACAAGAAAGGCAATAATCAAGTTTACAACCTTGACACATTATTTTATCTTTAATTGTTTTGTCCCACTTTTGACAACTTATCTCAGGATCACTTGTGTCTGGTCTATGCCTTTTTTTGATAAGCTATCCTTGTCAGATCCAGTCGCTATGTTTCTTATTTAATATATAATCAGCCTGCCGACAGTATTTTTCTTAACACGAGCGTGGCAAAGAATCTTCACACACGCAAACTCCAAAATTCAATGTTTTCAGTACAGCCGTGGCAATAATAACTTTCACTGAAATTTTTATTAACCTAATTAAGGGCATGGCAAAAATAAGTATAAATTTAACCACACAAATTTCTGCATAACCTGGGTGTGGCAAATAATCTTCACACAAGCAGCACCAAGTTCACAGTCATGTAGCAGAAATAGCTTCATACACTTTTTATTAATTTTATATAAACCTGACTAGAGCGTAGCAAAAAAAATTCACACACGCTACACTTGGTCTTGATTTTCCGATGTCTTTTTCAACAGGTCGCAATAGTTCATCACACTCACAAAAGTAAACTATGTCAAACAGTGACCAAAATATTGTACTTGTAGAAATCTGATAAATTGTGATGAAGCTGTTTCAGCGTGGCAAATGTCTCTTCACACACGCAAACCAACTTATGCTAGAATGCGGTAAAGTAATTCTTCACGCGCATCAGTTGCCTTTACTGTCCTTAACATATTAATAACATTGTTTCCTGATAACTTCCGCAAGTTTTATCAACCAGTATCTAGACAGCTATGGATTAGGATGCAAACCGTCCAGATATTTACCAAATGTCTACATATATCTGTTCGGCTTTGACCTACTATTGTTTTTTCTAGTCTTGTCTAATGCACTGTTAAAATTTGGCGACACTTTTCCGTTGTTCTTATTTATTTTCCGGATACTTTGATTTACAATTCTAATTGCAGTATGCAACCCAGTATCATAATCCTTGAAAATTGCCGGGGCAGTATGTCCATGGACTCTATTAAATTCCCTAATAAAATAGGCCGGAATTTCTAGCAAAGTCACAGAAAAACCTGTATTTGTAGCTGTCTACACAAATTTACGAAAACGTCTGATCAGCCTGCAAGCCACACTTGAAACCCTAGGTCTTAAAATAAGTCCTTGGCGATTTTTCTAAGTCAGATCACATGCCCCCAAGAATACAAAAATTTCATACTTGCCGAATTGCTTTTCTAAGCCTTCAAGTTGTGAAACTATTCATTTTAAACCGTCTTCGTTGCTTTCGTTACTTTCGTTGCGGTTGATTTGTTTTATGTTCGGTGCTGTTTAATTTATTGTGTTCTCATTTTGACCCTTCTACAATAGAAAAAGAAAATAGATAAAAATAATTGTTAAATGTTTTTCGTATAAATTGCTTAGTCTGTTGTAATCCATCTGTTGGTTTAAATTATTAAGTTCAATAAAGATAGCTGAGTTGCCACCTATTTGGGAAAGAGCTGCTGACTCGGCTTATCACTTGGAATTTATTGTTTGTTGGGATGTCTTTGTCAATCTTTCCCTTTGATGTTGGGGATAGGGTTTGGGATCTGATTCAGTCATTTCCTGAAGTGTAGTTACTCTTAAAATTTCCGCTTTCAATCCTGGCTCATATAACCAAACAATTCCGTGTCCCAATCTACCTCCAGATTCTTGATAAAGATATCTGGCCTTACTGTCGGCAAGGATAATGGGAGTCAGCTTCCTCCTAGGCAAATCAATATCAAGGTCACTACACTTTGTAAAGTATTTTTCAATCTTGTCCTCATTCATAACACATAGGAAGTTGTGGAAATAACGATGATCTAAAATTATCACCCAAATTGTCACAGAAAATATCAGAAACAAACCGAAGGTCATCCTCTGAAAATTCACATATTGAAAGAACAAAATAGGCGGAATCAACTCAAATAAATATTCATCATCATTATTTTCCAAGTATTTCTGCTTTATTGTCCACACAAAATCATATTTTCACGACAAACTGATCGCACCTTTCGGCTAAAAATGTCCGCCATCTTGATTTCTGTAAAACAAAGGGCACCCTTACAACCCCAAAAAAATCTTGTCATTTCTGCTTTTTCCAAATTTTTTGACCACGCAAATACAGTCCTCAGCTTATTTCCCAACTGTAAGCACAAAACACCCAGCTTCCAGGCTCTGGAATTTTCAAAATCTTCGAAAAAATTTCTCAAACTCGGGAGCTAAATTTTCCATGTGCTCCCTCGGGCGTATTCGATTTTACTTCAGTACGACGTCTTTCTTCGTTATGTTCCGTTTAGTAAAGTTTTGGACTTTTTTCACAGATATTCGAGACGGCATATGATGAGGCTAATTGGTTTATCTGTGGAAGCAATGAAGAAGCTCAAGCCGGAGAGACACAGTCTAATTTGCTGTATGTTTCATTTTACTCTGATCACAGTATCCAGGGCAGAGGTTTCAATATGTCATACGTTCAGATAGAAGGTATGGTGTTATGTATAATGTAGAAGGTACAATTTTAAAATTATGCATGTATTTTGTATACACTCACTAATCTCACATATACATGTAGGTATCTATATAAGAGGTATCTGAGTCTGCCATTAGTAAGAATGCTGACCGATGTTTGTATTTTTTAGCTTTTCTTTTTAGATGCACAAAACACCAAATGCTGAACACTCAATGAAATGAATTCATAAATAAACACAAATTGAAAACTTAGGCTCAATATATTCACTGATAATAATACTGGGGTATAACTAATGGTAAGAAACAGGCAACATTTTTAAAGTTTAATCTGTAAAACAAATAGCTCTTGCTTGATGTCTTATATGTTACATTGAGACTCTTCCAGTCAGATTATCAGTTTTTGGGTAAAACATTCGATATCCAACCATGATACTATTTGCATTTCTTCTGCCACTTCCTGTGCAGATTTGAATTATAAAGATATCTGTTTATTATTCAATTTTAGGTCATACTATGTGAAAGTAAATATTGCTTGATTAATATGAGCTAAAAAGGAAAAACAAAACAAATTAACTTTAATTTGTCATGCTTCAATATTAAAGTATGTCACTGTATGTTTAGTCTTTTCTGCCACTGCAACATTGTCACGACCACATCCTGTCCCACTTTGCGGAAATCTGTTACGCTGTACATGTATATGCCAGATATAGGGGAGAGTCGGGTAACTTCGGACATGCAGGTAAATTTGGACTTCAATTGCAAACAGTGAAAATCCAGATAAGACGGTTCATAATGAGCCGTCTCATCAGGATTTTCTCTGTTTGGTCAGTTAATCTTGGTTTTAGTTCCAAACAACTGGCATATAAAGAAAAAAATATCCGAATTTACCCGCTGTCCGATGTTGCCCGACTCTCCCCTACCTACCTACCCTATATTAAATGATTGCATCCATTTATCCAGTATACATGATGACAAAGATGGTCGAACATTTAAGAACAAGCTATTTTTTCATCTGATTAAACTGATAATTTATGATAGAGCCGGAAAAATGTGATTGACAGGTCATTACTTTCCATGAATCGAAGCACCATTGGACCCTTTGCATTTTCAATAATTCAAGTAACTGAATTAATGATTGTTATTTCTTTTTCTTTTTTCTTCCTGATTTTAATAGTTGCTTCAGTCCCAGACAAGGAGTGCACTGGGACTTTTCGTAATAGATCTGGTTGGATTAGTACCCTTGACAAAGATGGTGACGGTTTCTATGATTTCAATCTAAACTGTTTTTGGACTGTGGAAGTTGACCCTGGTAGGCTGATACGGTTTCAGATTTTGTACGTAGATTTGGATATTAACTATGACTCTGAGAACAACTGCAAGACGGATAAAATTGAGGTTAGTTAGAATAGACTTACGAATACAGAGGCAAAAGAAAGTATACACTTCTTAGTCAATCGATCAATCGTGACTGCAGTGCATTGCATTTAGCAAGCCACTAACTTTGAAGTGCGTGCCTGTACATTATTACAGCACAATTTGTGTGCCCCCAACTTCGGAGAAGGAGAGGGGCATATCGATCTGGTCATGTCCGTCTGTCTATCCGTCCTTCTGTCCCTAACGCTTTTTTGGCAGCTGGGAAACCTAAGAACATCTTAAGCTAGGATCTTGAAATTTTATATGTGGCATGTACATGAAAAATAAGCGGACCCATATTATTTTACTCCGCCAGTCTTGTCGTTCAGGTGTTATGCCCCTTTTTCGACATTGTCATTTTTTTAGGTAAAACTTTGTGACCAAAATATCTGAAAAAACGCTTAAGCTAGGATCCTGATATTTAACATACAGTTACAAACTAAAGTGTAAATGATCTGATTAACGTGTGAGCTAATTTTATAATTCTTTGGTTGAGTTATTCCCCTTTTTCGGACATAGGCATTTTATATAGGAACATTTTGTGACCAAAATATCTCAAGAGCCGCTGAAGCCATGATCCCGATATTTGACACACAGGTTTGGACTAAGGAACTTTTAGGCATTTTTTGTAAATTTTTTGTTGAGTAATTTTCCTTTTCCAGACATACGCATTTTCTATAGCAATAACCTTGTGACCAAAATATCTGAAGAACCGCTAAAGCTTCGATCCTGATATTTAAATACAGGATCGGACTAAGGTTGAGATAAACTGATTGGCTATTGAGTTTATTCTATAATTTTTTGTGTGAATTATTCCCCTATTCAGACATAGGCTTTGAATATAGGAAAAAACATTGTGACCACTATATCGGAAAAAACACTTAAGCTAGGCTCCTTAAATTTTGCGTGCAAGTTAGGATTAAGGTGTAAATGAACTGATTAACTTTTGAATATATTTCGTTCATATTTGATTATGTTATTTCCCTTTTTTGTACATTTTGTATCGGAACAAGCTTGTGAACAAAGTATCCGAAGAACCCCTTAAGCTATGATCTTAAATATTTGGCATACAGTTACAAACTAAGATGTAAATGACTTGATTAGCGTTATAGCCAATTCTAAATATACTATGTTGAGTTATATACCTTTCTGTGTTATACATTATGGACTGAACATTCTTTAGAGGCAAGCATACAGGTGAGGGCATAGTGTTTCATAAACACATTTTCTAGTTGGCTGCCAATGAGTGCATTGCCTTTATGTAAACCAAACGCAAATAATGGGCTTTTGCTTAGTCTGTTGTAATCCATCTGTCGGTCTAAATTATTTAGTTCAATAAAGATAGCTTAGGTGCCACCTATTTGGGAAAAAGCTGCTGACTCGGCTTATCACTTGTAATCTATTGTTTGTTGGGATGTTTTTGTCAATCTTTCCCTTTGATGTTGGGGATAGGGTTTGGGATCTGATTCAGTCAGTTCCTGAAGTGTAGTTACTCTTAAAGTTTTAAAACTTAAAAAATAAATAGAATAAATAACCAACTATGACTAATGGCATATTAGTTTCATTTGCCTCCCTTTTTTCTATTGGGGTTAACTCGAAAAAGCACGAATTCACTTTAATACGAGCAAATTATTTCAGATCCTTTTTAAAATGCTTCGTTGCCTAAGGAAACAAATATGAGGTCACAAAAATTGTGTTCCTTTGAAAACAGGTAAACAGAACTTAGTTTGTACCACTCACCCAAATTGCCTATATCCTATGCAACCCAGCAAATGACGAATTGATTCTTCTTCTCTTATTATGAGGATAAGTCCATGCATCAGTTTAGGTCCTGTCTGGTAATTTCTTTTAACTTTTGAATATTTTACAGAAATGCTTGCATTTTAAGCAAACTAAGAAAACCTTGATCAGACGCCGCATCATGCGGCGTCTGATCTGTTTCTGCACTATTTTCATGTGTTCCATTTATGGGACGCAAGGCATGAATGGGTTAAGCTACTTTTTTCTCAAACTGTACGTTAGCGGAGGTATTGTGTAGTTACTGCTTTGCTGTTAACAATTAATTCTAGGACCTTAGGCCATTGATCACTGACAAAAGACTGTTAATCATTTCACAGGTATTTTTCCACCCTAGCAACAACAAACCAGATCAGTTATTGGAGATGTATGACCTAATGGAGATGTTTATTCTTAGATAAGCTACCAAATTCTGCGTTTTAGACCTTTAAAGATGAAATGCATTATTTGACTGCGTCGAGAACTATTGTGGCGAGTTAGGGCTTTAGGTTTACTTTCACCTGTTCTGTGTATTGCGGTCATTTGCTTTCTTAATTTTACACCCAGTTTCAGAGTCAAATTTTGTACATTTCCGGTTGTGTCTCCAGGAACGTCTGGACAGCCGCTTCCATGCCATTTTAAACATTTAGAAATCCCTTTTGAAGATCTGTCATACTCCTCTGAGTTTTACTTACTTTTGGTGAGAAACTTATTAGAACTAAAATAAGACCCTGAGAAGTTGTATAAAATGCATTAATTCTGCACTTTAAGATGTTTTGAAGAATTTGTCCCCCAACTTTTCCCACCCACTCCTGTAGCCACACTGTTTCCCGTTTCCCTTTGTGTTACCTTGTGTTTATACATAGTGAGTTACACATCGTCATAGCTCAGCCAGTACCCAAGAGTTAAGATCAAATGCTATTCAAATAAAATGTGTTGAAGAAGCTCGGCCTTGGGTTCCGACTTCAGGGATAGACCGTTGGGTTGGCACTGGTGGCAGCAGTTGGATTCGAATCGCCACACTATAAATGAATAATTTCATCAGTCTTTTTACGTACACTGTTTAGATATTGGTTCTCATCCTTCTCAGTTCCCAGTTAGCGTGCGACGAGTGGACAAAGTAGACCCAAAATTGATGCAACGTCCGTGATGTTCAGCAAACCTTGTATTAATGCTGTATGTCGATCTTTTGTATACACGCATGAAAGTTTGACCAGTCCACGGCTGTGCTTCTGCTGTGGTTTATACTCTAGGTTCCAAAATTGCATATCTAGCTAAAAAAGTGTCGGAGGTGGCACCATCTACTATACTTGGTTTGAATGTATTTTTAAATGGTCCAAACCTTCAAAAACTAAGATTGATTGTTCCGTTTGTCAAATTATTTTGTCATAATAGTCAAATTAAATGATGAAAAAAACTACGTTACCTATGTTTTTATACAGCATTTCTTTGTGATAAGCAAATGTGTACATTTGAGTATTATTAATTCTTGCCTTGTACTTATAAATATCATCCGATGCACATGTGTTTGTTACCTGTAAAAAAACCCTATAAATTAGGGAAGATTAGGAAAGTCGCGTCATGGGCTCTTGCAGCTTAATAGATATATATGTTCTTTGTTTGAAGAGTGCCTTTATTTCAGTGCAATGTTTCCTTTCTCTTTCCTGTCTGATTATATTCATTAGTCTCTCAAATCTGCCGATCTAACATGGAAAGTAAAAAGATAGGCAATGATCAGGAATTAATACAATCAAATCCCATATTTCGCTCTTAAAACCAATAGGAAAAGAAGCACATACACAGAAATCGACACAAGTTTACGAAATACACGCACAGGTTTTACACGCATAAGATTTGCTAGAGTGTGTAGTCATGTAGATGACTTTAATGCTCGTAATAAATGTTTAACTGCTAAACTTCTTCAACAGGGCTATCGGTATCATAAGCTTAGAAAGGCTTTTTCTAAATTCTATCGCAGACACCATGAATTGGTTTCAAAATTTGATGTCGGATTAAAATTTCTTTTACACCAAGGCCTATCGGAACCAGAATTTTATGGTGACTTAGTATACAAATTCAAAAAGATTAAGGGTAGGACTGATTTTTCTGATCAATTCCGAAAAATAATAATACGTCACAAACGTATTGGCTATAATTTAAATGTTATGCGACTGTCTGCATGCTTAGTGATTAACCCAATCACGGTTGATAGCTTTGCTGCACTCTTTAATTGCACACCGGGGGATCGGTCGTCAGACTCTATGATGGCCCCGACCTAAAGCTATATATTTTAGTTGGTTGGGACCGGAGCCTTTTCGTCTGTTGCTTGGTCCACCGGGGCTCAACTGGTGACCTTCTTTTGCTTCAGATTTCCAGTGGGGTTGTTTGGCAGGACAGGGATCTCCACCTGTCAGACGGCCCGTTGTATCTGTTGAGTCCTCGTCTTTGCTTCTTCATGGTGTTGAAATTTGATTTATGTGTTTACCGTGATGATTCATTGACGAGTTAGAGGGTTATCATGCGAACCGAACAACCAACTAAATGTTTTGTACCACTTCAGAAACTGAGGGTGAGGTTGGGCCTGTAAAATCGATTTAAGCCCTCCAGTAATTCTTTACTGACCGTTCCAAGGCGGTAGTTCTGTTGTGGTTCTTTGTTGCCTGTTTTGGTGTCAGAGTTTCTGTGATGTTTTACCTTATGTATGTTCTTATTATTTTTGGTTCGGTTTGGGTTGCTGAGTGGCCACCTTTTGGGAACAAGCTGCTCACTCGGTTGGCCATATGTTCTCTGTATCTTGATTATTTGTAATCTTAGTTGTTTCCAACTATGGTTTGAGGGCTGGATTTGGATTTTGATTGTTTCAGTTCCTGGTCTTTGCATACTTTTTACTTTTAAGGTAAATTGGTAAACTTCAAGATGGAGAGGGGGCTCGTATCTCTGTCAGTTTTACCTATCAGTGGGAACGCGTTTCTATGGCGGAGTGGTATTTTTAAACAGATGGCAACCAAAAAATCATTCTAAGTTTCTGAAAAAAACAGATTCAATCGACGAGCGTGTCGCAATTTCAGTGCTGATTTAATGGTGAATCAAATTACACACAGCCGAAAATAATTTATGCTTTGATTTCTTACATCTTTATTTAAATCGTTATGCCTTTGATAGCAGAACTAAAAACACCGAGATGTTCGGCAATCGAACTTTTTACGTGACCACATAAAAACGCCTCTTGTGCGTTAACTTCAATAGCAATTTTTAAAATAAATCGACTTCCTCACGTCGCCGGACATAAGCCACGAACAACCATGGTGTCTGCCCTTTCTAAATGTAAAAATCAAGTAATTCGGCGTGTGGGATAATTTTCTTGGCAAAATAATGTTAAGGCACCCTATGCATTTTCTCAACAAAAATGGCGGATAATTTACCTGATCGCTAGCAATGGAAGTTAGACAGTTTTGTCTGACAGCACAATAATCTGTAATAAATTCAAGTATTATGGAAATGTTGTTGAATCCTGAAATCCGACAGACGAAGAGGAAAGCATCTTATAATTCAACATACAACAATATTTTTTTCTCTATTTCTCTATGATTGGGAAAAGAATTCTGATCAGTAGCCTACACCATAATGTAAACAAATCGATCGATTTATGACAGTTGTGACGCAATTACATAACTGCGTCAACTGTTTCAGCATTCGCATTTACTTGCTTATAAGTATTTAAGACCGGCATATTGTGGTCAAAATCAGAGGGACTGCTAGAAAAAAGTAATTTCGCCATCCAATTAATCCTGCACGTGCCAATATTTCAAAGCCACTCCTACAGCTCAAACGATCACCCTACCCAACTTAAGGCCCCTCTCCCCCCCCCCCCCCCCCCCCCCGCTTCCTCCCACCGCCCCCGCCTACACACACACACAAACAACTTTTAACCTTTCTTTTTCACGAAAAAAATATGAAAAGTATAATAGATGTTTAACCATAACAAATACTTAATAAAGTAGACACTTACATTGCACTGTGATTCATTCTATCCTTCCATCTTTTAATATTTAATAGTTTGAGAAAGCAAAAATATTGTTATGCCAAAGATCATCATACAAAACATTCAACACGAGCACGCATGGAGTTTAACTTTTGGAGTTTCCACCTTCCGATGTTGATCGATTTCTACGTTATCAGACCTTCTCCCGTTATATTACCTCACAAAAAGGACGACAAGCATCCCAGCTATGAAAAAAATACAATATCCCTGAAAACGGTTTGAGGGACAATTTGTTTGCAAAATAATCTATCGTAGGGTTTGGAGGTCTTCGGTTTATACGAGCTGGGTACATCAGATTGTGCCCATTCCTTTCTATTTAAGCATGATTTCATGCTCACAATAATAACCAAACAATTTCCCTAATTTGTGTTCCTGGTGTGTCAGTCATCGTAGTAACAATATCAAGTGGCATAATCAGATGTAGTTTTTGATAAATTTTCGCCGCCATTTTGTTTGGGATTTCTTTTTTGTGCATAGTCGACCGCTCAGAAAATGTTTAACTCAAATGTGATAAGTCTGCTTTCCAACTATATACCCCATGAAGTTAATTTCGAAAGGTAAGAATCCCAACCCAGGGGTTCGTCGTCACGGAAGGCAAACAGGAAGTCAGAAAGGTTGTTCTCCTTTGCCCAAACGAATGCGGAGACACTTGACGGAACACATACCGGGGCTCCCAATAAGTACATTTTTGAGCTTTAATCTTTGTTCTGAAACTAGAAAACATTAACTCGAAACTCGAAATTTGAAAAAAATCAACTCAAACCCAGCAACACCTTACTCAGAACTCAAAAAATTTAACTCGAGAGAATCCTTACTCGAAACTCGAAAACCCTTATTTGAAGCTCGAAATTTTGAAACTGATTTCAGTTTTGCAGATAAACAGGCTGATTTGAGCATTTGTTTTCAAATATGGTTGTTTGTCCAGTTTCACGTGACAACACTAATTCGTATGAATCAGTAATTTTTATAGCAAGCCTTCCCGAGCACGAGTCCTTATAAATTTTATGCAAAGTGACCGGAAACCTTGTCATAAGAACACTTAGAAACAGAGCAGCACGCCACATTATGCACAGGGACATCATTCCACATACTGCACATCGAAATTTTGACATTCTCTGGCTTTTTTGGGTCTATTCAGTATCAGATAATTATTTGTATCTTTTTCTCACTTATTACTGGGTAAATGTTCGGCAGCTTAGAAAAATAAGCGTTTGAAAAGACATATTTGCTGACATTTAAAAGCAACTTCCTGGTGTTTCCAGTACAGTTACAGCGACCAAGCAAATGCTGCATGCGTCAGTTTTGTTATTACACCAGTAAATTTGTATCCAACAAGTTGATTTAGACGTTAGGAAACTAATGTGTTCCGTGCATTTTTCTTGTCGAGCAAATATGCACGTTTAGATGTAGAAAAAATATTAGTTACTCACCAAACATTCGCTATATCCTGAAAAACACACACTCATGATACGACACAACCACCACTCCACAATTGTGCGGCTACACTCGATGATTGTAGCTCTAATTAGTAACACCGTTATTGAACCGATATCACAACATTGGCAAAGGAATGGCATAGTTACAAAGCACGAATTCAACTGAAAGGTAATGACGCTTAGATACATGCCTTAGTGGTGTTGTTATCAGTCAAAAGGTACCAAGGAACGCATGTGAATTTATGCACCATGCCAATGTAAGTTTCAGAGAAGAACAATCAAGATAAAAAGATAGGCAATGATCTTTCAGGAGATTATGGCTAATAGAAATTGTAGTCAAACCAAGAATAGCAGAGGGTGTCGCGTCTTTCAGTTTTTAGCTGACTTGGCTTAGAGTATTACTATATGAGCCGCGACACGACAAAACCAACAATGTGGTTGTTCGCCCAACGCAGACTCAGATCAGTCTGGGCTACGGCCCAGTTTCACCATACTCTTCATTAAGTGCTCAAAGGATAGCTAAGAGTCTAAGCTACCTCCATGCGGACAGCAAAGACTCTGATCAGACTGGGCGGATGCCCAGGCTGATCAGAGTCTTCGCTGGGCGCACAACCACATTGTTGGTTTTGTCGTGTCGCGGCTCATATCTGTAACTGTATGTGGGTTTTCAAAATATGTGTGAAGCCTTAACATATCTTTTAGATAATATTTACATTAGATGTGGTACTAAGTTATACAGACAAATTGTTGCTATTCCGATGGGTACTAGTTGTGCTCCTCTTGTAGCGGACATGTTTTTATTTGCTATGAAAGGAAAGAGATTTCATGGTTTCTCTTTTTAATGATAAACAATCTGAAACAGTTGAGGCATTTAATTCTACATCTAGATGTAGATGATTTTTTTCAAATATTGACAATCCTTATTATTTTGAAGGCATGGTAAATGGAATTTATCCACCTTAGCTGGAGTTAAACAAAGTCAATGCAGCCGATACTGAAGTCCCATGTTTGGATTTACATTTATCTATTTCAAAAGGATTTGTTTCAACCAATATCTATGATAAATGCGATGACTTTGATTTTGACATAGTCAATTTTTCATTTTTGGATGGTGATGTTCCCCGTTCTACCTCTTATGGGGTTTATATTTCTTAACATATTCGGTTTACTAGAGTGTCTAGTCATGTGATTGACTTCAATGCCCGTAATAAAATTTTAACTGCTAAGCTCCTTTAACAGGGCTATCAGTATCATAAATTTCGAAAAGCTTTAAAAAAAATTATCGCCGACACTATGAACACTGGTTTCTAAATTCAAGGTTGGATTAAAAAGTCTGTTGCCACAGGGCCTATCAGAACGGGAATTTTATGGTGACTTAGTTTATAAATTCAAAAAACATGTAGGTAGCTCTGATTGTTCTGAACAGTTCAGAAAAATTGTTGTTCGTTACAAACGTAGTGGATATAACATAAATGAAATGCTACAGTCTGCATGTTTAGTAGTTATCCAAATCATGGTTAATAACTTTGCTTCCCTCTTTAATTGCACACCGGTTGGTCTGGTATCAGACACAATGATGCGCCCGAATTAAAGCTACTTAGTTTAGCTAGTTTGTGGCCGGAGTTTGCCTTGTCTATTGCTTGGTTATTCGGGGTCTAACTAATGGTTTTCTTTTACTCAGGTATTTCAGTGGTGTTGTTTGACTTCCCGGGGGTTTCCTTGTGTTGCAATACGTTATTTCCGTCGAGTCCTCATCTCTGATTCATTATAGGTCTTAAACGTTATTTGCTTCTTTCCGATGATGTTTCATTGATGGGTTAGGAAACTTTCATGCGGACCAAACAAACAACTAAATAGCTGCTCTCTTGGATTTTTGCTTGTCTTGTGTTGTGCCTTGTATGTCGCCTTTCTTTTCCTTTTGCTGTTATGAGCAGGTTGTGGAAATCATTTGTGTTGGTCCCTGATCATTTCTTTCCAGCTGTTTTGCCAACTGTGTACACTGCATCTGGCATTAAGAGTTAGACCATTCTGTTCTTCAATAGTTGGATCAAAAAAGTCGCTACGATTAATGGATTTTTGATCAAGTGAGGACATCCCGCTTATGGTGGGCATGAGCTTTCATCACCATCTGTCGTTCGTTAGTCCATCCGTCCAAATCGTAAGCAAGCAATACATCTAAGACCCTTAAGTACGGGTAGATGAAAGGACAAATCCTCTCAGGAGCGATTGTTAGGTTGTCTTCAGCCATGAATGTTAAATGATCCGAGAAGATGTCTAGATTTTATAACCTCCAAAAGTAAATATAAAAATGATCCGTGATGTTCAGTATTGTCCCTATTTCAAATGATTTTATGTAAATATCCCTTAGTCACTTCTAAATATAGCTGTACCCTTTCCAGGTTCGGTACGACGTTTGCGTATCTATAATTTTCAGTATTGCTGAGACCCAAAAGTTTGAAACAAAAAGGTGTTTTCCCGAGCCATTTCATAGCCCGAGGACCGAGAAAGACGACCGACAAGAGATTCTAATCAGGAAGGAGATGTTTGATGCAGCAACATACATTAAATTTTCATTTCTGTGTTTTTTATATATACTATCATATAATTAGAGAAACATTTACCCCAGGTATCGGATGATATTGGTATACTCATAGTGATATGTGGTATCAAGGATGAGATGTTCCCAAGAAAGACCATGGAGACAAGATCAAATGTGATGTACGTTCGTTTTACATCAAACAATATGATCGCTGCTCGAGGCTTTAACCTCACCTATATAGAATTTGCAAGTACGTGAGTAGTCTAATCGACAGCTTTTATTGTTTTAATTTTTGTAACCGACGTAGTGAATCAGTTCCATTTTGTTGCTCTGCTTATTTCAGGCACCTCACTACCTGTCATTCTGTAATTTGCACCAGAAATAACTGCTGTGATCATAATAATAGCACTTGACAAGACGTTGGGCGCATCTTAAATAGAAGCATTCACGCCGTTATAATTTTTCTACCCTTGTTAATGGGAACCAACTCTTTAAGAATAAAGTTTGCTTCCTATATGCTTATTAGCCGCGACACGACAAACCAAAGTGACATTTTCACCAGCGAAGTGTCTGATCAGCCTGAGCACCTTCTCAGTCTGCTCAGAGTTTTAATTATTGGCATGGAGGCAGCTTAGACCCTCAACTACCCTTTAAGCACAGAGCAAAGACTTTGATTAGACTGAGTGGATGTCCAGTCTGATCCAAGTTCTCGCTGGACGCATATACCACTTTGCTGGTTTTGTCGTGCCACGGCTAAAATTATGTCCTATAAGGGTAGACCCCCATTTTAAGACGAGCTGGTCATCTGTGGATGCAAACAAGAAGTCATAGACATTGTTTCTCTCTTAAAATAGACATAATGAACGCCTATCCATACTCCTCAAAGAGCTGACCAGTCTCTAGACGCCACATCTCTGACTCTGGGTATTTATAATGCAACCACATCCAAACTATTATAGCAGAGATTTTCGTAGTCATATATGATATCAAAAATATGTAAAACTCTCCTCACTGCTGGAATAGCCATAATTATCCCACTTCTGACACCATGTTATGTACGGTACTTCAGAGACAACAACAAGAGGCTAGCTGAACAAGGACTACGTTTATTTACATAAAGCAGGCTCTTATATAACTACTAAGAATACACACATTAAAGTATGATAAGCCCTAACAATGTATAACTATCTGTAAGATGGTTAACCTAAAATACATTACAGTATCTTCAGGAAAATTTATCTCATAAGGTACCTTACGGCAGCAATATCTTTGTCCGTCCGTTCGTCCATCCGTAGAAACGTTCATGTGATCAGGTTTCCCTCGAAAGCATTTGGCACATTCCTTGAAAATTGCTAGGCATATTTCCTTCAGGGTTACATACTGAATGTATCTAAATAAAAATCGTTTTAGTCCGTTTATCAATTTGGCTGCAACGGAAATTTAAAAACATTTTTGGTATTACAGCTTTTCTGGAACTACTAGAGAAATTTTGTCGACTTCGTGAATGTATTTCTTTCTTTTCTTTTTTTCTTCACGGCCTAGCTGTGATTTAACATATTTTCCGGGCGGAAATTAGGAACTGCCATTTCGAAAACTAAACTCTATGTCAATCTACTTCAGGAGAACTTGGAGGGTTATCTAGAAACTTGCTAGAGGTGTCCTCAAAGACATATTGTTGGACCAAAACCGAAAATCGTTTAGATAGACTGTACAAAAGACTGAAAATCTGTTTTCTTTAATCAAACTTACAAGTATTATCGTTTTGAAAAATTTAAGCTAAGTCATTAGTAAGTTTAATATTGTGTGGTGTTAATAATAAATAGGTGGCCATGAGACCCGAATACAAACCATGCAGTCACTTTGTTATGCGTCCGACTTCGACCTTGTCAGTCAGTCTGTTTTTCCATAGCATATTTTGGCAGGTGTGAAACTTAAGAACTACTTATGCTAGGATTTTGACTTTAATGTATGGAATGAACATGGATATTGAACACACCGATTTTGCCTGTGTTTTACTTAGTCATTTTATTAGGTGTCTCCCTAGTGTGGTGGTCTTATTGCATTACTTTCACGTCGCGATCCAGGTTCAATTCCTGTGTTAAATAGTCATTTTATTTGGGATCAACCTTGTGATCAAGGTATCTGGAGTACCGCTTGAGACAGCACCTTGATACAAAGCATACAGTTACAGACAAGGTGAAGAGGACATAGTTTAACTTTGTGCATTTGTCGTAAATAACATAAATATTTAACTTATTTACTTACCCCAGCCCCCCTCCCCCCCCCCCCCCCCCCCCACACACACACACTCTACCACCGCCGCAACTTTTCGAATTTGGCATGTTATATAAGTATAACCTTGTGAAGTTAATGACTGAAGAACCGATGAAGCTTTACGTATCAAAGAATATGTGACCTGATCAACCTTCGCTTTATCCCCTTTTTCTGCCCAAGTGATTTGTATACGAACAAACTTGTGAACACAACATGTCTGGAAAACCACTGAAGCCAAGATCTTTTACCTGGCATACAGTAATAGACCAAAGTGTATATGAGTTGTTTAACGTTTGAGCACATTTCGTAAATATTTGTTTGAATTTGACTTAGAAAATAAGTACACAGAATTTATGTTTATTTTGCCCATAAAAAGTAGATGAAAAGACACAACCGGGTACCACATCCTGCCCTAAACACACATGGGGAATGGACAAAATACGGCAAGAAAACGTACATTTTTATGTTGGGATTACACAAAGCCTGCATGCCTCCCCAAACAACATTAGAGCCCAAATTTTAGCACATGTAATATTTTCTGAACAAAACTGTCTATATACAAAGTGTAATGCATGCCAGGCTGACGCCAAGTTGTGTTCAAAGTTTTCAATTAAATATAATCGGCTTTTGTATATGGATATGTTTACGATTTAAAACATAAATATTCTATGCATGAAATGGTTTATGCTGCGCTGGTAGTTACATTCTAGCTTAAAGCTTTGATTCGGGTACATTTTGTTATAAAAACAAACTACAGTCAATTATCATTACCACGGCACTCATTACAACAGCAAAACTCATTATAACGTCTGTTTGACTTCCACGGAATGGCTTTATTGTTCAAAATGTGTATTCTTTATAAAAGCAAATTCATGTCAACGTCAAAATATTTGGGTACAAATGGGGTCGTTGTATAGAGGGTCCATTATAAACAAAAATAATAATCACTTACGAATTTTCTAAGGGAGCCGTGGGTGAGAGGGGGGGCGGTGCTGGGTAGCAAAAAGGGGTCTTATCATACGAGATCCTTTGGAAATATTCGCGGAAGTTCTCTTTTCGTACAATTTGGTGATCCGTCTTGTTTCTGTAAATCGTCTGCTATTCTAATTTCGTAGCAGAACAAATTGAGTTCCTATAAATTTTCATTCGAAATTCATACGGCAAAACACTTTTATATACTAAATAATACCACCAACTCACATACTTTCATCTGGTCAACTTAAATCTTTAGGAAATACCGATTGTTTCGACGAGCTCAAATCAATTCCCTACTCTGGTACAGTATCTGTAACAAACAATGGACAACCGTGTCAGGCTTGGTCAGATCAAACACCACACAATCATTCTGAAAACAGAGACGTCCTATTTCCTGTTGATGGATCGGTATCTGAGGCAAAGAACTACTGCCGTGATATTTGGGAAGATGGCCGACCGTGGTGCTACATAACCAATAAAGACATAATAAAGGGATTCTGTACTTTAAGAATATGCAATGGTTAGTAGTATAAATTGTCCAGGCTAGCTATGCAAATGGTACTTGAAAAGAGGTAAATTCCCGTCTATATTAAAAACCTTCGTTCAGAAATGGATCATTCGGCAGTTATTTACTTACAGACTGATAAAATGATGAATTAAACAACATACAATGTGAACCCCGTCACCCTAACATATAAATGGAAATGGAATGGTACGTTTACCAGACGCGATTATAAACAAAGGTTGTCAAAACATGTCAGACATACCGAGTTAAGCAACAACGGAAAGTAGGGACCATGAGTTAAATAGCCATTGCTTGGTGAAAAATAGCATCGCTGTCAGTACGAGATAAAGAAAAATAATACGCAAAATTAGTACAAAAACATACATAGTCACAGACATAATTTCTACAATTAATTAGATGTTTCCATGATTAATCCGGTATTGAGACACTGACATACGCTTTGATGATGCATTTGTTTGATATGTGATATCCTAATATACGTAAGTTTAAAAAATATTAAAATTGCCTCTCGACAATCATTAAGATAAATCCTTCGATAAATTTAAATTATATCTTTTGATTTTACTGAACCTCTGAATCTCTGAAGATAGCGTTTCTTCTTCAGAAACCATACAACCATGTGGACGTGTATTGTACAATGCAGCGGGGACTATTGTTCCTCCTGACAGCAACAAGGACGGGTTTTATGATCTGAATGTTGACTGTTTATGGATTGTCATAGCAGCTGAAAATCATGTCATCAGACATGAAATGAACAACTATGAGATAGAAGACTCAATCGGGTGTCGCAAGGACGCACTGTCAGTAAGTCAAGCTATTTTTATAGTAAATACTTTTATTTGGATAAAACCGTTAATTTATCAAACATCAAGGATCATGACCCCGTTGATCCCTTCAATGTGGCCATTTTTAAACATATTTCCGATTTGATTGCCGCAGCAGATTCATAGTAAGGCTTTCAGGTATCGGACGTTGATCTTTACTGACGTATTCGACAGAAAGATAGACATTGTGGATGTATTAGAATAAGCAGGTGATGCTCGTAGTATACTCGCGCTCGCGCGCACCCTTTGGTTGCGGGTCCATGTCTGTGTATCGAAAATATAGACTTCGGAGTTATCAATTATAGTTATATGATTTAAGAGTTCGGACTTACGATTTGGGTACTTTGACCACTTTTACTATAACACATTCAAGTTTCGTTATTGATAAGGGTGTTACGTATATATGGAATTACAACCAACATGGTCATTTCCACGTCAATGAGCGATTTGTTAACAGTTTATGTAGCGTATTCATTTCGACAAAGCAATTCATTTGAGATCCTGTCAGTTCAAATAGCATATAATTAGTGAAGCTACGCTTCGTAGCTCAGCTAAGCTTAAGGATATCCAGTCGCCGAACGAGTTCTTTTTCTAAGCCTCGAAACTTGGTATATAGCATCGGGTAGTCGTGTACCATCAAATTTGTTTAACTGATGAGCCTTTCTATGACGAGGAAACATTTGTTTTCTTGTGTTTTTGTGTAAGAAAAGTCAATAACAATCGTTCAAGACTTTGGCATACAAGTTGGTATCTACAGTCAGCTAAATAAGTACCTAAAGATTAGTGAGTGCCAGATGTAACGGTCATACTTCGACATTTGAACAAGGTCACTCATTATTCAACAACTTGAGACATCATTTCCGTCACAGTCACTGAGCAGATTGAAAAAAAAACTTTAGAGGAAGCCTCTATTGGTTGAGAAAATGAAAGCTTGCTTGATAGGCTGTGGTCACATGGCCAAGATGGCCGTCACAGCCATTTATGGCAGAAACCTTTAAAACGCTTCTTCTTCAGAACCAAATGGTCCAAGACATTGAATCATAACATGCAGCATTTATTCACATGGTGACTTTAGGTTGACATTTTTTAACTCATGACCACGATTTAGCAGGGCCTCATGACTTTTTTGTTCTATATCTTCCATTTATTGTAAAACAAAACCATTTAGCGGCAGCAAAATTTTGCCTTTGGCGGAATTTTGTTGAGCGAATTTGCAATTTCATAAAAGAATGATGATTTCTCCTATAATTTTATAGACTTTATAGACCATTTGAGTCTTGAGTTGTACAGTGTCATTCTTTTTGTCATGAATGCAGTAATTACAATCCTATTTTATTGTCATATAAAACTTTCATGAAGAAAACTGTTTTAGGTTTGTCGGATTATATCAACTTGGCGTTGGTCCTAAGCAACATGAAATATTTGATAAACATTTCCGCACCTGGTCTCCCCTGCTAGCTTGCTTGGGATCTTCATTTTTTATTCTCCTACTGTATAATGCTTATTGTCTTTGATATAATGTTGAAGGCTTCTTAACGAGATGATTTTGATTTTGATATTATTTTTCATTTTTTGATGATGATGTTCCTCGTTCAACTTCCTAATGTGTTTATATTTCGCAAATTATTGGTTTTGCTCGAGTGGTTTATATTTCGCAAATTATTCGTTTTGCTCGAGTGTACAGTCATGTTGATGACTTTCATATTCGTAAAAAAGTTTTGACAGCACAACTTTTTAAACAAGGTTACTTATATCATAAACTTCGTAAAGCGTTTTCAAAATTTAATAGAGGGCATTTCAACTTAGTGTTTAAATATAATGTCGGATTGGAAATACTTCTTCTGTAAGGCCTTTCGGAACCTGAATTCTATGGCAACTTGGTGTATAAACTTAAAAACAATTGGTAAAATGTTTTTTATTATTATTTCGAGAAGATGATTTGATATAAAAAAATTGTATATAATATATATGTTTTGCGACAAGCTGCATACTTGGTGGTTAACCCAATCAACGTTGGCAGCTTTGCTTGCCTCCTCGATTACACAACGATGGGCCGGGCCTCCGACTTCATGAAGGCGCCAACCCAAATATAACATAACAGTAACACAGATGGTTCGTGGGTGACACCCGTACTGGGACGTCTTGGGTTAGGCCCACTGTGGTTTAGAGGGTAGGTTTCTTCTGCTTCGGAATTGCAGTGTTACTATTTCTGTGAGTCCTCATGATTTTTTATCTTAGGTTCAATTTTGATTTCTGTGTTTCTGAGCTTTTACAATTATGAGGCAGGAATCTTCAACGGAAACCAAACAACTAAGTGTCTGATGAACCAAAGCAGAACCAAGAGCGAGGGTTGGTCGCAACCCGGTATTATAAGGCCATATTTGGGCCCTGGAAAATTCGTTTTGCAAACGTTTTATTTTGATAATAAATATGTATACATAAAAAACTTCGACCCTAGAATATTACAGCAAGCACAAAATTTAAAAAAGCCCTTCATGCATAAATTATTTGTGATTTTACTCAGGAACATATCCTGTCCACGCCAATTTTAACGAAATGGTGGATTTGTTGTTGTGGCAGCTTTCAAAGTATATCAGCCCGGCCTCCAGCTTATTTTAAATTGTGTATGCAGTAAATGTTTTACTGTCAAAATGACCTGTTTTTATCAAATGTTTTTGTGACCAGGTTCTGTTATTATCAAATGTGCTTGGGGCCGAGCTCTATGTTTTTTCTCTCTCCTTTACCGAATTTGCAACTTTTAGCATACTTTCCGGGTTAGTTCAACATAGCAAAGTAAATACATGTTGTGGGTATTTACTTAGGACACTAAGAAAGTAATTTGGTTTAGAGATTTTTTTTTTTGGTTGCTTTAATTTTTTGTTTTTGTTATCGTCTCTTGATCTTCAAACTTGAGCGGATGAGAAAGGACAGGTCTTTTTCTGTGTACAGCTAGTTAGCAGTGTTCTCTCACTAATTAGCATATCACCTAAAGTGAATTATTAGGAGCTTTCAAAGGCTTTGCAATTTTCTTATTCCTATAAATTAAAATCTATGAAACACATTTTATTGCAGTTTTCCTCGATATTATCGAAACAAGTTAGGCTTGTCACAGTCCATGCTAATTTCCAAATTCGAAGTGAAGAAACTTTATCTATGTTTGTACCCATAGGCCCGTTGTATCTGTTGAGTCCTCGTCTTTGCTTCTTCATGGTGTTGAAATTTGATTTATGTGTTTACCGTGATGATTCATTGACGAATTAGAGGGTTATCATGCGAACCGAACAACCAACTAAATGTTTTGTACCACTTCAGAAACTGAGGGTGAGGTTGGGCCTGTAAAATCGATTTAAGCCCCCCAGTAATTCATTACTGACCGTTCCAAGGCGGTAGTTCTGTTGTGGTTCTCTGTTGCCTTTTTTTGGTGTCAGAGTTTCTGTGATGTTTTACCTTATGTATATTCTTATTATTTTTGGTTCGGTTTGGGTTGCTGAGTGGCCACCTTTCGGGAACAAGCTGCTCACTCGGTTGGCCATATGTTCTCTGTATCTTGATTATTTGTAATCTTAGTTGTTTCCAACTATGGTTTGAGGGCTGGATTTGGATTTTGATTGTTTCAGTTCCTGGTCTTTGCATACTTTTTACTTTTAGATGGTAAGCAATATAAACAATGCAGTTGAATGAAATCAAGAGCAACGAATTTATTTTGCAGTTTCGGAGTATACTAAAAGTTTAGTTTTTGCAATTCTATAGGCAAAGGATCTGGTATGAAAGGGCCAAAAAAGGCCCTTATCATACCAGATCCTTTGCCTATAGAATTGCAAAAACTAAACTTTTAGTATACTCCGAAACTGCAAAATAAATTCGTTGCTCTTGATTCCTTATAACTATACGAAAATTGTGTTCTGAATAATAAGCTTGCAGACTTCAATTTTTGATGGTAAAGGCATTGTTTTATAATTAATGTGTAGAAATCATCAACATTTTTATAAAGATACATCGCCACCACCCGTGCCTCAACAAGCCGCTTCGCATGCATGTGAGTACTATCAATAAACACATTATAGATGAGTAGCATGCTGAGGCAAAGGGGCGGGAAATTAGCGACAGCTGAAACAAGTGGGTTGTGTAATTAGACCGTGCGTGTCATGGTTTCAACAGCTAAAGTGTCTACTTTATTTTATGCACAATTACTAAAATGAAGTTTGTAAATTAAAAAAAACAAACAAAAAAAAACAGAAAAATGGATACACATTTTGGATGCCCGAAAATTTCACTTTACGCCTCTGTAGAAATTCATGCAGAGTTAGTAAGTGTGCAGACATGATAGATTTTTTCAATATCAATGTTAAAACGCTTCTACTCCAGATATATGAAAGTGGAGCTGCCATAAAGTCGAATTTTTGTGGTACACGGACTAAGTCACTAGAAGGGGAGACGTTATCTAACAAGCTGTACGTGCATTTTTATTCTGATGAAAGTGTGCAATTTAGAGGATTCAAACTAACATTTGTTCAGAAAGAAGGTGGGTTTAGAACTATGATGTTTTCAATTTTCAAACCCTGTTTAAACCCTTAGTAATTGTATTTATAAAAGGTGAAACCATACTTTAACTCGATTTTTGAAATATTCAGTTTTTGATCATGAAAAATGCACTTTATAAATTTTCAAACATATCTGCATGCGAAACTGAAATTAAATTTTGGAAATGTTGTAATGCGTAGTAAGATGTGACGTATGAAAACGTGACGGTTTTGCAGTTTTGAGCCGGTAGCAGGGTGCAGAAAACGCATCATTTTTTGCGATTCAGCCATTAATATTTTAATATTTTAGGGAGAATATCAAATTTGATTTAAAACGTACAAACAGCATGAGCTCTTTAAAGCTGTATGAAAGAAGTCTACCTTTACTATAGTGTTACAATTCTATAACGGCAAACCCCTTATTTTTCAAATTTCAAAAAATACTAAAATCTTGGTTTGACATCGAATTTCGAAAAATCGGCTTCTTAAAAAATGACAAACTTTTAATATTGTGTTCTGTAAATAACCTTTTGTGCAACAATACAATGACAATTAGGGGTTTACCGTTTCATTTGTTAGATATTGACGTTAACTTTTCCCCACCCCCATGAAATACAGTAACGCAAGACTGGTAATGGTACGTCTTATTTGACGTCATTGGTGTTTAAAGTTAACGACTTCCGTTCCAAAATTATTTCACAGAAGTTTATGATTCATCAATAAATGTAGACTTGGATACTTTATAGTTCCTAATTAATTTTTATGCCTGAACTGAACAATACAAGTTACATCTCAAGAGAAAAAAACTCATTTTGTTGCTGCACTGCAGTTAATTCAATCATATGCATTTTACAAAACGTAGCAAATTAAAACCCGATAAAATATCAGTTTGTTTTTCTACAACTCGAACATATAAAATTCTCATTTATTTAGGCACTTATCTATACAGCCTCTTATTCTCATACAAAATTATTTGGCAGCGAGATAATTCTTATGCACGGTGCATTATTCTGAATGACAACTGATGCGCTCTCTAAATAATCTGGAAAGACAACTTTTAGAAACGTAGCATTCAAAATCTGAAAATAGCAGACTCTGTTTAGTTGCGTATGTTCATGAGAGATAGGACGTCAGTTCAGTTTTGTGAAAAAATACTTGATTGATTCGATGGTTCGCGATCGTTTGAGAAGTCTATTTTCGGCCTGACGTTTTTCACTCAGCAACAATTTGATTCCATTGTCCCTGTACTGAGAAGAACAAACTAATTCCAAGCAGCGCCAGCGGAATCCAGAGGGAGATCACGGTTAAAGAACAGTTTGGAAGAGTTACAAACTTCAAGTACCTTGGAGCAATTGTCTCAGATGAAGGCTCAAAACCGGAGGCTTTGTCAATGATTGACAAGCCACTGCAGCTCTGACAAAGCTGAATCCAATATGGAGAGATATCAACATACATTATGTCTCTTGGATCAAAGGTGAAACTGATGCGGTCTCTTGTTATATCCATTTTTCTGCATGCCTGTGAGTCATGGATCTTGACAGCAAAGTTAGAGAAAAGAACGCATGCCTTTGAAATGAGACGCCACTGAAGGTTACTGAACATTTCGTACAAGAACCATAAAACCAATGAAGAAATTCGCAGAAAGATCCAAGCAGCCATTGGAGAATATAACCAACTTCTGACCTTGGTCAAGAAACGGAAATTGAGGTAATTTGGCCACGTCTCAAAGTCTTCTGGTTTAGCGAAGACAATGCTGCAGGGAACAGTGAAGGAAAGGAGAACGAAAGGTAGACAGAAGAAGAGGTTGGAAGACAATAATAAGCAGCTGGCAGGGATGGATTTTGCTAGCTCAACTACGGCAGCTGAAGACAGGACTAGATGGAAAAGGATTGTTGCAGAGTCATCTGTGGTGCCCCAACGACCTCACAAGGCTATTGGGTAGACTAGACTAGACTAGTCTCCGTCTCTTTGATAGTTTGAGTAAGGTCCAATGTCGGCATTGGACATCTGTGAGCTTACTATTATGCATGATTCATCCTACAATCGATCTGCTGACATTGTTTTAGATGTCCGAGCTCATTTACATGCTGCAACCGGTAACTCAGTGGGCTTGGCGGCGGCTGGTGATGCCAGCGGTCTTTGTTTGTATCCGGCTATCGTTAACAAGGTTCCACTGCACATAGTCTTTCACTATCAGCCCCCTATATGGTCAATACGACTGAAATAACATGTATATTGAAGAGGCCATAAAACCGCAAGTTTGTTTACATTTTATACCACAGTCGTTATTTTCACTATGGCTACTTTTACATCTCATCAGCAACAATTATTTATCTTTTTTTTTCGATGGCATTGCTTTAGATTTCATTGGTCAAATAACGCGTATGTCAACATTTAGCCAGTAATATCAAAGGACAATAAATATTTAATCTTGGTTTTTCCCGTCGTACTGCACTGTGAATCCTAGCACTCTGTCTTATATGAATTCAAAATGTTTCTCTTGTTTGTAATTTTATAGTAAATGTCATCGAAAGCAGACGCAGATATTCAAAACTTTCTTTTTTTCGTCGTAGATCTACTTTCGATATCTACTTTCTATTTATTATACACCAACAAACAAACAGTGCAACAATTTGATAGCTATTTTGAAATCAGGTCAATTTCAAGATTGACCACGGTCCATTTTGGAATTCCAAATTGGACAGCTCAATTCTGAGGTCGCTACCCAGTGTCAAAATGACGGTTGTGAGTGCCTACACCGACATAGTTTACTTATTCATGAAAGTTATTGTCAAATCTTCAACTAGAGACATATAACAAAACACAATTCCATTCAATCTGCGCCGATTATCTTTCTGTAAAGATTTTTCTTGTTTCTATATATATTACCCAGCGCATATCTAGCGGTAAGCTCCTGTCCAGCCACACCAAATATCTCTGCATAAGTGGATGAAGATTTGAAAAATAAAGCTTTATAAATAAAAATGATAACAACAAAATGAAAAACAGAAAAGAAAGAAAAAGAAAACAGAAATGTACGTACTCTGCACGAACTAAGAGCATCATGAAAATGAGGCCAGAAATCGTTATAGAGCAGTCAGATCAGGCTCATGATCGAGCATTAGGGTTCACACGGTAGCGTCCACAGACAGGTCGCATAAACAATCCTTTGTTGGTTTCTTTGATTAAAAGAAAAACAAACAAAAAACGGAAGAAACGCAACATGCGTTTCAGATGCTTTAAAGTTTCTTCATTTTCACCACGAGCACGGATACTCGCAGTTTCCTGCTTCCCGAGTTTAGGCGAATCCGCATTTAGATTCTTGATTGATTAGTTTAAACAGCATTTTATTCAACATATAAACATACACAATCAATTCATACATGGATAATATAAAAGATTCGATAACAAGCTAACTCGCTTATAGACATCGTCTCCTATATAATCTTGATTGATTGTTTTGGGTTTAACGGCCCTTTGAGACAGTATTTCAGTCTATATCGGACCGTCTCCCAGAGAGAGTGAGAAAGAAGAGGATTGATAGACGAGAGAAAAAATGTCCAAATACCCCCGCCTGCACCTACTGCAAGCACAGTATGCACTTCTCTTACAACATTCAAATTTGGTAGGACGCCCCGGCACTGCAAGTTAAACACAGCACTATCGCACCACCTGACCACCCCTCCATTTAGATTCTTCAAAATGTTTGAGAATAGTAGGACGGAGGAAGACACCATGACCAACATCATTCTTCAGGCTGGGCATGGACCGTCTCTCTGTTCTTTCAGTAGGTGCGAAAATGCCTTGTTTGGATGTTTTGCACTCATTTCTGTCTTTTTTCATCTTTCTGAAAGACGACTCAATATATAAACTGAAATACTGTCGCATACGGTCATTAAACTCAACCAAAACCACAAACATATCATAAAGATTAAAATGAGACTAACAAGAGAGACAGGGAATTTTAAAGAGTCAAGAAATTAATTAGGCTATATTAAGGATAAGCATACATGAGAGCAACGTTTCAAGTAAGCCCATAAAGGAGAGTAAGGTAGCGCACGTTAGATCGTGGCAAGCAAATCAATTAGAAACGTCGTCGTTAGCAACGTCAGCATTTCTGTCGAAATTGCGGACTAATTCCGACGTTAGGTATACTGTGGTATGAAAACTTAGTCGGTGACCTCCTATTTTTTGTATCGAGTCACACTGTCTTAGCTTTTGAAAAAACAAGTGCTTCTTCGTTTTCTCATAATGAAGGGTCTTATCTAAGACAGACGTGCAAAAAGTGAGTTTACTACCATGGATGCCTTTATAACGTTGGGAGTAAAATGAGGCCAAATCGACGTGTTTTTTTTTATGTCTTATTTTAAGCCACATATTTTGAAAACGACATCGATAAGCCTCCTTTTTATACGCCCGTTTGAAAAACGGGACGTATTATGTTATGGCGCTGGCGTCCGTCCGTCCGTCGTAAACTTTTTTGTTTCCGGATAACTCCTCCTACAATTTACATCCGATCAAGCTGAAACTTGGTATATAGTAAGACTATGAGGTGGACCAGCGCATATTGTTTCGAGGTTACGCTCCAATGATGTTTAACGGAGTTACAGCCCTTTACTTAGAATTTTTGGGGTGTTCGTTTCCGGATAACTCCTTCTATAGTTTTCATCAAATTAAACTGAAACTTTGTAAATAGTAAGACTATGATTTGGAGTAGCGCATATTATACGGGAATTGGGCTCTAATGATTTTTAGCGGAGTTACAGCCCTTTGAAAAAACTCGTCTATGGCAGTTTGTATGGCAATCCTTTAGCATTCCATAACTTGGTTACTCTTTGGAATATCATGATGAAACTTTATAACAATGTATATGAGGTTAAGACAACATGTCTCATGCAAGAATGGTTACTCCCCTTTACTAGTTTTTGAATTACCTCCCTTTGATTATTTTGTTAGACTATATTTGTATACTTCATATTCAACTAACCCTTAGGACTATTGTGATGAAACTTTATGATGTCTCTTTCTGATGATACTCAAGCTCATGTCATTGAAGCATTCAACTCAACGTCTAGATACTTGGACGACCTTTTAAATATTGACAACCCTTATTTTGAAGAAATGGTTAGTCAAATTTATCCTGCTGAATTGCAGTTAAATAAAGCAAATACTTCTGATACCGAGGCCCCATTTTTGGATTTACATTTATCTATTTTAGATGGATTTGTTTCATCTAAAATTTATGACAAACGCGATGATTTTGTTTTCGACATTGTTAATTTTCCGTGTTTGGATGGTGATGTTCCCCGCACCACTTCTTATGGTGTTTACATTTCTCAGCTTATTCGCTTCGCTAGGGTGTCTAGTCATCTGGCTGTCTTCAATGCTCGTAATAAAAGTTTGACTGCCAAGGTTTTACAGCAGGGGTATCGGTATCATAAACTTCGGAAAGCTTTTTCTAAATTTTATCGTAGACACTTTGAATTGGTTTCTAAATATAATATAGGGTTAAGGTCACTTTTGCAACAAGGCCTATCGGAACCTGAATTTTATGGTGACTTAGTGTATAAATTACGCAAAATCGTAGGGAAAACAGAATTTCCCGATCAATTTAAGAAAATTATCATACGATTTAAACGCATTGGCTATAACATAGATGTAATGCGACAGTCTGCATGCTTAGTGGTTAACCCAATCACGGTTGACAACTTTGCTGTCCTCTTTAATTGCACGCCGGTAGGTCGGGGTTCAGACTCTATGATAGCCCCTACATAAAGCTATATATTAGTTGGTTGGGGCCGGATGTTTGTCTGTTTCTTGGCCCACCGGGGTTCAACTGGTGATCTTCTTTTGCTCCAGTACTCCAGTAGTGTTGCTGACGCCCCAGGGATCTCCGGGTGTCTCAACACGTTTTAACTGTCGAGTCCTCATCCTTGCTTCATCACGGTCTTTTCTTGATCTTAATTGTTGACCGTGATGACTCTCTGATGAGTTAGGGGACCTCCATACGAACCGAACTACCAACTAATTGTGTGCACCGAAGCGGAGGGTGAGGGTGAAGGTTTGGGCCCATTAAAACCGGTTTAATCCCCCCAGTAGTTATTACTGACCGTCCCAAGGAGGTACTTTTGTTGCGGTTGCATTTGTTTTATGTTCGGTGCTGTTTAATGTATTGTGTTCTCAGTTTAATCCTTCTATTATAAAAATAGAAAATAGGTAAAACTAATTGTTAAATGTTTTTCATATAATTGGCTTAGTCCGTTGTAACCCGTCTGTTGGTCCAGGTTGTTTGGTTCGGTAAAGATAGCTGAGTTGCCATCTGTTTGGGAAAGAGCTGCTGACTCAGCTTATCACTTGTAATTTATTGTTTGTTGGGATGTCTTTGTCAATCTTTCCCTTTGATGTTGGGGATAGGGTTTGGGGTCTGATTCAGTCGGTTCCTGGGGTGTGGTTGCTCTTTGAATTAATAGTAATGTATGTTAGGTTTTCATGATATGCCCCATATAAGAACCTTCCTTTGAATAGTTTCTAAGGCTATTCTTGTGCAAGCTGTAAGTAGGCAACCATACAGAATATCTTGATTAAAATTTATAGCAATGTGTATTAGGTTAAGGCTTTGTGTCTTATATAAGAATTATTGCTCCCCCTTCCTTATTTATGGAATTACATCCGTTTGATTAATTTCTATGATTATTCTTGGGCAAGTCATTACTAGGTAACGGTATGGAATATCTTGACGAAACTTTATAGCAATGTGTATCAGGTTGAGACAGTATGTCTAATTACGAATAAGTGCTTCCCCTTTCTTATTTTCTTTGTTGAGTTATATTCCTTTGATTACTTTTTAAGGCTTTTCTTTTGAGAACCCTAATGTTTGGAGTATCTTGATAAACTTAATAGCAATGTAGACAAGGATGAAAGGGTGCAAACAATCAGAAACGGGCGTATACTGCACCGCTTGCGGAGCTCTTGTTATTACATTTCTTGGAAGGGGAACTGAAAATGTACAATATAGAGGAGTATGAATATAATTGTGTGATTTGTAAATTACTACCTCCTCAGCATAGCTGCAAATACGGCTAAAAAGCATTTTATCTGCTGAGAACTAATTTGTACTGTTTATTTAGAGCACTGATCTTAGTTAAGGACTACAAAAGAATCCTTTTCTTTTATATTTTTCAATAAATTATAGAGATTTCTCGTTGAAATCGAAACTTATAATCTCAACATTTCAAACAATTAAATTATCACTTTCGATTTCACTGTTTCAGAAATAGGATTTTTGTGAAATAGCCTCACATTTCTTGTTGATTATTTGGCTAAATCTTATCTGACTTGACAAAAATAAGATCACGCATGTTTGCACGTCATTACGACGTTAATGATGTCACTTAAAGCGCCAACATAACATTGTTACTGCACGCGTCGTTAGGCCGCCTAAGTCTCCTGTAGGCATTCTTTCTTAGTAATTTGTTTAAGATCTGCTCATCTAAATGATATTTGAAGCTATTTTTCAGTGGTAACCTAAGTTTACAACCAATATTATTCACAATGAACACGCTGGAAGCATCAAATTTGACGCAAAACGGCTAGAAAAAAAAGTTGTGTTTCTGTCGTGATTGCTGACGCTCTTGAAAAAAAACAAAATTATTGCGATTTTTAAGCATAAAAGAAATAGAAAATTTGACTTTTTCAGTGTAAGGTGAATTTTTATTTCACTAATGAACACCGAAAGCAGTATTTTCATGAGTGGCTTCCCGTGGCTTCGCCACTCGTGAAAATACTGTTTTTGTTGTTCATTCGGTGAAATAAAAATTGATCTTACACTGTAAAAGTCAAATATTCTCTATATCTACATTCTTTTATGCAATATAAACTTCTTTGTAATAATTTTGGAACAGAAGTCGTTAACTTTAAACATTAAAAACGTCAATTAAGACATACTGTACCAGTCTCGCGTTACTGTATTTCATTGGGGGTGGGGTAAAGTTAACGTCAGTATCTAAAAAACCAAACGGTAAACCCCTAATTGTTATTGCATTGTTCAACAAAAGGTTATTTACAGAAACAATATAATAACTTAGTCATTTTTTTCAAAAGCCGACTTTTCGAAATTCGATGTCAACCTAAGATTTTAGTATTTTTTGGAATTTCAAAAAATAAGGGTTTTGCTGTAATTAAATTGCAACATGCAAAGTTAGACTTCTTCCATACAATTTTGAAGAGCTCAGGCTGCTTATGCGTTTTACATAAAATTTTATTTTCTCCCTAAACTATTAATGTCTGAATCGGTGAAAATGATGCGTTTTCTGCACCCTGCTACTTGCGTCAAAACTGCCAAAAA
Source organism: Ctena decussata (assembly GCA_963989385.1). Classification (NCBI taxonomy): domain Eukaryota; kingdom Metazoa; phylum Mollusca; class Bivalvia; order Lucinida; family Lucinidae; genus Ctena; species Ctena decussata. Next base: position 64,574,738 of record OZ022513.1, read on the forward strand.
ACCGTCATGTTATCAGACGTCACACCTCTTTCAACAGTTACAGTCAGGCTAACGTTTTTTGTACTACGAATCACAAAAAATAAGCGACCCATGCGCGAAGAATATTCCATTTTTGCGATATCATGACGCGTTACAAAAGAAACAGCCAGGTCGCTCCATCAAGTCGGGAATCGTTGCATATTGCCCTAGTTGCGTTTCTAGCTCACCTGGGCCGAAGGCTTACAAGGTGAGCTTATAGTATAGGCTTGGTCCGTCGACCGTCGTACGTCGTCCGTCGTCCGTTCACACTTTCAAGCATTAATATTTGCTAAAGTAGCTGGCCAATCTTGATCAAATTTTATGTGTAGCATGGTTTGGGTGGGAGATTGATTGCATATAGTTTTGGGACAGATTGGTTTTAAACTGTGGTTACCATGGCAACGAAAAGGTCACATAGACTTATAATGGGGAAAATGTTGTCCGGGCCCTAGCTTCTTCATTTTTGATCGCAACTTCTTGTAACTTGCAGGTATCCAGAACAGCCAAAATGTCTTGGACCAGTTCGGATTTGGGCCAGGTTGGATCATTTTTTTCAGAGTTACTTGCACTTGAGCGATAAAATATTTTCCCATTGGCTAATAATAGGGAAAATGTTGTCCGGGCCCTAGCTTCATCATTTTTGATCGCAACTTCTTGTAGCTTGCAGGTATCCAGGACAGCCAAAACATCTCGGACTAGTTTGAATTTAGGCCAGGTTGGATCATTCTTTTCAGAGTTACTTGCCCTTGAGCGATGAAATATATAATGGGGGAAAATGTTGTCCGGGCCCTAGCTTCTTCATTTTGATTGCAACTTCTTGTAACTTGCAGGTATTCAGGACAGCCAAAACATCTCGGACCAGTTCGAATTTGGGCCAGGTTGAATCGTTCTGTTCAAAGTTACTTGCCCTTGAGCGATGAAATATTTTCCCATTGACGTATAATGGGGAAAAGTTGTCGGGCCCTAGCTTCATCATTTTTGATCGCAACTTCTTGTAATTTGCAGGTATCCAGGACAGCCAAAACATCTCGGACCAGTTTGAATTTGGGCCAGGTTGGATCATTCCTTTCAGAGTTACTTGCCCTTGAGCGATTAAATATTTTCCCATAGACTTTGTCATCGCTCTAGCTCCTTGATTTGTTAACCAAATTCGATTTAATTTCACACAAGTGATAAGTATGATAATATCTTGGACAAGTTTGCGTTTCAGCATTTTGGGATCAAGGTCAAGGTCATAGTGGCTATTTTTAGACAAATTTTGTCATCGCTCTAGCACCTTTATTTATGGACTGATTTTAATTAATACTTCACACAAATGTTTAGTATGACAATATCTTGAATAAGTTTGCGTTTCAGCGTCCTAAGGTCAAGGTCAAGGTCACAGTGGCTAGTTTTAGAAAAACTTTGTCATCGCTCTAGCACCTTCATTTGTGGACCGAATTAAAGTTAATTTCACACAAATAATAAGTATGACAATATCTTAGACAAGTTCCCGTTTCAGCCTTCTGGGTCAAGGTCAAGACCACAGTGGCTATTTTTAGTAAAACTTTGTCATCCCTTTAGCGCCTTCATTTATGGACCGATTTTGATTAACACTGCACACAAATTTTAAGTATGAAAATATCGCCAACAAGCTTGCGTTTCAGCGTCCTAAGGTCAATGTCAAGGTCATAGTGGCTATTTTTAGAAAAAAACTTTGTCATAGCTATAGCGCCTTCATTTATAGACCATTTTCGATTTAACTTCGCACATGTGATAATTATGGCAATATCTTGGGCAAGTTTGCGTTGCATCTATCTGGGTCAATGGCAAGGTCACAGTGGCTATTTTTAGAAAAACTTTGTCATCACTCTAGCGTCTTCATTTACAGACCAATTTTGATTTAACTTCACACAAATGTTTAGTATGACAGTGTCTTGAACAAGTTTGGGTTTCAGCGGTATAATCAAGGTCAAGGTCACAGTTGCTAGTTTTAGAAAAACTTTGTCATTGCTCTGGCAACTTCATTTAGGGACCGATTACACAAATTTTGAGTATGACAATATCTTGAGCAAGTTGGTGTTTCAGCGTTCTAAGGTCAAGATCACATTGTTTTTTTTTTTCAGAAAAACTTTGTCATCACTGTGGCGACTTCATTAATGGACTGATTTTGATTTAACTTCATACAAATGTTTAGTATGACAATATCTTGAACAAGTTCGCTTTTCAGCATTCTTAGGTCAATGTCAAGGTCATAGTTTCTTGCGCCTTCATTTATGGACTAATTTTCATTTAACTTCGCACAAATTTTTAGTATGACATTATCTTTGACAAGGTCGCAATCAGCATACTAGGGCTAAGGTCAAGGTCACAGGAGCTATTTTTACTGTCAGTGCAATTATCTGACCTTCCCGGTAAGCCTATTCTGTGATAAACAGGTAGGCCGAATGTTCAATTACACCGCATGTGCTGTTCGCAAAGTTTCTTTTGTCTTTGATCAGCAACGTCTAAAACTAGTTGCCGATTATGATGAAACAAAAGTCTCGCATAGTATGTACTTGATACTGGTTTGCATAAGAATACGCAGAATTTAGAGTATAAAGATATAGATGTTTCCGAGGATGCCGTCAAGTACACTAAAGTTGACAAATACTGACGACTCTAAGGTATCTGGTTATGTTGGCAGTCTACCATATGTTCAAGTTCGGTTTAACGATATGTGAATTTTGTAAAAGTTTATCACATACACACCAACCGTTACCTTTTATCCGTGTACACATAGAATCCCTAGTGGTGCTATTCAGATGAAAGTGGTGCAGGTAAAAAATTAGGTCACTTCGTCGAATCTCAGAAAATCTTAGAAAAATCTTGTGTACACTCTAGAGGGCATTGTTTTTATCCAATGCATGAAACTTAGCCTGTTCATTTTTATGAAATCAGGGGCAGGTTGTAAGTGGGTCTTGTCAGGTCAATAACTAGGTCACTAAATCAGATAAGAGAAAAACCTTAAGTACACTCTAGAGGGCACAGTTTTGATCCAATCTTTGATCAGAATGTTTAGTTCTATGTAATTAAGGACAAGGTGCTCTAGTGACCTCCTTTATTAGCCAGTTTTGTTACCAGTATAACTTCACAGCTGTATTGGACTTGTTTGACGTCAAAATCTGCACTGTTCTAAAACCACTGGTTTAAGGTTGGTAACAAATGTGTGAAGTAACAAAATGTGTCTGTTGACAGTAATCTTGAGATCTCGGGTGAGCTACAGGACCATTGGTCCTTTTGTTTTGTGTACTTAAGAATCACAAAAAATATGTGACCCATGCGCGAACAATATACCATTTTTGCGATATCATGACGCGTTACAAAAGAAACAGCCAGATCGCTCCATCAAATCGGGAATTGTTGAATATTGTCCCAGTTGCGTTTTTTTTGTGTACTTACGAATCACAAAAAATATGCGACCCATGCGCGAACAATATACCATTTTTGCGATATCATGACGTGTTACAAAAGAAACAGCCAGATCGCTCCATCAAGTCGGGAATTGTTGCATATTGTCCCAGTTGCGTTTACAACACTACTGCTGAATCGAGAACCAACTACACTTAGAACGTACTAAAGATAGGATAGGCCTTTTGGTCTTTTATTATTTATTGAAGTATATGAAAATCTTATGTTTTGGGAAATGTCTAACAAAAGAACAAGAGATTCATAGCAGATGGACAGAATATTGCCCAAAACTATACAATCGTGAGGGGTATGGCGACATTGCCTTAGTGGACTGCAATCAGCCCCCTGAAGATCTACAACAGAGCCTTCGTTAGGAAGTTTAGAACGCAGCAGTAGAACCAAAAAGGGGACGTCTGCTGGAGTTTATTATATACCAGAAGAACTTGTTAAAATTGACGGGGAAAACGTGGTTCATGTTTCATTATTTACACTTGCCACTGACTTCCCATAGGTGAACCCTTTAGAGCAACTAGCTTCATACACCAATGAAGGACAGTTGATCATATGACGTTGTCGTCAAGCGACGTTGTATGTAAACAAACGTCTTGATTGGTTCTTGTAACTTTCGATTGATGCCATGTCAGGACGACGGTCGTTTAACGTTATGGCCGAACACGTCGTTACTAACTTTTCTTCGACCCATATTTTGCCTATACTATACCAAATTTCCACGAAAACGGCTGAATCAGTTTTACAAATAAAGTATAAATATAAGAATAAAAATTTGATTTTTCACCGTTCATCTTGTGAAGAAGCCAGTGGTCATCGCTAAAATTCTACAAGAAGCGCTTCGCGCTTCATGGAATTTTAGCTCTGCCCACTGGCTTTATCACACGATGAACGCAGAAAAATCAAATTTCAATTCTTAAATAGAGATCTTTAAGAAGATTTGGAGGTCTCTTTAATTACACTCTCCCAAACAAGGAAACCTACAGCTCTGCCAGAATTACAGAACCATCAACGCCATTAGTTTTCCGAGTAATGTCATGCTGTAAGTCATCTTGACCAGGCTTAAACTCCAAGCTGAAGGGATAAAAAGCTGGGTTCGGAGAGCAGATATTCTACCTCAGAAACATCTGTGAAAAGTATTTTCAGCACTAGCAGAATCTGTACCATATCACCATTGATTTCAAAAGGCCTTTGACAGGGTATGGCCTTTTCTGCCACCATGCAGAAGTATAATATCAAAGCAAATCTAGTGCGCACCATTGAGCCTCTATAGGGCAAGGCGACAAGTGCAGTCCAGATGAACGGCAGCACTTGAGACTGGTTCCGAACGACAGTTGAAGGTACGCAATGATGTTTCCTGTCACCATTTTCTTCAATATATGAGCCGCGACACGAGAAAACCAACAATGTGGTCGTCCGCCCAGCGCAGACTCAGATCAGCCTGGGCATTCACCCAGTCTGATCAGACTCTTTGCTAAGCGCTTAAAGGGTAGCTGAGGGACTAAGCTACCTTCATGCGGAAAGCGCAGACTCTGATCAGACTGGGCGGATGCCCAGGCTGATCTGAGTCTGCGCTGGACGCACGACCACATTGTTGGTTTTGTCACGTCGCGGCTCATATTTCCTGTAAATATTATGTCCGGTGCTCTAGACGAAGATGATAGAACTGTTAGCATAGGTGGCAGAAATATAACCAATCGTCAATTTTTGCGTTGACATAGACACTCTTGCTGAAGAAGAGATGGAACTAAAACCCTATTTAAAAGTCTCGACAAAATCTGCACAAGGTATAAGATGACGATAAGTGCCGAGAATACAAAACTTGCGATAAACAGCACAAATAGCATCCAGAGGGACACCAACGTAAAATCACAAACGGTGGGTACCGTAATAAGCTTGAAATACGTTGGACCAGTTGTTTCAGATGATGACACAAAGCAGAGGTTATGTCAAGGATTGCCCAGCAGCTGTTAAAAAGCTGCAGCTAATTGGGAAATATACCAATTGTTCATGGATCGAAGTGGATCAGATACACTGTTTTGTCATTATCCATATTTCTGTATGCCTGTGAATCGTACATTGACAGCAGAGTTACGGTAAAGAACATAGACCTTTGAAATGAGACGCTACCGAATGTTATTATACATTTTTTAAAAGGACCACATATTTTATATTTCATATTTCTCTTTTCCAATCTGAAACTGTACATGCACCAAAATGAGCCAAATCCATATAAACGACCGTGTGCCTATAGCTTTTATTTGCATAAATGCTGGTAATTTTTTTAAACTATTTCAGCACTTTATGTTTCTATAATGGTATACAAGTTTTATAGGTTTCTATAGCCCGGCCGCGATAAGTTGGCAATGTTATTGTTTTGTGGTTATTTTGATTTGGTGACTGACTGGCTATATAGCAGAGTTCAGCTTATCCAATTCAAGGGAATGAAAGAATAAAATTTGAATAATTTTGTTACTGTCAATTTTGCTATCAATGATATTTCTTAAAACCAAAGGCAGTTCCTGTCTTTAAGCTTTCAAAAAGTGTCATTTAGATAATTTAGAACTACCAGTTAACAGTAATGTTCCATCATGACCATAGATCAAGAAGTTACATGAACTGCACCGTACTGATAGTACAGGTACTGTTGACATTAAAAATGTAAACAAAACATTGCCACTATAACGCGACCGACCTATAGTAACTACATTTGAACATAAAGTCGAAAGATCCCACCCAGCATATATTGTACGTAAGCAGTTAGGCATTTTTCCGTTAGTTGAAGCAGGAACATGCAAAATAAATCGGGACATTTATGTTTGAGGCGTGCATGTGATTACGACTCTTCTTAATTTTATTATGTTTAATACACGTGCAATAGTTTTGTTCTGTAACCATGGCAACCCCTAATAAACGGAGTATAGAATTAAGCAAAATCCATAAAAATAAAGATTTTATATTCAAGACAATCTAAAAAGGAGGAAACAATCTAAAATAAATTGATAACACGACATAAACGACAAAAATGTATATTGTAAAAAAGCAATAACTAGGCGTTGTCATCCACGAACTTATTTATAAATGCGCTGGCAGATTATCTATCTGTATATTGTAATACCAGATATATGCGGTTTATAAGTTGTTCTTTTTCCTATTATCTTAATTTTATGAATTGATATCAACAAACGAAATCTTAACGTTTACAGACTGTTGCAATTAAAAATAGTTTAAAATATTAAATTCTGTTGTTTCTATGTTTACAAGACAGAAGACAGAAAATGTTAAATCAATTTAACGACGTTAATATTTGCATGCAACATCTCTCTGCTGACTTGCTCCTTCTCTTTCTTTATTTTTACAGTGTCTATAATTCCATGTGGTGGAGCTTTGACTCATTCAGTTGGTTGGGTTTCAGCCCCTGACAGAGATGGAGACGGGTTTTATGACTTTAATCTTAATTGTAAATGGATGGTTGTTGTCAAGGAACTATCTGAGATAAAATACCAAGTTCTGTATGCAATGTTGGATCCGTGCGATTTCGATTCAGACTATTTGGAAGTAAGTTGATATTTGAGATATAACGAGACTCCTAAAGGATTTTGTATTGTTGATTTCATCTAGCTGTCGACAAAACACTGGAAGTCAAATTGTAGGGCTTATACATAGTACTTATAAGCCATCCTTTGACCATGCAAAGAGGGTCAAGGGCACCAAAACTTAAACAAATCTTTGGATTAACTCGAACATATAAATATGTAAGTCCGGTGCAGATCTACATAATGGTTCAATGAGTATTACATGTTAGTTAAAATTATGCATGTTCTCCTGTGACCTTAAAATGAGGTCAAGGTCTCCAAAATCTAATAAGATTTAAGTTTTGTCCTAATGATACAGTGGACTCGACAGTATCGGATCATCGACAGTATCAGACCACTCGTAAGTTATCATCCATTTTTCACACAAATGATGCAAATAATTTTTACCATTATATTACAGTCATCAAGTTAGACCAATGGCAAAGTGCAGGATGAAAAATTCGATAGAAATCTGCGGCTGTGAAACAAATCAGATTTGTTGAAAAGCTTGGCCCCTCTTCAGCGGCGCTTGCATTTTGCCTGTTGCTCGTTAATCCCTAAACCGATTTCGGTTATTTAAACTATCTTATCATTAGGCGATTGAAACCAATTTTGCTTTGTAATGTGTCCTAGCATCCCTAAAATTGCAGGCAGTCATTTTTTGTGACATTTCGGTATTTGATACAACTGCAGACTTGAAAAGTGGGGCACCGTTGTGCGACAGTAACGGATCATTATATAATTTGAACTGAAATACAGGCCTCAGCTGGAAAGCTGCATGTTGAATGTATGATCTGATGTTGCTGAAAACAAGTCATAAATCAACTACCTGAGTGGCTGCTGTGTCTTCTTTCAAAGGAGATCAGCATAAAACTAAGACAACATCCTTTTTGTAAAATACCCCCATTCCACGCCAACATTCTAGAATATAATAATGAAGCTGATGCGGAGCAGTATTAAGTTTCTGCTAATCATTCTAAAGAAACTTTCGAGATCAGCTCGCATGTGTGTTGTGAACCTAATAATGACTGGCGTCCATCGGATGGACATCTGTGCACTGTGTAGACTCATATTAATGCCGGAGAACTCGTTGAATGACCATGTAGTCTTTATACACTGATCGCACTGAAATATCGTTAGGGCGGAAAATCACCGTAAATTTGTTGATCCTGATCAGACACTACGGTCTTATCAGGGTCTACACTTTGCAAAGGCAGAGAATGGTCTTTACTGTTTGAGTAGTTCCGTGCTATGGGGCGCAGAGAATTAATGAGTTAAGAATTTTTGGCATGCTTGTACTTTTGTATACATATTACTTTTATTTAACAGACATAACCTTTGTTGGTGAAGGACTACATGAAAAATATCGTTGAAAGGCCGTAAAAGTTTTCTCTGAGAGTTTAATAGGTCAAACTGTTATGTAGCAAATTACTGAAGCTAAGAAGGTTGGCAGAATGCCTCCGAGGAGCTCTCCTATAAGATAATATCATGATCCGATACTGTCGCTACTGATTCGTTACTGTCGTAAGACCCCCCTGCAAGTCTTGATAGGTTATCTGCCCTTAAAGGAATACATTTCGTAAATATTTTGACATGGATAGATAGAAGGGATATTTTGCAATTTATATGTATCATAACATACTGTAAACATTCACATACAACAAAACAGGAGTTTTATTGAATTTGATCCAATACTGTCGAGTCCACTGTATATCCATGCATATTAGATAACAATACATCCACTGATTAAAGAAATAAAATGTGTCCAATCATCTTATACACCGATGCTGACGCTGACACCAGCACCAACGAGATCCACATTGAAACAAATATGATGCCTCACCTCTAGAATGAGTGTGTTGGGGGAGGGGCATACATATTAAAACAAAGTCTTCTAACTATCTGTATGCAGACTGCACACAAAACACCATATGAATAAAACCTATTGTCTTTCCAGCACAAATAATGTAAAGTATGATCTTGTTGTAATTCAAGACATCCCATTTACAGCTTACTATGATCAATGTCATCTGCAAGCGATCTTATTTATCAAAAGCAATTTGTTGTACTATATACACTAAAGTTCAGTCAATAAATTGGATAAGACCTGGATTTGAATAGGCGCGGAACTGGCTATACAGACATAATAAAGTCTGTGATTATTTTTTCAATTTCAGGGCGCTAGCAGGAAAACTCTTCTATAATTTTACAATGTCCTTTATATCGGTTATAAAAATAACAAAATCTCTAAAATCAAGTTTTACACGAAAAACCATTATGGCTTTTTGGTGAAATCAGATAGAGAAATAGCTAAAAGTTTGGTGTGACATATAAGTGAATATAGAGACGATAGTTTACAGCATCATACAATGCAGCAAAATGAATGCATTACCTATTTTGTCTGTCGATATTTGTGGCATAATGTTCTAACTGATTTTCATCTACTCTTTTACAAAATTTTGAAGATAGCAGTATAACCCCACTCACATGCATCATGCTAACTTCCAACAACGCATTACCTAACAGCCTAATATGTCATCGTACAACAGCCAATACATAGCACTTTTAATAACTAAAGTTTAGTGAAAATCTATCATAGCCATGAAATGGTTCTTTTGGAGACCCGTCTATTATAAAATTTCATCGTGTAAATATGTATTGTTGTGTTTTTAGATTTTTGTCAATTTGACAAAATACCAATACGCACCTGCATATTTGGGTATACATGTAGGCTGTTACACTCCAGCACACAAGAGCAACTGGCCACACATATAGCAGCAAATTCTGTTTGACCTCATCACTCATTCTAGACTGTGATTGTAACAGTACATAAAGTGCTTTTATTTATTTAGCCCTATAATATGTTTGCAGTTTAAGCAGTTTTTGTTTATTTTACTGCAAGGATACAAGAAGTTTGACAACTTTATCTGATAATCAAAACATTATGGGAGTCTGGCATGTGGTAGTAATGATGGATATAGAGATACCTTGTAAAGGTCACTGTGAAAGATCTTCACACTTTCTATACCATGTGAGCCTGACTGGTTACGCATTTGCTTATTTACAAAAAATGATAGCAACTTAAGATCGAATGTTTTTTTCCCTTTTTATCAAACTATATATTTAATCTAGATAACAATGAACAGGATGTGTACTTTATAGAAAATGAAATGGCTTGAAACAGCCGTAGCAATCGTTTTTCTTTAAGTATTTCATGTCATAATAATTATATAATCTCATAAAAAATCTGAATAACAGCTCACTGATTATTTAGTTAGAGGGCGTTTCTCAAACAAAGGATGTCAACAAAGATTTTATTGCATAATTCTGAATAAATTTTCATAAAATATAAACGTAACTATACCAACTTAAGCGCGTGAAACAAATTCCGCAGACATAAATTTAGAGACGCTTACGTAATATTGACTCGCGCTGGCAGGCGTCCCCCTTTCGAGCCACCCCAAAAATAAGTAGAAATTCTCAGGATCTTAAACAATTCAATCCCAGATCCCACCCAAGACACCATGCGGAAAAAGACAAAACAAAATTAGTCACCACCAAAGACATCATCAGCGGCAGCCATGTGAACAGCCATTTCTGATGTAGGTAATCACTGGACTAGCCTTAACATCACAAACATTATATCGATAACAGATAAAACAACCAAGAGGAACGAGAAGTTCCGCCTCGGGAAGGCCAGTAATGAAGTTCACTCCCTATTAAGGAGAATCATTTAGGAATATCATTTATCGACCTTTAACTTCCAAAGCCATTTATTCTGCAGGTTCTTAGTTAATATATTCAGATCACATGTTATTTGTAAATTACTTACTTTATTATACTATTAGCATAAACAAGTATCGTAAGTAGTATCAATGGTTGATGTATACTTCCTGTATAAGAAAGACATAGAACAGACAAGGAAAATGGTAATACTTGATTAAGTAGCTGTAAACATCAATATGAATTCTCTTCACACGTTCGTATAGATGATAAATAAAGGTATGCAAAGTGTCTTGAAAATATTTTAGTAGCTATGGATATAACCAATTATTGCTTGAAGGGCTGAAATCTATATATCGTGATCACAACCGCGTTGCCCTAAGATTAAATCCATTTTGGTAGATGTGTATTGATGAACAACAATGCCAAATATGTAGGAAAGTAAAAACATATTGTAACAGCCTTTCTGTGTGGAGCCCTCGATATGCAAAATGAGAATTCTTGAAAAAGCTGTGTTCACTTACTTACTTACTCTACTAGTTTACTTGTTGTCGAGATCTGTGACTAGGCGTTAGTCTCTGGGGTCCAGTGTGGTAGGGGCTCAAAACCTGTGGCTAGGTTAAATACGTAGAGCAGTCTGGTTGGAACTTGATAGGAGAATTTTCCAGTGAACGTTCAGTCGCGATTTGAACTGATTTACCGTACTGAAAAAGTAAAGAGGAAAATTTCAGGAACTGACACAATCTTTCAATTCCAGATCCAACCCAGACACCATGTGGGAAAGAGACAACACAAAACTTATTATCACCAAAGATAACACCAGCGGCAGTCATGTGAACGACCATTTTTCATGTGGGTGGTCAACAGGCTACCGTGAACATCACAAGCAATATTTCAGTAACAGACATAGCAACTAGCAATCCATTAAACAACCAAGAAGAACAAAAACAGAACTGCTGCCTTGGGACGGCCAGTAATAAATTAATGGGGAGCTTAACCGGTTTGTGGTCGACCAACCCTCGCCTTTTGTTCTGCCTTGGTTCATCAGGTACTTAGTTGATCGACCCAACAAAAACAACAACCACTCACACAACAGTCTTTCAAAAAGCACCAACCCTGACAATAAGAATAAATTATAAGTAAACATTAAACAATTATTTTACCTATTTTCAATTTTACAATATCAGGGCTAGCCTTAACTTAACAAATTATATATCAAAACCGTCACACACGAACACAAACTATGAAACAACTAAGAAGAACCAAAACAAAAGTGCCGCAATAGGACGGCCAGCAATGAAATTACTGGGGGCGGGGGGGGGCTTAACCGGTTTGCGGCCGAGCCCTTGGTCCTACATTGGCTATCAGACACTTAGTTGTTCGGTTTGCGTCGAAGATTCCTAACTTATAAGTGTAATATCTAACGACAATATACTTAGATAAAACAAACATGGGGACTCACAGAAATAGCAACACTGGAATTCGAGAACAATAGAAACCTATAAGTTAAACCACGGTCTTCCCGACCCAAGACGTCCCAGAATGGGTGAATGAAATTCACCGCGCGTTCTGAGAGATTGTTCCAAAGATCTATAATTCTTTGTGAAAATGAGTATTTCCCAAGGTCAAGTCGAAACGTTTCTTACACCATTTAAACGGTTGTCATCTTGTTCTTCTATTGTTCTTATTGTTGAAGTAGCTGGGATAAATAGTGTTTTGATAGGCTAAATAGTGTTGAGCTTGTGTTAAGTCTGACAGCTGCAAAAATCTCTTCGTACTTTTTCATAATGAAGATAATAATTTCATATTTTATTTTCTATGTAATCATTGAACGCGTGCAGAAAACCTTGCAAACCGTGTATCCCGCTTTTTACCAGCATCGTGGTTTGGCGGGGGGGGGGGGGGGGGGCGTCGTGTGAGCGTATAGTCTTCCTTTTCTTTTTGTGCAAAGAGTGTCAGTAAAACCGAGACTCCTGGTCCGTGTATATGTTTTTGTTTCCAAGGGTAACATTTTAAAGAGCTTTGTTTTTTGCAAGTATTTCTCGTTTGGTGTTGTTGCTTAGATGTGGAATTTGATTGGATCAATTCGTAATCGTTGCCCTTTTTACACTACCTGAACATGCGCGGTCTATACAGAATATTGGAGTTCTGCCGAGGGAAAAAGCTTATTTTTAAAACTTGACAGTTCTTACCAGACTGCGTATGGAGCGGGAGTAAACTGTTTACATATTTCCTACCCTCGAATCATTCAACTGTACAGCGCAAAAGCTCTATGGTATACTGTGGGATCCAAATCTCTAGTTCCTTTTCACTTTTTGTGTAAAGCTGAGAAAAAGGCAATGATCAGAAATGGATTTAATCGAATTCCACATCCTGCCCTGAACACCAAACAGGAAAGGGACATCTACGACTATGATTATACTTAAATAAACAGCACCATCATAAAGCCAAGGAGACAACCCTTTCCCAATCAATGGCCATAAGGCTATCCTACATTAGTTGAAGACATAAGTCAAAGACAAACAGCAAGTGAACGAATAATTACAATTAGAATGGTTAGAATGGACCACAACAGAGGCAACGCCTTGGAACGTTCTGTAATAGATTAGCGGTGCTTTTTACGATTACAGTGATACCACACAAAATATCCAAGAAATCATTTGCCATATTTGTTCCCGTGAATATGAGCCGCAACACGACAAAACCAACAATGTGGTCGTGCGCCCAGCGCAGACTCAGATCAGCCTGGGCATCTGTCCAGTCTGATCAGAGTCTTCGCTGTCCGCATTGAGGCAGCTTAGTCCCTTATCTACCATTTGAGCACTTAACGAAGGGTCTATCAAACTGGGCGGATGCCTAGGCTGATCTGAGTCTTCGCAGGGGCACAACCACATTGTTAGTTTTGTCGTGTCGTGGTAAGCGCAAGCAAAAAAATAAAACAGAACAGTAATAGATTGCCCAGCCCAGAGGAAATACACAGAAACACGACAACGCCGAAAGCCATACATAGAGGATCCTACATGTGTCCTCATGTATTATTTAATTTATTTAACTAGTTGGGGAAAAATAAGATGCGAGGACATGCCGAGCATCTTATCGTTTTTCCCTACAAGTTTAATAAATTCAATAATACAGAAACGCGAATACAAACGTCTGTTTATCACATGACACTTAAATCGCTTTTTAAAAGCAAATTTTCCACTAAATCGTCACGATTTCGCCATAAGAAAACGCAACGTTTATATAGACATCAACGCATAACGTTTCAACGTAATTTGCTTAATATTTAGTCCACGAGTTGATAATCTATTAAATACATGGCTTTATTACACCCTCAGATGCGACGGCATATGATAATACACATTTGATTACCTATTTTTGTTTCAAACTACGAAATCTTAATTGCATCGCATGTCTTTCAGATATATGAACCGAAGGATTACCTGAATCAGGACCGGAAGTCGACAATTTGTGGTATTTATCAAGAGGCGGAATTTGCAGCAACCAAAGGAAACAAGTTATATATAGAGTTTGTCTCAAATAATCTGGACGTTGATTATGGGTTTGCTCTTGTTTACGAAGAAATTAAAAGTACGTTATGCTATAGTATACTCTTAATATTGAGTTTCTTTGAAGACGTTGCTGGAGGGGAAAGGGGCGAGGGTTGGAATGTGGGGCTAGACAGTGTCGCAGCATTATATTTCTGCACACGAACTGACTCAATTAAATCGAGTCTGCTATTTTTGTTTCTTCGGTGTATTATTTCCTTCCAGAGCTTCTGCCTACAGAAATTTATTTTATTTTCGCTGCAGCTGGTATTGTGGATTTTTTCAGCCGTAATACGTCTTCTCGGACATCAGCACAGTACATATAATACATTTTCTGGTCTTTTGGAATCGCTGGACTCACTCTGAGTCAGCTTGAAAATAAATAGAGATCTGCTTTTAAAGCCGCCGCTGTGGGCGTAGCCAGTGTCTCAACATTTCATTACTGTACATGAACTGATTCAATTAAACCTAGTCTACTGTTTTCGTTTCTTTGATATGATTTTTGCTATCAGAGGATCGTCCTTCACAATTTATTTCACTCCCATTGCAATTGATGTTGTGCCGTGTGGCGGCTTTAAAAGATTTCCCGGTACATCATTAGTGCAGATTGTATATTTTCTTATTCTTTGGGCTAATAAAAATCTTCTGAGGTACATTGAAAATGGAGTTCCACTGAAGTTGGTGCAGCGGGATAGACGTGGGCAGTGAAACAGCCTCTGTGGTAGGATTGTAGGGTGGGTGAAGATGGTTGTTGAGTGCTTTTTTGGTAATTTGTTTGGTCTGTTGTAACCCTATTGTTGGTCTAAATTATTTAGCTCAATAAAGATAGCTGAGTTGCCACTTATTTGGGAAAGAGTTGCTGACTCGGCTTATCACTTGTAATTTATTGTTTGTTGGGATGTCTTTGTCAATCTTTCCCTTTGATGTTGGGGATAGGGTTTGGGATCTGTTCAGTCAGTTCCTGAAGTGTATTTACTCTTTAAATTTACATTACTGCACATGAACAGACTCAGTTCAACCTAATCTGCATTTTTGTGCTCTTGTTGTGCTTTTAGCTTCCAGAGGATCTTCCTCCGGATTTTATTAAATGTAAATGTAACTAGAAGAATAGAAGACATAAGTATTCTAACACTCAGTGTGAAGATGCTGTGTGTGCTTTGCGCAAATTGTTACTTTTGTAACATATCTTATTAACACTCACATCACGAAGGTGATACATGGGGATATAATACAGTTGTATCTCATCGGCGACAGCAAAAATAATTCTACTTTTAAATTGAGATGTAAGACGGGAAGGAGGAAGCACAGAACGTCCGACCAACACGGAGTCAACGCCGGTTCAGCGCCGTAACGCTAGATCAAGGGTGATTCAGTGTCGCTTTAACTTCGGGGGGATGAAACTTAGAGATAGAGAGAGGGAGACAGAGAAAGAGGAAATAACAGTCAACTGGAGATCCTAAAATATCGTGTTAGGAGGAAAGACACATATATTTGCAGAAAAAACATAACATAAAGTCAGTCACAATGCCTTAGATAAAGAGAGAGAACTCAGTGACACAAAGGGATAAGTCCATCGAGGCACATGTCGTGCCCCCTCATCAGAACAGTCTTGCCCGGACGGATTTGATAAGAGGCAGAACATTTACCTCTACAGAGAGACAAGAATAATCAACCGACCAGTCACAAAACACTCACTCTCATCCGGATCGCCCATGTACAAATAATTCAATATGCATGCACCGCTGAGACCCGTGAATGGAATGTTCGTTTCCCCCAAAAAAAATTATTTTCCAGTGACGTCAATTATCAATCAGCAAACGTGCGACTCGCTAAAATATCTTTTAAACCTCAGAATGCATATTTTGTTACTTAAAATCAGTTTAGAATTGATTTTTGTATGATTGTTAATCATTTTGTATTAAATAGAATGCATTTTTCTTCACAGAAAAGTATAATTTAATCAATATAATTTTTAATTATGTTGTAACATTTACTCTTGCATTATTCTGAACTTTTGTCGATGACATATCCTTACCACAGCGGTAGTGTTGTTTTGCATAATTTCAAACAATAATTTTAATGACCCTCACAACCTGGCATATTCAAGGATTCTATTAATGGGTCTCTGTGCATTTATATGCCAGTATCATGGCTTAGCAAACAATTAGTATCAGTCCTAAAACACATAATGGGAGGACACAAGTAGCTGGCCAATGCGAAAAAATAAATTGAAAAATTAGCTTCTGCTAATCGACTTTGACCTTGTCTTTTCTCAAACACCCTACTGAGCTTACCAAACAAGCAGGTGCAAAACAAAAATATGAAATAGATGCTCAAGAACAAGGCAAATAGGAAGAGAACAACGGACCAGAAAAATAGAAAAAAATCAGCAGGAAAATAGATAAAAAATATTGTCCACGCATATACATTTTGGTAGTGTGAACCCTGCACGGTGACCTCTGACATCCTCAGCAAAATAAGTAAATTATCTTATTTCCTATCGATTGCACACTCGTTTATACTTACCGAGAAGGTAAGTCAAATATAAGGATAAAAAATCGACCGACCGTCTTTTCCGGCGAGTTGCTTGATACCTCCAGCCATCGAAAGGATATATTAGACTTTGAGATAATCGAGCTTATACTGAGTCAGTTTGTAATATAAACGTAACTGTACCAAATTAAGTGCGACGTGCGCATTTATGTATTTGAATTCTTCAGTGTCGCTTTACTCCAAAAATGAGAAAGAAAAACGGTGATGGGCAGGTCTCGGCAGTCAAAGAGCAGCACCCTTCGACCCACACTTACTGACGCATTCCCAGAGAAACTCTATCAGCAGACATCGGGTAAGAGACACCTGGCACATCAACAGGCTTACCCCACCGAGTAACCTCAAGCCCTGCGTCTCGTGAAATGAGACAGACAAGTGTACCAGGAAGGAGATGACCAATGCAACAAGAAGCTACAAAAAGCGAAAATAATCCAAATGAATGGATACAAACTCAGCTAAGATTCATGTCACTTTGCAAGTTTGTCTTAGTTTAAGAATAGATTAAAATTATTACTTTATGTGATGCAAATGTTACTTAAACTTAGTATTTTTAAAAGTAGTGACCCATATGCTAAAGAACCAGAATCAACTCTGACTAACTGGTCTGATGATATCTTCGGGACAAATTGTCCGCCAGCAGTGATATCGGCCCTGTGGTTCCAGTGTAAACGTAACTATACCAAATTTGTGCGAGAGACGCGAGTTTCTATATTTAATTTCTTCAGTATAACTTAATTCCAAAAGTTTGAAAGAAACATGGAGATGTGCAGGTCTCGGCAGGCAACGAGTAGGCCCCTCCGAGGCACACTTACTGGCAAATTCCAAGACAAACAGAAGCTGCAGACTTCAGGTAAGAGACGCCTGAGATAGCAACAGGCGTACCCCACCGAGCCAGCTGAAGGCCTGTGTCTCGAGTAACGAGAAAGAAAAGGGCACCAGGAATGAGATGACCGATGCACAAGTACCTACGAAAAAATATGCAAACTCCGCTTAAAGTTTGTCTTCGTTTTAGATTTGCTACGAAATTTGACCTGATAAAAGTTTCAAATCATAATTTTCGTAGTGACCCCACAGCTAGAGAACGAGAATCAACACCGAAACACGGACTTACTGGGCTGATGTTATCCTTGGGGACAAATTGTCCACCAACAGCAAAGATTTGCGCTGAAGCTACGGGGCGTGTGCCGTGTTGCAATATTACATGACAGCACATTACCAGACTCAGTTAAAGACAAATATTCTTGTATATTGGGTCTCATAATCCTATTATGCAACATTCCAGTGACACTGATATTTAATCAAGGGAAAAATCCCATCTCACATAGGTAATGACATAACAGGGTCATAAAACCAATAAAGACTGGGGGTGTGTTCTATGAAATAGAGAATATTTGTCTTTAAACCGAGTCTGCATTTTTCGTTTATCTTATTTAGGTTTTGGTTTCAGAAATTATTTTATCTGCACTGTTTGTTCCGTTCTTCCCGAGGACCTTCCTTCAGATTTCAGCTGCACTTAAACAAAGCTAATGCAGCCAATACTAAAGCCCCATTTTGGATTTACATCTTATCTATTTCAAAAGGATTTGTTAAAACCACAATTTATGACAAACGCGATGACTTTGATTTTGACATACGTTATTTTAAATTTTTGGATGGTGATGTTCGCCGTTCTACCTCGAATGGGGTTATTATTTCTCAACTTATTCGGTTTGCTACAGTGCCTAATCATGTGACTGACTTCAATGCCCGTAATAGAATTTAAACTGCTTAGCTTCTCCAACCCAACGCTAAAAAAAGCAGAATCAACACTGAAACAACGACTATATTGTTTGATGATATCCCAAGGACAAATGATCCGCCAGCAGTGATATCGGCCCAGTGGTATCAGTGTAAACGTTAATACAACAAATTTAGTGCGACAGACGCGAGTTTCCATACATGTATTTGACTTCTTCAGTATCACTCAACTCCAAAAATTAGAAAGAAACATGATGTGCAGGTCTCGGCAGGCAATGAGCAGGCCCCTCCGAGGCACACTTACTGGCACATTACAAGACAAACAGAAGCTGCAGACATCAAGTAAGAGACGCCTGGCACAGCAACAGGCGTACGCCACCGACCCCGCTCAAGCCTGGTGTCTCGAGAAATGAGAAAGACAAGGGCATCAGGAAGGAAATGGCCGATCCACAGGGACCTACAGAAAGCGAAAATAAAAATAAAATGTATGCAAACTCTGCTCAGATTCTTGTCACTGTGATAAGTTTGTCTTCATTTAAAAATCGCGAAAATTAATGTTTATTATTTGCCCTTAAATTGCAAAAATTTGAGCCCGCGAATATTACCGTACATACGGTAGCTGATGCACTCAAGTTAAGGTTTAACCAATTTTTGATGTGCAGTAGCTTTGTTCACGCAAGGGATAAATTGCAGCGAAATATATCTGGAGTCCTAATTGCCTTTGGTGTTAACTCTAAGATATCTTGATCCCAAATAAAGTCGTCTGCTATAAACATTTGCAAATTCATTCATTCGTGTCTGTAGATCTTTCCCCTTCTACGAGGAGAAATGCCATTAACGTGTGAAGTCTTTGTTTATTAACTTGGCACCCCACATGTTTGTAATGAGAAGTGTCACATCGCTTCCCTGAGTCACCCTGTATACTATCTTCTGCCGCTTGCACTCTGCATCACACACGCTTGTTGTTATGTTTATCATATATAATATACAATTTAAAAGAGTATGACTGGAAGTGATATTTGGTGCATAACTAGAAGTCACCGTTTTTTTGGTTAGAAAATCGTAGATGCAATATTCTGCAATACGTTAAAATGACTGTGACTACATATTTAGCATTATGACTATAAGTCACTATCACAGACAGCTTTATAAGTACAGAGGCAGGAGATAATGACTAGAGGACATTATTTCAGGAAGTAGTCCGTATTCATCCGCCGACGCTACCTAAACAAAAAATAGAAATGACTAGAGGTCATATTCGAAGTGACCAAACTGCGTTGGTCCCGTTATTTACAGGTACCGCATTCCGGAATTTCTTCAGCATGCTCGTTTAGCTTTAAAATCATGATTTTGACTGAATACTATAGAATGCGGCCGTGTCATGACACGGTCGCAATAAATAAAGACCCTCAGTCAAATTTTGACAAATTGCCAGAGAAAAACTCAATGTTAATGTCCATTCTAGTAGATCAGATTCGAAAAAGCTCAAAACTTTCGAAAGCTTTCTCAGCTCTAATGCTAGGCATACACAGCTTAATACAAAACAGCCTCACTACCAACCTAGTACCATATACAACTCTGGCACAAATTCTTACTAATATTCAAACCATCCCGTCTGTTAAGAGACCTGGTTTTCATTTATCATTCAAAGATCCACATTTCTACTATAAACATGAACATGACAACTGTTCTCTTCTACAGACATAACAAGGAAGTCATGGTTACTATTAGATTTCCCATTGGAAAGTTACACAAGCCAATGACATTGCAAAAGATATACTCTTATCATGTGCCTATGCATACCACATTTGACCATGCCACTTCAATTTTAGATTTACCGCCTTTCTTAGCCATTTCACACAGCCTAGATTACTATACTGAAGTAAACAATGATGTTCACAGAAAAAGTCATCATTATAATAAAGTAATTTATTGTGATTTTAATATAGAACTATTACCATCTTCACACTGGGAATGTTCCTTTGCTCTGTATAATGACAACAGAGAAGAGATACAAAAAAACGGTACTTGCAACTTCCGTTTTCTTCCAAGTGTTATATCACCTTCTCTCAAACAGCTTAATCAAACGCATATCCTTTTCTACAACATTTCAGCATTAACATTGCAATGCTCAAATGGTATTAAAGTCCTTGAAGGATGCTTCTCTTACCTTATAATGTTACCTTGTTGTTCCATTATAACTGATCAGTACTATGTCCCTGAAAGATGGACAGGGTGCTGCCGCAATTTTAATGATTTCAGTAAGGTTCGTCCTGTTAATCTAGCAGTACTGCAAGACAACTTTCATGCTGACCAACTGAAAGGAATAACCTCACAGTCAACACTTCCTTCACCTCTAAATGTGTCCATACCACAATTAAATTAGATGAAAGCAATGTTTCTCAAGTAATAGCAAATAATCAAATGGCTCACATGAACTTAAAACGAATGATAGAACTGTCAAAGAATAATAAAATGATATTCGCCTCCCTGGCAGATTCAATGTTTAGCACAGCTAGTGGAAATTCTGACAACTCCTCTGCTGAGCTAATACTCTCAGTAATTAGTACTGTACTTGCATCCCTTGCATTTGCCTTGTTATTTTTGTTGGTTCGAAAATACAGGTACATTTCCTTAGCATTAGCAGCCTACAGGTTGCTCCCGGAATCTGAAGCCTATTCAGCTTTGCCTTCATTTCATTACACTATGTTCACAAAAAACGAGATCACATTGACCTACCCAACTATCACAGTCTCAGATATCTCCGACACCTCTAATGTATATCTTGCAATTTTTATAATCACTGTCTGCATTGCACTAGTCATTAGAAGAATTATGAAATTAAAGTTTAAGCCTATACTTGTCTTGGAAGTTACTGATGAGAAACGTTGCATTCAAATGAATGTCCAAACATTGCCAAGTAATGTCATGTCTTGTCATTTTACTGGGTCAAATGTCCTTACAGATATATCACTGACCTCCAACATCATGCCTTCCCTCACTGTAAACTGGGAGGACTTAAAAGTATTAAATGCCTTGCTGAAGAATGAAATTCCTCTTAATGCAACAATAGCCATCAACCCATACAAAGCAATCCTGCTTAAAAGAATGCTTCAAAACAATGTTTCCATGTTCATATGGATAAACCATAAGAATGCAAGTGTTTCCATACAGATCTGCAAGCACTCATGCAGTGGCTGTACACCAGAAAATGAAATCTCCACTGGATTCTTTCAGTCAGACTCTAAAACAGCTGTTCTCCAATAACATGCTAGTAAATGTATTTTTCAATTCAATGTATGCATACTTATACACAATTCCAAGTTTACTGTAATGACTATAAACTGCTCATTAAGAAGTAACTATCGTCAATATCTATAAGCGTTAAATCAGTGCTAAGTAGTTGTCAAATGTGTGTGCATCCATAGCCTGGTCAAACTAGTAGCAAATGTGCAATCAACAGGGTATATTTCTTGGCTCCTACCTTGGACTCATCTCCCTGGCAACAAGCAGTAGAGCTACACTTTGGAACGAAGCCTTGTACAGCAGAAACAGAAGAATGATTGAAGACCAGAAGAATTATACTACAAAGGACAGTGTAGTCTGATACAGTATGATCATGAACTAATTCACTCTATGTGAAATTGACTTATAAGTAAATACTCAAGAAAGCAAAAAATGTTTGCAAACTCTTTCACCCTGATTACACAGGACAGTGTACTCTGAGGTGGTATCACGAAATGATTCGCTCTGTGTGGAATTGAACTGATTATATATGTGTGACTATTGTAAATACAACAGAATGTAAATATATCATGAACTTGTGGAAAACAACACTTTTTCTACAATAAAAGTGACTGGAAGCTGATTGAAGTGTAAATATATCATAAACTTGTGGAAAACAACATTTTTCTACAGTAAAAGTGACTGAAAGCTGATTGAAGTGTAAATATATCATGCAATAATTCAATATGATGTTTTATTAACTGTGTATACTGACTTGAAATGAAATTATTGGGCTTCAATGTGGTGGACCAATAGCAAAGTTACACTTCTGGTACTACAGCTGACATATGTGATGCGGAGCATCACCATTGAACCAAGGGGAAGTTGTGACCAAGAACATTTTCAGTACAAATGACTATGATCATATATTATAATTGCTTCCTTATTTTCGACTTTGATTACTCTTTGTATGTTATGTCATGGATTTCTTCTAGTTTAAGGCGAGATGCATCAGGCGAGATGAAGTATGGCTAACACAACAAATACAGTAAGATAACAAGGCAGAAAAAGTGACATGTCTCAAATTCTAATAATTGCAGAATTAATCCAAAGTATCTAAAACCTATAACCTTTCATCAGTAATACAGTAGCTGTACAGGTGGGGTCTTTCTTCACTTTACCTGACCAATACCAAGATAATTGCATAAATAAATTTGTTTACATACAGTTATCCAAAACTGTAAGTTTGCATCATTTCCACATAAGATGTACAATATAGGTTATTTTTCTGTTGCCTGATTACTGATTTCTGACACTGCAACTTATATATTATTTAACCTGAAAAATCTGTCAACCTGAAGTGGGCAGTATAAAAGGTTGTAGGGACCAGCCGTGGTATCTTTACTTTGAATAATCTACCACAGATCACAGTTGTTGTTCTGCTCATTTCAGATAAGTGAATAATTTTAATATTTAAACTCTTGAATTTTCAGTAAGTTCATTTACATTTGAATTTTCATTGAATTCTTCACTGCAACTAATTTTTGTAGACTAAGCTTGAAATTCAAACTGCATGTTCTAATAAAATATTCAATTCTTTAGCCTTAGATTTGTTTACCTTGTTAAGGCACTTTGTCTAGATTGAGTCTCTGCATTATTTTAGACTGGTTAACAGAATTCAAGTGCTAAATTAAATTCATGATATAATGCTATTTTTCATTATACCAAAGTTATGCATATTGCTAAATGCTAAATCAGAGTCAGATTCAAATTGCTGATACAAATTCAAGCTGTTAAGCCGAATTCATATGTTGCATCAATTCACTGCTGAATAAGAATTCACTGCTAAATCAGATAGATTTGAATTTATATTGTTATGTCATATTCATATCGCTAATTCAAATTCATACTGCTATGTCAGATTCATATTGCTAAATCAAATTCATATGGCTTTGTTAAATTCATACTGCTAAATCAGATTCATATTATTATGTCAAATTCATACGGCTCAATCGAATCTATGTTGCTAAAACAAATTCATATTGCTCGATTAAATTCATATTGCTCAATCAGATTCATATTGCTACCAAAATGCATACTACATTATATTCATATTGCCATAGGATTTTCATTGATAGGCATAGGTTTTTCATTAAGCCATTAACTTTAAGAATATACTAAGGTTTGTACATATTGCCTATTTTCAATTTAACTAGGGTTGATCAATAGGATAACTGATGCGTCTTCTATGGCATGGATTCAGTTAAAAATTGCATGTCTGTCTAATCAGTCTGTGTACAGCGGCATGTACCTCTCATGGCCTTGCTGAGTTATTCCCCATGTTTCCTAAAGTATGAATTAAATTCAACAGCTGATTAGAAGACATAAAATGATTAGAGAATTCATCCCATTATGTAATTTTGTATTAAATGATATGTTTTCTTCTTACATCTTTACGTTGAATAAACTACCACAGATCACAGTTGTTGTTCTGCTCATTTCAGTAATAATACTTCTGTCTGGAAGTTCCGTTTTACAATAGAACTGTTAAGAAATATGACCTGATATAAGTTACAAATCAGTATTTACGTAGTGCCCCCACTGCTAAAGAACGAGAATCACCACCGAAACAATGATTGACTGGGTTGATGATATCCTTGGGGATAAATTTTCCACCAGCAGCAAAGATTTGCGCTGAAGCTACGGGGCATGTCCCGTGTTGCAATATTACATGACAGCACATGAACAGACTCAGTAAACCGAGTCTGCCGTTTTCGTTTATCTTATTTAGGTTTTGGTTCCAGAATTTATTTTATCAGCACTGTTTGTTCCGTTCTTTCCGAGGACTTTCCTTCATAATTCAGCTGCACTTAAACAAAGCTAATACAGCCGATTCTGAAGCCCGCATTTTTGGATTTACATTTTATCTTTTTAAAATGGATTTGTTTCAACTAAAATTAATAATAAACGCAATGACGTTCATTTTGACATAGTGAATTGTCAATTTTTGGATGATGATGTTCACCGTTCTACCTCTTATTTGGTTAACATTTCTCAGATTATTCGGTTTGCTAGAATGTCTAATCATGTGACTGGCTTCAATGCCCGTAACAAAATTTTAACCTAAAAAAACGGAAGTAATAAAAATGTATGCAAACTCCGGAAAGATTCATGTTCCTGTGACAAGTTTGTCTTCGTTTTAGAATTTTTTCAGAAATTTGACCTGATATAAATCAGTATTTACGTAGTGACTCCATTGGTAAAGAAACAGAATAAACACTGAAACACTGACTAACTAGTTTGATGATATTCTTCAGGACAAACTTTCCACCAGCAGCAAAGATTTCCACTGAAGCTCCGGGGCTTGTCCCGTGTTGCAATATTACATGCCAGCACATGAACAGACTCAGTAAACCGAGTCTGCCGTTTTCGTTTATCTTATTTAGGTTTTGGTTCCAGAATTTATTTTTTCCGCACTGTTTGTTTCGTTCTTCCCGAGGACCTCTCTTAAAAATTCAGCTGCACTTAAACAAAGCTAATACAGCCGATACTGAAGTCTAATTTTTGGATTTACATTTATCTATTTAAAAAGGATTGGTTTCAACCAAAATGAATGATAAACGCGATGACTTTGATTTTGAAATACTGAATTTTCCATTTTTGGATGGTGATGTTTATCGATCTACCTCTTATGGGGTTAGCATTTCGCAACTTGTTCGGTTTGCTAGAGTGCCTAATCATGTGACTAACTTCAATGCCTATAATAAAATTTTGCATTCTAATCTTCTCCAACAGGGCTATTGGTATCATAGTCTTCGAAAATCTTTTTTCAAAATTTTCACCGACACTATGAATTGATTTCTAAATTCAATGTCGGATTAAAACGTCTTTTGCAACAGGGTCTATTGGGACCAGAATTCTATGGTGACTAAGTTTATTAATTAGAAAAAAATATAGGTAGCTCTGATTTTTCTGATCAGTTCTGAAAAAATGTCGTTCGTTAAAAACGTACTGGATATAACATAAATGTAATGCTTCAGTCTGCATGTTTCGTAGTCAACCCAATGATGGTTAATAACCTTGCTTCCCTCTTTAATTGCACGCCGGTTGGCCACGTATCAGACTCAATGATGGGTCCGATATAAAGCTACTTAATTTAGTTTGTTGGGGCCGGAGTTTGCCTTGTCTGATGCTTGGTTATTCTTGGTCTACTAATGGTTTTCTTTTGCTCAGGTATTTCAGTGTTGTTGTCAGATTTCCCAGGGGTCTCCTGGTATTGCAATATGTTATTTCTGTCGAGTCCTCATCTCTGATTTGGTTTAGTACCACTTAAACATGACCGTTCCAAGGCGGTACTTCTATTGTGGTTCCTTGATGTTATTTTGTGCTTTGTCCATCTATTTTTATTCTTTCGCGGTTTGGTGAGCTGTTTTGATACCCAATCTGCCGTTTGTTTTTATTTTGTAAGTTAAAATTGATGTTGAAACTGTTTTTAATTAGGGTAGCTGAATGACCACTTGTTTGGAAAATAGCTGCCGATTCGGTTTACCCTGTGTGTCTTTAGTGAACTTGTGTCAATGTTTCCGTATGTGTGAGCTTCTTTCCTTATTGGTTTTGAGAGCAGGATGTGGGATTTGATTGTATTACATCCTGATCATTGCCTATTTTTTTAATTTGCATATCAGAGCTCTTGTGGTTGTGCTGTACGGTGGCCCTACAAAGTCTCCCCGAAGAGTCATTTAATGCTCTTATTAATCCAATCCTCAGGGATTGTTTGCAATCACTTTTCAGTATTCTTGTCCCTTGATTCCTTACCATTTTGATAATTGTGATCCTCTTGTAGCGGATTTGTTTTTATTTTACTATGAAAGAGATTTCATGGCTTTTCTTTCTAAAGATAAACAATCTGAAATTATTGAGGCTTTTAATTCTTCATCTAGATATCTAGATGATCTTTTAAATATTGACAATCCTTACTTTGAAGGCATGATGAATAGAATTTATCCACCTGAGCTGCAGTTAAACAAAGCTAATGCAGCCATACTGAAGCCCCATCTTTGTATTGACATTTATCTGTTTCACAAGGATTTGTTTCAACCAAAATTTATGATAAACGCGATAACTTTGATTTTGATATAGTGCATTATCCGTCTTTGGATGGTGATGTTCCCCGTTCTACCTCTTACGGGGTTTACATTTCTCAACTTATTCGGTTTGCTTTAGTGTTAGATAATATGACTGACTTAAATGCCCGTAATAAAACGTTAACTGCTAAGCCTCTTTAACAGGGCTATCGGTATCATAAACAGGGCCTATCGGAACCAGAATTATATAGTGACTTAATTTATAAAACTCACAAAATTTGTAAGTAGCTGTGGCTTTCTGATCAGTTCAGAAAAATTGTCTTTCATTACAAACGTACTGGATATAAGATAAATAACTTTGCTTCCCTCTTTAATTGCTCGTCGGTGAGCCCTACATAAAGCTACTTAGTTTACTTGGTTGGGTCTGCAATTTGCCTTGTCTGTTGCTTGGTTATTCGGAGTCTAACTGATGGTTTTCTTTCGCTCAGGTATTTCAGTGTTGTTGTTTGACTTCCCGGGGGTCTCTTGGTGTTGCAATACGTTATTTCACTCGATTCCCCATCTATGATTCATAAAAGGTCTTGTGTTTGTTTGTTTCCGATGGTGTTTCATCCATGGGTATGTAAAAAAACCTTCATGCGGACCAAACTAAATGTTTTGAACCACTGCAGAAGCAGAGGTCGAGGTTTTGTACCACTAAAACATGTTTAAAACCCCTAGTAAACTTTTGCTGACCGTTCCAAGGCGTTTATTTTGTTGTTGTTTCTTGAGTTTACACTGTGCTATGTTCGCTTGTCTATGTTCTTTGGCGGTTTGGTCACCTGTTTTGATACCCAATCTGCCTTTTGTTTTGTTTTATTTCTTAAAAATAATATAGTTAATATTGATGTTGATGTTGTTTTTGATTGGGGTAGCTGAATGTCCACCTGTTTGGGAAAAAAGCTGTTCATTCGGTTTACCGTGCAGGTCTTTTGTGAACTTGTATTAATTTTTCCGTGTGTATGTGCTTCTTTCCCTATATGTTTCTGTGTAAATATCATTTGTTTTGCATGATAATAATCTTTATTTACAGCTTTAAATGTGCTACATGTGATAATGCTTGATTATTCCCATGTTTTAAATGTATTATAAATACTTGTTTAGTCGGTAAGTGGCTATTCATAGCTAAAGTTTTAAGTGTTTGTAACCCTCCGACTATAAATATAGTTTGTATTGTATTGCATGCTGTGTACATGCTCTTAGAGAACTGACCCCGACCGACCCGACTTATTGCTATATAAACTCGGGTTGCTCGGGGTATCTTTCTAATGAAACCGGTCGAATAATCCTCCGGTTTACCAATAAATGATATAGAATTATGCAACTTCGCAGCAGTGCCCCAGGTGATGAAGATAACCGATTTTCTCTGGTTAAAAGTAAAACATAAATATACCGCATCCTTATCTTGATATAAAACTAGAAAATCGAAATCCTCGTTAAAAGGTATGTTGTTTAGGCGTTTTGAACGGATTTCTACGCTAAAATTTAAGCGTTTTGTAATATAACAACTTTATAATGGCACGGGAACCAGCGAAACAGTACTCCCTGGTTCACAGTCTTTGTAAAAAATAGTTCCAGTTGTATTGCAAACTTATTTTCGTGTTATACTTCAAAAATATATCTTCAAACACACTGACTGTATTTAGAATAAAAGTAAACAAAACATTATCAGTGGACATGCGATTTTCTTGTGTATTTTATGAGTGCGTTCTTTAAGCGGCGCACTAAAACCGTCAATCAGGTCTCAGTATCACTGCTGATGAAAATACTATAGGCTTGAATTACCTGCATTACTAACCGAGAACCAGAGATATCGAAAAAGTAGTTCACAGAGTATGTATAGCTGATACCTGCAGTGTCAAGATAATTAGGGGATGGCTAAAACATCTGGTCTGATTATCAGTTAGGCATAAATTTTAGGCTATTTTTATCTAAGAGGATGTACACATCATGGTATTGATTTTGAGAGCGGGATGTTGGATTTGATTTTATTAATTCCTGATCATTCCCTATCTTTTTACTTTTATTTTATATACACTGACCTTGTGTTAGGTGGCGTGTGGTGGCTTTATAATGTATCCCGTACAGTTTACATGTGAATTACTTACTGGTGATATAATATTGTCTAAAACTACCGATTTACAAAGTGAAGTACATTTCTTACAAAGGGTTTAAATTTTCATTAAAATATTTTTTAAGAAAATACAAGAACACGATTAATCCATTAGAGAATCTAGTTTCTATATACCATCGCATATAGACACTTCACAAAAAGATATGTTTTACGTCTTTGGATATGCTGATGTTTTCATTTCTTCCCACAGTAAGAAAGTATATTTTTCACCTCACTGAAGAGGGATGGATCAGCGCTCCTGATCTAGATAAGGATGGGCTCTACGACAATTATATCTGGTATATCTGGCTCATTGAGGCCCCCAGGAACGATGTGATTGAACTAGACATACGTTTTGTTAAACTTGAAGGGAATTACCCGTTCTGTGACAAATCAGACGTTTTAGCTGTGAGTACTTCTTTCGTGTTTTCACATTTATCTAGCGCACGAAATTGGTCCAATCGTGAGTTTCCACAGTAACATCAGTAACTCGATCATGTAAGCCCCCTATATTAGCTATTATATGCTAACTTTGAATGTGCATAACAATAATGCGCCATAACTCTTGTAACATTGATGTAACTGTCAAATAACTTCAAGATCACATCTGAGCTACCTCAAATGGTTTCAGTATTAAAGTAATTTGTCCTATAAAGGGCTGTAAAGAGAATTATGAAGAGGGCATATTAAAAAACTTTGTGTACCTTTGTAACAGCAATGTAATAGAAAACTAACTTCACGGTCACATTTGGGTAATTTCAAAACTATCTTTCTATAATTTCGTATGTAACGTTGTGAAATCGTTACATTTGATTTGTGATGACGGCCTATCAAGTGTGTTGGTTACCTCTGTAACATCAGTGTAACAGTCTGGTGTCGACGATGCGGCGAACCGTCATATTTTTCCCATTTCTGTTGCTTGTTGCCTGGGGCAAGGTGTGCAGTTTAATTGAATCGGTTCCTGATCATTGCCTTCTAATCTTCTATAAAACTTACAAACCACGATACGTTTCACGTGTTGGTTTCTCATTGTAGATTTCATACTGGTTTGTTAATTCTAATCTTTATGCTGAGAAGTTTTGTGGCAGCCCTGGGCGACAGGCGAAAATACAGACAGAGGCAAACATTGCTTTAGTATATTTCTATTCTGACTATATGATCAACGATGTCGGTTTTCTACTAGCTTACAGGCAGGTAAACGGTAAGTGATGACAATCATTCGGACTAGTATGAGAGAGTGTTTTTTCTAGGCAAATTCGGGAGATGATAGGCTACATTAAAATATGAATATACCTTCAAGAATGTCTGAACATAGGAAAATCGTGTCAATCCGCTGTACCGCGCAATCGGAGCAGCCTGCTCGGTAATGGATTTGGAGATTTTACAACTAATTAGCTATTTACATGATCGGACGGTGTGACTGTATAGACATGTGATGCTCCCATAAATACGTTATACATGTAACAACAAGTATGACCTTGGCGATCTGATAAACTAGACAAAGAGAGAGTCTTAAATTTTTCGAATCGATATCAGTATCTTCTCAAACGATTCTTGTTTACGATGTCGTAATCAAATCATGTCGTAAGTGCTTAAATCTTCGTTCATTTCGTTGAACATACAAGCAGCATGACGTGCCGCCAAACAATTATCTTTCAATTTGTCCAGATCTAGTATTCTAATATTCAAGGTATATAAAAAAATCATTACCACAAATACTCGTTTTGACTCTCAGTATGATGTCCAAAGCTCCTCGTGTGATCCTCAGATCCGAAGAAATCCACTCGAAGAGACGCAAAGGGTCATAGCATACTACTGGAACTAATTTAGTAATTATGTATGAGCCGCACCACGACAAAACTAACAAAGTGGCATGTGCGCTCAGCGAAGACTCAGACAGCCTGTAGCCGCCAAGTCTGATCAGACTCTTCTCTGTGCGCTTTAAGAGAAGCTCAATGTCTAAGCTAGCTTCACGCGGACTGCAAAGACACCGATCAGGCTGGCTGATCTAAGTCTTTGCTTAACGCATATGCCACTTTGTTGGTTTGGTATTGGCTCGGCTCATGTATTCGTTTTTTTTCGCATATGCCGCAATGTACCGAGTATAATCAGAAAGCTAACTATTTTGAGCGGTAAAAGAATTTAATAGAATCTATGACTAGGTTGAGGCCAAGACAATAAAATTGCAGGCTTGTTTCAGATTATTTAGTCTCATGCGAGGTTTGCCGAGCGTAACCTTAAAATATCTGAAGCCTCGCATGAGACAAAATGAAAAAGATCCTGAGATGTTCTTGTTGAGATTCCAACGCTATTATCGATTAATATGTTCATAAATTAGCTTTGATCAAAAGAAAATTCATTTAACTCCAAACGTTTTGTTCATGCCATAATTATACACGTTTAGTGTACCTCAAGCTAAGTTTCTCTTTGGTAAGCTTTTAAAAAGCTTGAAAGGTTATCACTTAGCAGTTCATGGTTAATTTATAGGGTAGGAATCTTTTGCATTACTAGTATTTTAGTACAAAAATAATAATTCAAATAATAATAATGTGCCATTGACTTGTCATGAAAAAATATCTGGCCCTGAGGGAAAGGAAATAATCTGGCCTGAAAACAAAGAAAGAAAACAATCTCCTTTATGTGTTCTACCAACTACCACTCCTCCAAAAGCATGTGCATATACTGACTTTATCCTTTCTACAAAGCCATGTTTACTCAGTAGGCCTACTGTCAACTTCGATATTAATTTGCACAAGTGAAAAAAAACTGCAAACGCAAAATGTGTGTGTGTGTGTGTGTGTGTGTGTGTGTGTGTGTGTGTGTGCATGCATTTGCACTTGCGATAAAACTATTTTGCAGTAGGCAGAACACAGTAAACGGGTTAAAGAAGACTGGAAACAGAAAACAGTTTGCAGTACATAGCAAACAATATACAGCCAGTACATGTGTATGCTCATATGCATGAATAAAACTTCTGTTGAAGTAGACAGTGCAAAAAACAACAGACAGAACAAATTATATATGGAATTACAAACATCCATGTTTGTCCCAAATGATAAACTACTGAAGTGGTTAGTAAACCCGAAAATTTTAACACCGCTCCCGTTTAATGGCGCTTTCACATGGTATTTAAACATGTTAAGTATGTTAATTGCGCGTGTTCAGTGTCGGCTGGATGCAATATAGTTGGCGCTTATTTCTTTTATACATTTGACCTAAAAAAAGGGATTGGCATTATACAGTATATATGCATTATTTTTCAGCCTCAACGAAAGTTTCCTATAAAGTGGCGTACAATATTTCTTGGGTTGCCTCACTCGACGACGATCTAGATGGCCAGTACGATTATCATATGCATCTACTATGGATTATAATTAATTATGACGCCAATAGTTATATCCTGTTTAAACTGTTGTACATTGACGTCGAAGAAAGCCAAGGCTGCATAAACGATCACTTAGCGGTAACCCATTTCTTATTTGCAGTTCAGCGATACCTAATCAGCCAAAGTCCATTTGAGTGGAAACACCCGTTAATTCATTCGTAACGAAACAATTACTGAACATCCTATTTATAATTTATTAACTAATATTTTAGCCGTATCAAATTGATTGCGTTCCTCTTCCAAAAGTAAAAAGGTGACATATAGGGTTTCATGCAGACCTTATTCGTATCGGTGTCGGCGAGACAGTCCTATGTAAAGTAGCAAAGAAAGGCAATGATCAGGAACGGATTCAATCGAATTCCTTATCCTGCCCTAGGGCTATACTTCTGAAACCATTGGATAAATTTGCGCCAAACTTGGATATACATGTTTTATTCTGCCAAGCCAAAGGGGAGACTAGTTTTTGTGGCCTGATCCCATATTCTGCTCCCTGAAAGGCCTAGAGATATCATAATTGCAAAAAAGGAAGAAAATAAAAGAAATAAGCACATCTCTTGAACCAGCAAAATGAAGTGGAACTTTGGTGCAGTTTCACAAAACTTTCATAGATGTATTATTGAGTTGTTATGTATTGGGTTTACTTGACCTTATTTTATGATCAGTGGAGGAGTTACAGTTATTTTTTCTGCATAAGTTCCATATTTCGATTGAAGCAGTGCGATGTTTTGTATTTGACCATACCTGCAGGGATGTATCACTGACATTAGACGTACAGCACTGCCTAGCAGTGAATTATAGATGAAACGATTCTTATTCATTCATTTATAGCTCTTTTTGTGCTTTGATCGTATATAACACTGGTACGTTAACATTGGATAAGATTGGGATTTCGTTCTATATATATGTCTAGAGGTGTAGAATAGCATAGTTTGTACAGCAAGGTTTAATATGCAAGAAAAAAAAATAGCTCATGAGGAGATTTAAAAAATAGTCTGGCCTCAAAAGTAAGTGAAAAAAATAATCTAGCTCCACTCAAAATTTCAAAAAAAATAGTCTGCAGATTGAATTGAGTTTTTATATGTGGCTGGCTCCTGTGGGGGGGGGGGAGAGAGGGAGCTACGTCTCCTAATCTACAATTGTTTTTACACCAGCAGGCACGCATGTGCATGCATTTACAAAAAAAGCTATACAACATTTACATACATGTATATTGGTCTGCCGCATTACTAAGTAAATGTTTCCACTAAACCTGAATTGCAAAAGACTCACTAGCTTATGAGAGACAAAGCCGTTATGGCAAAATAAACACTCAAAATTCCTAAAAACAACTTATTTTTATAATCATCCCTAGTTTTTCTCTATTTGTCCGGTCTTAAAATTGCCATTAAAATTGGGAAATTGCTTTCGCTTCCCGGGGGGGGGGGGACTTTGGCCCCCGAGACCCCATATGTTAACTTTTTAGCATAGAACCTCTAGCAATTTTTTAATTTGCATTCATGTATAATGTTACTCTATCAGTAAGTAATTATCAAACTTTCCAATGTGCAAAGAAAGCATGTTTGGGCATATGATTGAGATAGATAAAAAATCCTTAACTTCCTAATGTAAGCCCTAAAACTTTGCGAAAATAGCCCCAATTTTAGCCAAAATATCCCTGATTTAAGACCTAATCTTTTGCCAAGCTTATACAGGTATGTTTGTATCTTAGATGAAGAGAGTAATATGCTCAAGGCACTGGTTTGCAAAAGCAAGCTAAACCATGCACTGAGCCTGGTTACAGACAGCACCATGTTCTTTTTGTGAGAAAGAAAGGTTTAAAAATGATATAGGTAAATAAAACGATGTTAAGGTCAAACAAACAAGGATCTGATAGGTCAGCCTATAAAATTAATAAAACACTTGTTCGAGTTAGTTTTTTAAAAAAAAGAAATAATCTCCCTAAAGCTGAACAAAAATGTTTCCAGAGGCCAAGGAAATAAAAAGTCCTGTTTCCATCAAGAATACCAGCCTCCCCCTCCCCACCACCCCCCAAATCAGATGGTCGGTCCCTTAGACGATAAATTGTTCTGTGAGTGACTTCTATAACAAATATTTCAATTTTTCTAGCCCTCAGTAATTTTCTTGTATTGGTGGATGTGTAAGAAATCCCAGGGTTACCGAAAAGTCTTAAGGTTGCACTGTATAGTTTTTTGTTGTTGTTTTTATCACTCGGTCAATCTGCAGAGGGTCAACTAAACAACGTGACATTCCAGCCTGATTAAATGAATAAATCATTCCTTTTTTTCTGCTTGAATGTGCTGTACATATGCTTAAATACACTTTATAGCTATTGATTACCCCTACAAGGTATTCATATGAATATTGTTGCAGAGAAAATGACACCCACCCATCGTTTGGGGCCGGAAAATTTCTTCAAAAATGGTATAATCATCCATGCTCTACTCAAGAGCAAAAATAATTTATAGCCCAAGATACAAGCCTACCCCCAAATATTAGCATTTTTGTCCACTGCCAAACGTGCGGAACTGTGAATGGCAACCTTAAGGTGGTGATTAATAGTAAATGCAAAAATCTGCATAAAACCATAAAAATAATGTATCTCCCTGAAAGTTAGCAGACTTCTTATTTTTGTTGTTCTCTAGAGTTTAGAATACAAAATAGAGGTAAATGCTACTTAAAAAGCGTTTTAATAAGGAAAGATCAAAGGGTAGTTTTGTGCGCAGACAACTAAACAAATAACATCGTTATTGAAAATATACGTAGCGCTGAAGGTATAATGAAGAGCGTCCTAGCAATTATTTTTTCCAACTCTTTCTCAAATTTTAATGTAGACCAGATGAAAACAGTAGCTTTTTCTCAGATGTCAAACTATGTACAAGGTAGTGTACACTGGACGCATTCATTGAATATAGGGTAGCCAAGCATACCTATATAACACCTACAATATAAATAATACATTACTTAAACTATGAAAGGTGTGTAAATGAAATCGTTCAACCTTGTTAAAATAGTCTCACCTGTGTGTTTTGACAAAAAATTTGGACAAAGGCTATGCCTTTTTTTATTTGCTCAGCCTGATAATGTGTGAGGAATTGGGAACGATAATTGCTAGGACGCTCTCCGTAATGGAACAAGGTACCCTCAGCACTAAGTATATTTTCAATAACGATACTATTTTTTTAGATTTCTGCGCAGAAATTTACCCTTTGAACTTTCCTTATAAAAACACTTTTTAACATCAACAAATCCTGCAGTTTGGGATTCTAAAAATGCGAAATAAGATAAAGAATGCAAGTTTTGGGAAGATCAGTTGTATTTTCAGCGTTTCATGTAGATTTTTGTCTTTGCCCCAAATCAGTGATTATCACTACCTTAAAGCATAGAATTTCTATTCATGCCAGGCAGAATTTGATTCAGATAAGTAATTTAGCATGTTTCTGATCGAAGAAAATGAAAGAAAGTGTTCTTAGAAGCAGTCTGACACAATTATAGCTGATTTTAAACTGTACAGTTTTTCAAAGTCTGAAAAATAGTCGCTTTCGAGAAATGAACCCTAGCTTTAGCGCGTTCACAGCTGTGTGACGCTAAAACGCGAAATGCATATAAGGAGGCAACAAGAAGTTATAGCCCGAGATACAAGCCTACCCCCAAATATTATCATTTTTGTCCACTGCCAAAAGTGCGGAATGGTGACTGGCAACCTTATCAAAGGCAAAGTCGTTCAAGCAAATCAGGACTTACAACTGAAGAGAAGAGAAGGGAAGCGGTGTGTGTATATGGGGGTGGGGTGAGGAGGGGGTGGGGAGGGGGTGGAAAGAGGATGCAGTCTGTGTCTGCTGACTGTAGCCACGATAACGAGGATAGAGGTATGGTCAGGGCTTAGACTTTTATCTAACCTTGCAAAGTATGCGAGACGAAATATTTGCATTTTTAAAGTGGTTCCCTTAGATGAGAAAAAATGTAAAACAAAAGTGGCGGAGTCAGTAGGCAGTTCGCGTGAAATTCAGCAGGCGGAGCTCTATATTTACTGGCATTATCGAGACTTTGCAAGAATAGCGCCATAGCGTACCGTATTTATCTAAACACTGAATTTAATTTTTCGGGTGTTTATCGAAGTATAAACTACATTGGGTCGTGCACAAAGTCAGTGAATCCCGAAGGGGCTCATGTAAACTTTGCTAGCGACCCAATGTAGTTAAAACGTCGATTAACACCAGAAAACTTATGTTCCTTGCTTAAAGTTCATTCTTTTCTGTCTATTTTCTTGACCAAAACTTTGCGATAGGGGCTACGGTTGAAGCAGAAAAAGCACTTATACGCAGCTTTTTAATGAAAGCGGAACAGCATCAAAGAATTCATATTGTCGCATACGTCCAATTAGATTGAAGAACCGTGGTTTATTTTGACGTCTTTTAACGTCGCGTGAACAGATGTACGTGAACCAATGTAGTTATTGAAGTATAAACTACAATACTTTCTAATGGTTTACCAAAGGGCTTTTCAAGAAATGCGCGGATAATGTAATTAATTTTGGTTACAAGGCGGGAGTATTCCCTTACAAAATCACCACAAGTATCTAAGTTAATCTTGTGCAATTTGGCTATAAATTGGGGTTTTCTATTAACAAAAAAAATCCCATAGATCAAGATCCGTCCTTTAAGATTTCAAGTATTTTCCTCTTCCAAAACGATCCAAAAGATCTAAATCTTTGAGATTGTTTTGAAAGGAACCCCACCCCCTTCTTATAAACGAAGAAATATGATGGCGTATTCCATTTCGCCTATTTGGGCTATTCCGAAACAAACGAAAATCAGTTTCAATTATAACACAGTGCATATAGAAGCAATGTAAAGATTCCATGTTTTATTCTGCAATAATTGACTGTTTCGGGACGCGTGTGTCTTATTGCTGACGTCACTGGAATAACTGACTTAGGTTTGTGACATTAGACGGTATAACGTTCCTTTTTTTTCCCTTAAATTGCCATGAAAACGTAATTTTTTCTTAGATACAATTAAGAATATAAGCGCGATTATGAAGGCGCTACCAGGAATCAACACAACAAACAAATAAATCAAGATTAAAAAATTTGAACAAAGAAGTTAGCAGCTGAGCCTGATAGGCCCGGCCAAGGAAATATCTATCATAAGATAGCGTTTATAAAATCAAACCATTTCTTGAGTTACCAAGCAATTCCTTGTAAAATCGTGTCTCCTGCGTGTTGCTAAACAAAAATCTGACCTGCCATGCGCAAAACGCTATACAAGGGTTTATGGAATCGCCGAAGCATATGACGATTGTAGTGTTTATGATAATACGGTAGATGCCAATATATTGCTGTAGACGGAGCTTAGTATTCATGAGCGTTTTTAGGAATATGATTATATGCCAGCATGCGAGATCATTTAGAATATATAGCTTGATGAATAAATACGATTAGATATCATGTAGAATAGATACAATATAACCCAACACTGTCTTTCTAATTGAACCCTATTAAGGAACAATGGCGACGAAAATGGGATAAAAAGGTGAAATAAAAAAAACAAATAAAAAAAACACAAAACCGAAGTTCAACAGAAAAACTTCGGAAAACAAAAACAAAAACAAAACAAAAAAAAAAGAATGGAAATAAAACAAAAAATTGGATTTTGAACTAAACCAAAAGGAAACAAAAAACAACAACAAAGGATTAAATCCCGTGCAGCAAATTCAGGTGGATTTATTTGGATAAACTGACATTAAATCACTCGATAAAATAAAAATGGCTGCGAAACTGGATCTTTCCAGTCCTGGGAGATTCAAAGTCACGGAAGAACAAACCAATTTAAACAAAGCATGGGAACAATATTTGCACAGATTTGAGTATTACATTAAGGCTGCAAATATCAACAAGGACGAGCAGAAACGTGCACTGCTGCTACATGTAGCTGGACATGAAGTTCAGGATATATTCGAAAAGTTGGATGACCAAGGAACCACGTATGACGATGCCGTTACGCATTTGACAAACTATTTTAAGCCAAAGAAAATATTGCTTTTGAGCGGCACATATTTCATAAATCAAAGCAATCAAATGAAGAAACAATAGATAATTATATTGTTAGACTGTCCAAATTAGCAATTTCTTGCGAGTTTACAGACAAGGTCGAAATGATCAGAGACAAAGTGGTAAACTCATGTAATTCAACAAACCTACGGAAAAAATTACTGGAAGAAGAAACTCTTACTTTGGACAAAGTAAAGACAATTTCACGTACGTTTGAGTTAAGTGAAACACACTCAAAACGAATGGAGACACATGACGATAGCCAACCGGCTGCTGGGGCCAACAATGACGAAATCAACCAGGTTCGACACCAAACGGGACGAAACAAAAACCAAGGGGCGCGACCAAAACAACACAACCGAGGGACAAAACCAACGTACCAGAGGAAACCGGCAGACAGACGACCGCAAGGAGAGACGACTGCTGTTTGTTATAGGTGTGGACACAAAGGACATTACGGAAAATCGTGTGAAAAAACAAAAGACGTCACGTGTTATGCGTGCGGGGGCAAACGTCATTTTGCCAAAATGTGTACATCAAAAGTTAAAAACGTGCATGTTCTTTCAAGAAAATAATGGAAATATTAGTGACAATGAAAGAGAGGAAGTTTTCTTATTACCAGGTAAGAATGACGCCACACTATCATTACCTTTACAATGGAAATTGATCAATATTTTGATTGACAGCGGGGCAACAACTAATGTCATTGACAAAGCAACATATGAACTGGTCAAAACCACAGAAAACTGTCTGTCAAAGTCAAACGCTAAGGTTTACCCTTACGGTAGCAAAGTTCCATTAGACTTGCTTGGGAAAACAAAATTAAAGATGCAAATCGGTAGCATAGAGCATGAAATCAATATCCAGGTCATCAAAGGCACAGGTAAGCCATTAATTTGCCGTAAATGTGCTGCCGAACTAGGCTTATTGCATATCGGTATGATCAACTCATTATCGATAGACCAAACCAATAGTTCACTAGAAAATACAGAAATAATTGTAAAATCGTTTGAGAATGTCTTTAAGGGAACTGGCCGACTGAAAGATTTTCAGCTCGATTTACATGTAGACAAGGCTGTGACACCGATTGCACAGCCGTTACGCCAAACACCCTTTAAGATGAAAAAACAATTTGAAGATAAAATTGATGAGCTTGAAAAAAATGACATCATCGAAAAAACGTCAGGACCTACCCCCTGGGTCTCGAACATAGTAGCGGTACCCAAACAAAACAATACCGTTAGGCTTGCAATAGACATGCGACAAGCAAACAAAGCAATATTGCGCGAACGATTCCCTAAGCCAAATATAGACGAGACGCTTCAGCAAATGAACGGGGCGAGCGTGTTTTCCCGTCTAGACCTCACGGAGACGTTCCATCAAATAGAACGCAGTGAACAGAGTAGATATATCACGACCTTTGTGTGTCATAAGGGTCTTTACAGGTATACACGTCTTAATTATGGCATATCTTTAGCATCAGAATTATTTCAACGCATTTTGCAACAAATTTTGCAGGACATACCAAACTGTAAAAACATAGTAGACGACATAATTATCTATGCAGACAACCAAGAAGATCATGATAAGGTCTTAAAAATGGTTCTTACGTGATAAGGGCTTAGTTTTGAACAAATCGAAATGCGTTTTCAATCGTTCAAGTCTAAAATTCATGGGCATGTTCTGTCAAACAATGGGATACAGGTCGATGAAGTCAAGGTTAAGGAGGTTCGTGACGCCGAACCACCAAAGAATGCTGGGGAAGTGTTGTCATTTCTAGGGCTAGTAAATTTCTGTGCGAAGTTCATAAAAAACTACGCTACAATCGCAGAGCCACTGCGAATGTTAACGCGAAAAAATGTCCGGTGGCAATGGACGTCTGAGCAGCAACGTTCGTTTGACGCACTGAAACAAAGCTTGATTAGTGCTGAGGTTATGGCCTACTTAATCCGTCAGCAGAAACACATTTGGTAGTGGATGGAAGTCCGTGTGGCGCAGCAGCAATAATGAACCAAAGACAACCAAACGGGGACATACGTCCAGTCGCTTACGCTAGTAGGACGTTAAGGCCTACCGAGAGACGTTACTCACAAACAGAGAGAGAAACACTTAGTGTGTTATTGGTTTAAACTTTATTTTATTTGCATAAACACTAATACATTTATACACATTTCAAAACATAGCAGTTTGTGCAAATGGGATTCAGAAGAAGGTCAAACGACTTTTTTCAAATCTGTATCCCAATATTGCAATCAAAATGATACTTCTTTAGCAAGTGATTTGAAATTATATACAATATAAAAAGTTGATAAAACATGAAGAATCTAATGGTTTACTATTATGTGACATGCATTTCAAAAGGAACATTTCCATTTCGCAATCATTTCGGCTCCACGGGGATAGGAGGATATATTACAAAAGATTCAATGGTCATCTACATCCTCAGACCATACTGAGCTTGAAAAAACGCAAGTCGTCAAGATTGGTCAGAATCTGCACAAACTTAAATTTAATCAAGTCTAAATAGATACGCTTAAGATGTATTCGGCTATATTCAAAGGTCGTTTTTATATGCGATGAAAGAAGGCAAATAATTTTATAAACATAACAGCATTGTAAAAACTTTTTGTTTGTTGACGTATATTTAATTGTACTTTATAACGAAATGTAAATCTAATGAAAAACTCGTATGAAACAAATTTATGACTGATTAATTTAGAACGGAAAATAACTATCTAATACTTCGTTTGAGATATGCAAGATGGTGAAATGTACCCTCAGTTTATTTGAAAACGCTTAGGTTTTAGCACGAAGTTTTGAACAGCTAAAAAAATATTTTTGTTTTGTTCCATGGAAAGTTCGTCATTGCCAAAAAGTAATACATCTATAGTTGGTCTGCAAATCGTCGAAACTGTGTTAAATAACTCTTGTCTGAAATTACTGAAACGATTACATACAAATAAATAATGATATGTATCTTCGACTGAAACACAAATGCAAAGGGGACTATCGGTTAAATTTTTAGAAAACAGATGTAGATTGAGAGAACTACAGTTAGTTCTTAGCCTCGAATGATATATCTGGCCGAGCCGTTTACCAATAAAGTAATATTTCGGAGGCATCCGTGTTCCCCTGTTTAATTTATACTTAAAGGAACTAAGGCTAGGAGAGAAGCGTATTTCATCTGGAAGCTCATTCCAGTCCCGGATAGCAGACGGTAAGAAAGAGTTAAAGTAAAGTTGTGATCTAGTGTGTATAGTGTGTAAGTTTGTTGAAT
This sequence comes from Ctena decussata, assembly GCA_963989385.1. Taxonomy (NCBI): domain Eukaryota; kingdom Metazoa; phylum Mollusca; class Bivalvia; order Lucinida; family Lucinidae; genus Ctena; species Ctena decussata. Next base: position 64,616,499 of record OZ022513.1, read on the forward strand.
TGCGTAGCGGGTATGTTGAAGTACTTCCGACTGTTGGTGGTACTAGAGAAGATAAGTAGTCAGGAGATAGATTATTTTGCATCCTATAAAGTAATTGGAGTTTATGTTTTTTCCTTCGGGAAGAAAGCGTTTCCCAACCAGTTTCTAATAATAGAGAATTGATAGAGACAAGTTTAGTAGTACCCGACACTATACGAGCAGCTTCGTTCTGAATTTTCTCAAGATCGTTCACTTCATATTGTGTACAGTTGTCCTATACAACATCAGCGTATTCCAAAAGGGGACGTATAAAAGAGAAATAGATAGTCTGAAGAGATCGCCTGTCTAATTTAAATTTTAACTTACGCATAATGTTTATACGACTCCATGCTTTTGCTTTTATGTAATCCAAGTGTTCGTGCCATGAGCAATCGTTTGAGAATACTAATCCTAAATGTTTATGTGAACTTACTTCAGTTACTTGTGTTTGATTTAACCTAACAGGGGGATGGTGGGGTTTGATGTGCTTTCTGGAAAATATTACTGATTCTGATTTTACCGGATTAAATTTTACTAGCCATTTCGTTGCCCATTGATGAATTTTTGATATATCAGAATTTAACTGGTTTGCAGCTTCAATAGGATCATCAACAATAATATACAGGCTTGTGTCATCTGCAAACAATCTTATAGATGAGTTAATGTTTTCTACAATATCGTTAATATATAACAGAAAAAGCAGGGGGCCAAGAATAGAGCCTTGAGTGACTCCAGAGTAAACAGATGTCCAGTCAGAATTTGCACCTGGCAAAACTACTCGTTGCTTTCTGTTATGTAAATAATCCGTAAACCACTGTAGAAAAAATCCAGAAATACCAGCAGACTGAAGTTTGAAAAGAAGACCTATATGCCGCACTCTATTCGAAGGCTTTACTTATGTCACAAAAGATTGCCCGTACTTCTTTGCCTTTATCTAGAGCTTTACAAAAGATATTATAGACATCGACTAGTTGATTAACAGTCGAGTCTCCAGGAATAAAACCTGATTGCAGAGTTGTGATGACCTCATTATCACGAAAGAAATTAAAGACATGTTTATGCACTATTTTTTCTAATACTTTTCCGATAGTACTTAAAAGAGAGATAGGTCTATAGTTAGATACATCTGAAGGATCATCTTTTTTATGAATTGGTGTAAGGAAGCTTACCAGTAGACAAAGAGTAATTAGTGTGTTATTCGGAATTCAGCGTTTTTCTGTTTATTTATATGGTATGCAGTTTACCGTATACTCAGATCATAAGGCACTTGAAAGAATATTCACTAGTGGGCATCAAGCACCACTTAGGATTCAAAATTTTGTGTTGAAATTGCAACCATACAATTTCACAGTAAAGTATTTGAAAGGGTCTGAGAATATTTCAGATATTCTATCTCGGGCACCGATTTTAGACATACTTCACCGAGTAGTATGTCAATTATGTAATGGAAACAAGTTTACCCATTGCACTCACGTTAGGCGAATTGCAGCAGAAATGCGAATCTGATGAAACGCTGGTTAAGGTGCGTAAATGCATTCAAACAAACAGATGGGGCAAATCCGACGAGTTGAAACCTTATCGTCAAATCAAAAATGAATTATCAGTTAAGGATTCAATTTTCCTCAAGGGTAATAAAATAATCATCCCGAAATCAGTACAACCCCATGTTTTAGATTTAGCACATGAGTCACATCAGGGCATTGTTAGAACAAAACAACTACTTCGAGCAAAAGTATGGTGGCCTAGCATTGACACAGATGTCTTGAACAAAATAAAAACATGTCATGCTTGCCAGGTGACTTCAGTTCCGCCGAGGGAACCACCTGTTGTAATGACCAGACTGCCCGATGGTCCATGGCAACGATTAGCAATGGATAGTTCAGGTCCGATAGAAAACAAATATTATCTACTCGTGGTAATCGATTATTACTCGCGTTTTCCGCTCGTAGAAATTATCACATCTACTACCAGTAAAACCATCATAAATCATTTGCGAAAATGGTTCAATTTGATGGGTCTGCCAGCTGAGGTACGCAGCGACAATGCGCAGAATATGGTCAGTGCAGAAATGGAAGAATTCTTCAGACAACATGGAATAAAGCATTCGTATTCCATGCCATTTTTTCCTAGACAAAACGGAGAAGTTAAAAGATTTAACCGGTCACTGAAAAAAATGCGTGCAAACTGCAGTTGCTGAAAATAAAAACTGGCGTACTGAACTGCAAACGTTTTTGTTGCATTACCGAGCAACAAAACATGCAACGACAAATGTCAGCCCTGCTGAGCTATTGTTCAACAGGTCTATCAAAACAAATATTCCCGAAATGCAGCAATACACGGTACCTGTCAAATTAAGGGCACGCGACAAAAGGCAAAAAGAAAAAAATCAAATTTCATGCCAATAAAACCAAACCAAAGTCATACAGAAAGTTTTCTGTGGGTCAGCCAGTTCTCATTCTTAAACAAGAAAGGGGGAAAGTATTGCAAACTTTTGAAAATAAAGTTTACAGGGTAATCAGTCAAAATCACATTTCTTTGAAGTTGCAGTCAAGTTGTGGCGGCATTCGATACCGTAATGTGTGTCATGTTAGACCTTACTTTGCAAAGAACTTTCATCAGCAGACAGAGACAGTTTCTCACGGAAATAAACCGCAGAAAAAACAATTGAGAGACAGGCAAACCATAAAAATGCCAGTTAGATTCCGCGATAATGGGAAATAAACACCATGGACGCTAATCCAGCGGAAAGATGAACATAACATTTGCTGTTCGTCAGATTTCTGACGATGTATATCAAACAAACTATGTGGGAGATAGATTTTATCTGACATTTACATTAACAGCCTTGAATTCAAAGCTCTTCGCCTAATTTTTCTGACTAGCATGTTGATTAAAATAATGAAAATGTTGAGAAGTAATTTACCATTTGATTACAAATGCTTTACTCATGTCAAGTTTTATCAACATGTACGCTTTAGAACATGTAAAGTGTGGAAAATTATTTCTAAAAGGGAGAAAGATGTAGTGTTTATGATAATACGGTAGATGCCAATATATTGCTGTAGGCGGAGCTTAGTATTCATGAGCGTTTTTAGGGTTATGATTATATGCCAGCATGCGAGATCATTCAGAATACAGAGCTTGATGAATAAATACGATTATATATCATGTAGAATAGACACAATATAACCCAACAATGTCTTTCTAATTGAACCCTATTAAGGAACATTACAACGATGACATTTCAGCGAGTGATAATGCAGCAAGTAGAGATTAAAATCTTAAAGAGTTTCTTCAAGAGCAGAGAACAAATTCAGAAGAATGAACATGGACCAGACTACGTGGTTTCGGCTAATAAAACATCATCAGTGACCCTGACAATATCTGGGGACGAAACCAGAGAAAAGCTTGCTGTCATTTCTTATTTATATTTGGGCATTCGATTTAAAGACTGATTACTATCGAAAAAGGTCCAACTAATATAAAATACAATGATCTAGAATAAATGTTTAAACCAATCTAAATTTCAGATTTCTCAGAATATATCCTCTGATCTCAAAGGACGAAAATGAAATATAATCTGCACTATGGATGATGTATGGGGAGGCGTTTTACGGCCGCCACACGGCACAACACCAACTGCAGTGAGAAAAATTAAAATTTTAAAGAGTTTTTTCAAGAGCAGAGAACACATTTAGAAGTAGGAACATGGGTCAGACTACGTAGTTTCGGCTAATAAAGCCTCATCAGTGACCCTGACAATATCTGGAGACGAAACCAGAGAAAAGCATGGTGTAGTTTCCTAATCTTATTTGGGCAGTCGACTTAACGAATGATTAGTATCAAAAAGGGTCCAATAATATAAAACACAATGATCTGGAATAAGATCAGCTACTAAACGATCAAAGCCATCCGGATACCTTTGAATGGGTATTTGCTCTTTTGCGCAAACTGAGCCAAGACTTTACGTTTTGCGTTTTAAATCCATCATGATATATATATTATATATAAATGAAATAAGAGTTGACGTTACATGTTTTGTTATTTAATTATCAACTATGCAAAAATATGTCAACGCGTTTCGCTGAGCTCGTCAGGACTGTTCCTGATATTATAATATTCCCAAGCTTCAGTATCGCATGATCCAGATATTCCTTGTATATACCTGATTGTGTTAACACAACTTAATAAAATAGCCCTATCCGATGGGTCATTCAGAGAAATAAAGCTTAACATTGTTCCATAAAACTCCTTTTTTTGGGGAGCGTAGTGGCGCAATTGGATAAGCTCAAGTCATTGAATCGCTAGGCGGAGTTGTCGTAGTCGGCGTGGGTTCGAGTCACAATGGGTACTTCTTCATTTGTCAACTATACAATTTTTTCGGATGTACTTGCATCAGTAAAATGATCTTAGGCCGGAATATCTCCGTTGAAGTTTGTTAAATCTTAAATTTAATCATATAATATTTCCAAGCTTCAGATATTGCTTGTAAATACCTGATTGTGTTAGCACAACTTAATAAAATAGCCCTATCTGATGGGTCATTCAGAGAAATAAAGCTTAACTTTGTTCCATGAAACTCCTTTTTTGGGGAGCGTATTTGCGCAATTGGTTAAGCTCATGTCTCTGAATCGCTAGGCGGAGTTGTCGTAGTCGGCGTGGGTTGGAGTCCCAGTGGGTACTTCTTCATTTTTCAACTATATTTATATCTATATATTTATTTATTTATATTTATATAAATCATACGTTACTGTGAAATAGGACTCAATTGTGTGTTTTTTTTATATATACATGTATATATATAGGTAAAAATACAAAAATAATGTCCGCAACCAGAACTCTGTATATGAAAAATCACACTAACGAGATGGAACGTCTGTAAATAATTTAATTTTCCCTATGCATTTCACTGTATAAGATCATCAGGGGACCCTGATATATACTATGTTAGAAAAGGGAAGAGTCTGATCAGATCTCACGGATGCACAGGCGGATGTGGGCCTTTCTTGTTCGCACATGCCGTAAGGTACCATTTCAAGCGGCTCCAAGTATATATGAGCCGCGACACCAGAAAACCAGCAAAGTGGAGTGTGCGCCCAGTGCAGAATAAGATCAGCCTAGACATCCGCCCAGTCTTATCAGAGTTCTGGATGTCGGCATGGAGGTAGCTTTGACCCTAAGCTATCCTTTTAGCGCACAGCGATGATTCTGAACGGGCTTGCGGGATGGTCAGACTGATCTGAGTCTTCTTTGGGCGCACATGCTACTTTTTATGTTTTTGTCATGCCGCGGCTTATATTTTATTTCAGATAGCCTCTTCCGCCGTTATGCGCATTATTTGTGGAGTTGGATTTAAGAAAATATTGACTAGCTTGTCGGATATTGCACATGTTTATTTCAAGTCGGATTACACTATCAATAGACTGGGATTTAACATGTCCTTTCATGAGATCAACGGCGGTAAGTTTAAGCAATTTAGATATGTCTATCTATCTATCTATCTATCTATCTATCTATCTATTATGCTTCGATATGACATTCTATTTCTCATTGAACCTTGGATCGATAGATCAGCAGGCCGAAAATGGAATATCAGGTATATATATGATATAAGAATCGGGTATAGATGGGGATTTATAACATTAGTATGGATGAGAGAGATAAGAATCGGGTATAGACTGTAGCATTGGCAATCTGATACAGGTGGGAGACATAGATCAGGTATATATTAGGCGAAATCAGGTGAAATGAGTGATCGATTACAGATGAGGGACCAGGTATAGATGTGGTCTTACATATGTAAATACAGTCAAAGAAGAATTGATATGATCTTGGTTGTAACAATGGTCTCAGGTGTAAGTAGTTTGTCAAAAAGTGGAGGGCAAAATGTTGATTTAATTCCATTACTCATAGTACTATTTACCAAGTTTCATGAACATTTATTCGTTGCATACCTAACTCTATTTCCCATGCAAACTTATGCAAAGAATTCCACAATTGTTTGATTTTTTAAATCATTATTAGTTTTGTTATTACCGTTTTCCTTCTCTATTTGATGCATTCGAACAGAGTAGGTAACCATAAAGGGAAAACAGCCATTGTTGTTGTTACAAATATCATACTACTGCTACTATAATCCATTCATAAATTACCATATGGTATGATCCGTGTTTATTCACTACCCGGTAAACACAAGGCTTTGACAATAATGAGCCACTATTCTTAAATGTTTCTCCTTCATAGGGAGTAAATGCCCCTATAGGTTGGTTGATTGGTAGTTTTAACAGCCCATTGAAACGGTATTTTACTTCATATCGAGCCGTATCCGAGATGCAGTAAGAAAGAATAGAGATGATAGGCTAGAGAAAACTATCCAAACTTCCCCACCCCCACCAACTGCAAGCACAGAAGGTCCTTGCCCTAGTACTATTATCCAAATAAGCAGGACGACCAGGTACTGGAAGTTACCCAGAAATACCGTTAGAGCCGACAACCCAATTTATATGTCAAGAGTCTGTACAAAAAAAAAAATTTTCAAACATTACACAATTAATGCTTAATGCTTTACAATTAAAGTATTTTATCATGTAGTTGATATGACAAGTTTGTATTTTAGATATCTTACACTTTTGCGTTTTCAGTCTGAGTTTGTTTGGGTAATAAATTAGGGTAAAACAAAGTTTCGTGAACATTTATCAGCTAGTAATGCAATTAAATCAATTGTTTGTCGTCCGCTTTTTGACAAACTACCGACAAAGATCTTCGTAGGAATATACAACATTTAAACTAGTTATTAGCAATAATTTATATCTACACTCATGCTTTCTCAAATATGTAGTTGATCTGACAAGTTTTTGTAGTTTAGCGTTTGTGTTTTCTGCATGCGTTTGTTTAGGTAATAAATTAGGGTAAAACAAAGTTTCGTGAAAATGTTTTAGCTAGTAATGCAATTAAATTAATTGTTTGCCGTCCGCTTTTTGACAAACTAACAATAAAGATCTTCGTAGGAATACACAACATTTATACTAGTTATTAGCAAATATTTATATCAACACTAATGCTTTCTCAAATTTATAAAGTGATGAAACAAGAGACACAGTGTGGTGTTGTTCTCACGAGCCCATCAGAATATCTAACATCGCTTGACATGAACAGTGATGGACAGTACGACAGTGGTCAGGACTGTGAATGGACCATAAAGCTTGACTACACAAAAGTAGTTGTATTTGAAGTCTTAAAACAAGATATTTATCAAAACGAGAGATCATTAGAATGTGAGCGTGACTTTCTAGAGGTAAGACTTAATCCAGATATATTTAGCCTTGCGCAAATGCCTTCCGCAAGATGAAACACCTGAACAAACCAATGTATTTAGTTTCAATGTCGGCGGTCTTTCTATGTTGGTAACTAGCGCATTGAATGGTCATATAAATAACGATACTAAGGACAGGTTACAATCATGCATGTAAATCATAACCTATTAGTATAGCAGGATATGACCAAAATAGTTCACTTAGAGATAACAGCACCAAATTTGGTATGTGGGCTCCATAGGACGTATGTTTTACAACAACAACGTTGGCCACCCAAAAAAATCAAGATGGCCGACGTGAAGAAAAATATACGTTATTTTTCGTGTTCATGATGCACAAAGTCAAGGACAACGCCACATTTGATTAAGAATAATACACTTGAAAATGACCATTCTAATCCCTTTAACTAGGATATCAAACGTTTTAGCAAAGCCTTTTCAATAAAACAAAATTAGCTTTATTAGATTATGTAGTTTACGATACAAATTTGCCAAATATTGTTACCCAAACTGTAATCATGATAATGATGCAATATGGTATTTACATATATATATGAAAAAAATAAGGTTTGACGTTACATGTTTAGATTTATTAAAATAAAACTATGCAAAAAAAGTGTCAACGCGTTTCGCTCAGCTCGTCAGGACTGTTGCTTATATGCAAAATTTCAATAGCATGAGAAATAAAACACACACATAATGAAGTGCAGATGAAGGAATCTGGTGTAGTTGACGTTACCAAACTTATATAGCGAAAAAAGATTTTGGTAGCCATAGATTCAGATGGAAGCTTACATAGGTATTGTATTAACCCTTATTCATTTGTATTATTTTAGATTAATTCTTATACTTCTGTTTAGATTTTCAAATTAACTTCAGACAAAAACTATATTTATTAGCATGTAATGATCATTATGGTTTATAAAATATTAAATTTATATTTTAATACTAAGAAGTGATTGTTTGACAGACAGCCCAAAGATCATTAATGTAAAACGTCTATGAAGATTGATTGAAGATTTGTAGCTACTCAATGGCCTCTGTCAGTACTGTGGTGCCAGCTCATGTTGCTTGAAGACCTTTCTGATAACAGCCCTCTAGGTTTATTACAAAATCACTTTGGAGGCTTCACATGCAAGCCACTGAATATCTCTGCTTGAAAATCATATAATACCAAACTGATTTTGGTAAAATACCAAGTAAAGTATGCCTCTGATATACTTTCTGTAATGCAAATAAAAAGTTTCAGATTTTCTTTACGTAACAATTACTCGGTAACGTATATAACAGCTCAACATTCAGCATATTTTCATACAGTTTTATAAGTTTTATTTGTAAGATGTGTGCAGCTAATGTGTCCCGCGGAATTTGACAGTAAGTGTGTCTCGGAGAGGGATGCTCGTTGCCAGCCGAGACCTGCCCATCATCCCTTTTCTTTCAAACGATTAGGGTTAAGCGACACTGAAGAAATTTAATACAGAAACGTGCGTAAGTCGCATTAGATTTGGTTTGAATACTTTTATATAAATATGACATTTTCTGTTATTGGTATCAGTAATATGCTTTCTTTCATACAAATAAAGTATTTTGATCATTTTTGTCAAATAAAAGACCTGGTAAATTAAGTAACATTAACTCTATTCACTCTGAGAATACAATTGTTTTTCGAAGACAATAATAAAGTACCGTTGTCACCGGGGTGAGCTTCATATCAGTTTCAATGCCTATTCACATGAGAATCTATCAATAGTAGGCATAATTTATTACAATGATGCGGTGACGTAAATTACTGTCAAAACACAGTAGTCTGAAAGCAAAAACTGTCTGCTTATAACTGCTCCACAGATATACTATAGTATAATACATTTCGCAAGGTGAAAGATGAATTTTTTGTTAGTAGAAGAAAATCGGTACTCTAGCAAAAGTGACCAGTTACCACCATTTTAAAAGACGTCGGCCATCTTGAAAATGGTGGAATGTTAGGGGACAACGTTATATTTTGATCGCCAGATAGCAGATGAACGTTTATGCAAAAGATGATGCTTGTATTACTATCTGAACTATTTGGTCGTTTTGTTCTGCCTTAAATTGCTAAGCTATATCCAAGACACCGAAAGAAGAATGTGAGAGAAATCTCGACATGCACAAAGAGGCCTTAGTGCGTTTTCGCCCCACAAAAAGGTGGACCACCTACATGGGAAATGGCAATTTACATGGCTTCCTACGTGGTTTGGTGGGATCTAGGATTAAATAGTGTCAGTTCCTTGGAATTTTCATTCCTACTTTTGGACTCTCATTTGCATCCTGGCAGTCTGATCAGAGCCTTCGCTGTTCGCGCACATCAGATATTGACACTAAGGGATCTTAAGACATAAAACGAAGGCTTCAGCCTTCACATATTTTATTTGACTTCACTGCAGCTTGTATTAAGTGTTGTGTGGCGGCTATGAAATTCTCCCTGTGTTGGTAGTTTCGAAATTCGAAAATTGCTCAAAGCCGGTATCTCGAAGTAAAGTGATCCCCATAGAATAACGACTCACCGGTCATTATTCTTTAAAGAATAGTGACTCCCAGGTTATAATTCTATGAAACAGGATCAGAGTTGTTTACTGGTGACAATATTCACTAGAACCTGTGATCAGGGAAGGTAGTCACCAGCCCTTATAAGATAAGTAAACTTAGTAACTGAATCCTCTGCACACTCAGCAGCAGAAATAATAGAATATTCCAAAGAGTTCCAATTTTTAATAGTCTGAGTGAAGAAGCTGGACTTGTAAATGTCAGTTCCAGCCAATGGGATTTGATATGCAAGGGAATAATGATTCCTGGTACGCCTACTTGGGGGAACAAGGTCATTTATGGGTATAATGGCTGCATTCTTCAGATCTATGTAAATCATTATACGTCTATTATCTTTCTTTCTCTTTTTCAGAGATTTCCGTTCAAGTTTCTCTAGAATGCCAGTCATACTTCCAGTTTCATAGGTGTAATTCCCTGTTATAAGTCTAGCTGCCCTTTTCTGAACCTTCTCACGTTTATCTTGAAGAAGTATTCTTTGGGGTCCCAAACTGGAATACCATACTTCAGGACTGGATGAGCCAGTATGCTGACTGTTTAACATCCTGTAGACATGCTGCCAAATTACATATAAGGAAGCCAATAATCCTGTAGGCCTTTCTGCAAATATTGCTGACGTGTGTTCCATTTCAAATTATTTGTGCTTGCTATGTCGAGATACTTGATAGTTTGTACTTTGTCGATGACCGTTCTCGCTAAGGTTTAGGAAGCATTGATCTACTTGATCTGTTTCCTTGTAATTTGCATTGTATTACATTTGACCCGTTGGAATCTCATGCCCCCGACTCCTTGCCCAAAACACCCTAAACGATATATACCCTGCTGAAGTTTCACTGCGTCTTTATTATCTTTAATTTCACGATATCAAACACAATCGTCGGCCAAAAATCTTAATTTCGGGTCAATATTTTCTGTTATGTCGTTAATGTACAACGAGGTAAGCAGTGGTCCAAGCACGTTGCCCTTGGGGACACCTGACAAAACGGGGGCCCAGTCTGGTTTATCCATTTACAACTACACGCTGCTGACTATCACAGAGAAAAGAATCTAAGCATTTCAGTGTCTTCCCACAAATACAATAACCGTATAGCTTACAATGAGGTTACTCATGAGGGAAGGGGGTGGGAGGGGTTTCAAAAGTTTTCTTGGAGTCCAGGATAAATGTGTCAACCTGAACGCCCTTATCCATTTGAGCCCAGTCGTTCATAACCTTAACCAGCCGAGTTTCACAACTATGCATCTTTCGAAATCATGATTTCTGCCTGACAAAAGTTTATGTTCATCCAGATGTGCCATAAAATTAGAGCATACAATATGTTCAAGTAGCTTGCTTGGTACATAAGTTAGAGAAACCGGTCGCTAATTGCAGGCCAAAGACCTATCTTCTTTTTTAAAAAAGGGGGCACATGTTTGCAACAGACAATTCCTTGGGGATTTCACCCGTATCAATAGATTATTGGAAGAGGTGAGCAAACATTGAGCCTAATTGACATATAAATAGTGTTGCTTTTTCACATCAGCCTGAATTTCTCTTCTCAAAGATTCAAATTTCGACCTAAGTTTCTATTGTCTTTTTGGTCTTAGCAAGTGTCCTTTTTCTTCTACGAATCTTTCTTCTTACCTGCCGGTCATATTATTACTCCGTACGCGAAGTAAAATGACCTTGTAACCCCCATAGAATTACAACAGGATCATTATTCCTGCAGACAACTGACCTCCGGTTTATGACCCCTCTCACCGCCAAGTCGAAATTGCAAAGAAGAAAATCAAACAAGCGCATAAATGAGTCATTCTTCATTTGGTTCAGCCTGATTTGTATTGATAATAAGTGATAGAAACATGTGAAAGGCACGACTGGTTTTGGGGAACAGGTAACCCTGATGACACAGTTCCGTTTTGATTCTAGGTCGCACCATTATGGCTGAAGAATTGTTTTAAGATTAAATAGCTCTTTAACTTTCGGCCTCAGCCGAAGCTTAGTTAAGCTTTCAAATACCGGACTTTCATTTTCACTGACTTTTTCCACAGATACATAGATATGGCGGGTGTATTATAATAGGCAGGTGATGCTTACTATTCCGTGGGCACCTGATCACACCTCTGTTTTGGGGTCCATGTCTGTGTATCTAAAATATTCCGGAATTGTCTATGTTTAAATGACCTACGAGTTCGGACTTATGATTTGGGTACCTTGACCACTATCAATACTTATTTGTACGTCTTCAAAATAAGTGTGCTCCTGCAAAACACTTGAGCTACTCTGAAAATCGTGACGATGCATTTGGGTAGTTTAATAGGTTAGACATAGATCGATTTGTTTTCTACTATTTTTGTGCCATAGAAAAACTTAGAAAACATAATATCAATGTACCTTTGTATATTTTGTCAAAGTTTCTAGAACACCTCGTCCTTGCAAGAATACTTTTATTTTGAAGAAGTTTATATGCAGTGGAAACGATTACTCTTTCTTTATTATTTTAATTAGTTCTTGCAGGTATCACCATCAACCTGTATGTAAAATATTACCATCATTGCTCAAATACTATTTGAGATATTCTGGTAACAAGATTTTTGACACAGAGCGGGTAACAAGTTTGATAGAGCTAAAATAAAACATATGGCCTGCTAATTTTTCATTGATATTCTTATACTAAATTTCAAAACCCTTTACCCAGTGGATATAAGCCAAGAACTTGTATAAGTACTGACCATCAGGGGTAATAATTTCATAATCACTTAATGCAGAGTTACCTAACCTTTATCATAATATTATATATCAAGAAATATTAATTAACCAAAACTCAGGTTCCTAGGTTAAGCAGTTCAGAAATTGGAGAAACGCCAAATTCAACATTCAATATTTTGTGGTGGGTGGTGGGGGTGAGGCGGGGGCAGGGGAGGTCGGAGCAGTTGTAGAAACATGCTTCAGACCTAAAATAATCAAACAATATTTGGTATGCATGCCACTTGTGCGATTCTCTTTAAATTCATGTTAGAATAGCTCCCATTTCATAAATAAAACCAAGTAACATCAAATTGGGTATTGTCTGACTGATAAAAGATGGGATGACGCCCGTTTTTCAATATATCTGTTGAATGTACTTTACCAACAGATATTCTATTGAAGTGTCAAACCGCAAAAAATTAGAATCAAATCAAACCTATTTCGAATTCGTGCACGGACGGGACGATTTAAACTAGTGCAACTTCCTTGCATTTTTCTGCGCCCTACAATGCAGCAGTTAGTGACACAGACATAGAAACACTTGAAAGCGAACATCGCAGGTAAATGCACTGGGCACTGGATGTTCTCGACCTCTGCGATGAGAGGAGGGATTTGAAAAGGAGGCGGTATGAAGCAGAAGGAGCAAAAGAATACAGGAAGTCTTACATAAAGGTTCAGAAGCCCTGAAGAGAGCAAAGGAGGACTGATTAAGTAGGTATACTCAGTGCAAGGAGACTGAAACTTATCTGAATTAATACAACTGTAACTGTGCACATCAGCTGGTGTGGATTAAACTTCAGAGAACAAGGTAGATCCTAACTATCCAGAACAAGTCTGGGACATGTCTAACAAAAGAATGATAGACTCTCAGCAGATGGATAGAACTTTGCTCTGAGATATACAATCATGAGTGTCATGGCGACCATACACTTCTGGACTGCACTCAGCGTCAGAAAGAAGTTCTAAAACCGATCTTTGTGAGGAAGCTAAGATTGCAGTAAGAGCACTAAAGTCCGCCGAAGTTGATAGTAGTACCACAGTAACAGCTAAGCTATGGCAAAGTATGAGCAACGCATAATTAATCAAAATATTCATTGCCCTTTGTTTCCAATACCTACGGCTGTTTATATAATTTGACAAAGATTTTGAATTGACCAGTTCCCCAGTATTACTGTATGAATAACTCAGTGTCTTACTTAGTTACCCCATCCACTCTTATACATGAAATACACGACTAAATCATTCTGCTGATTAGCTTCAAATAAGAGTATATATTACATATATGGTTGGCTTACTAATTACTTAAAATCGTGCGAAAATAGTGGTCCACAAAATAAAAACAAGTATAAAAACCAGTACGAAAGATATCTAATTTCTTTATCGCTCCATCTATTTCGTTGAAAAATCGTTGCCATGGAAACGGGTAGTGTAAATTAGTTAATTTTTATTTTGTTTATATACAAGCGTTTACAAAAGGAAGCTCATAAAAAATCTGGCCTATGTTTACAAAACCGAGTCATCAGTTATAAAATGGTATGTGTTTATTACCATTAATTGCTATACAGTTTCAATGTAAATCATAAGTTATCTCCCTTTTTTCTTTCTTAGAAATAAATTTTTACTTCGATTACAATCATGCATGTAAATCATAACCTATTAGTATAGCAGGATATGACCAAAATAGTTCACTTAGAGATAACAGCACCAAATTTGGTATGTGGGCTCCATAGGACGTATGTTTTACAACAACAACGTTGGCCACCCAAAAAAATCAAGATGGCCGACGTGAAGAAAAATATACGTTATTTTTCGTGTTCATGATGCACAAAGTCAAGGACAACGCCACATTTGATTAAGAATAATACACTTGAAAATGACCATTCTAATCCCTTTAACTAGGATATCAAACGTTTTAGCAAAGCCTTTTCAATAAAACAAAACTAGCTGTATTAGATTATGTAGTTTACGATACAAATTTGCCTAACATTGTTACCCAAACTGTAATCATGATAATGATGCAATATGGTATTTACATATATATATGAAAAAAATAAGGTTTGACGTTACATGTTTAGATTTATTAAAATAAAACTATGCAAAAATAGTGTCAACGCGTTTCGCTCAGCTCGTCAGGACTGTTGCATATATGCAAAATTTCAATAGCATGAGAAATAAAACACACACATAATGAAGTGCAGATGAAGGAATCTGGTGTAGTTGACGTTACCAAACTTATATAGCGAAAAAAGATTTTGGTAGCCATAGATTCAGATGGAAGCTTACATAGGTATTGTATTAACCCTTATTCATTTGTATTATTTTAGATTAATTCTTATACTTCTGTTTAGATTTTCAAATTAACTTCAGACAAAAACTGTATTTATTAGCATGTAATGATCATTATGGTTTATAAAATATTAAATTTATATTTCAATACTAAGAAGTGATTGTTTGACAGACAGCCCAAAGATCATTAATGTAAAACGTCTATGAAGATTGATTGAAGATTTGTAGCTACTCAATGGCCTCTGTCAGTACTGTGGTGCCAGCTCATGTTGCTTGAAGACCTTTCTGATAACAGCCCTCTAGGTTTATTACAAAATCACTTTGGAGGTTTCACATGCAAGCCACTGAATATCTCTGCTTGAAAATCATATAATACCAAACTGATTTTGGTAAAATACCAAGTAAAGTATGCCTCTGATATACTTTCTGTAATGCAAATAAAAAGTTTCAGAAATTCTTTACGTAACAATTACTCGGTAACGTATATAACAGCTCAACATTCAGCATATTTTCATACAGTTTTATAAGTTTTATTTGTAAGATGTGTGCAGCTAATGTGTCCCGCGGAATTTGACAGTAAGTGTGTCTCGGAGAGGGATGCTCGTTGCCAGCCGAGACCTGCCCATCATCCCTTTTCTTTCAAACGATTAGGGTTAAGCGACACTGAAGAAATTTAATACAGAAACGTGCGTAAGTCGCATTAGATTTGGTTTGAATACTTTTATATAAATATGACATTTTCTGTTATTGGTATCAGTAATATGCTTTCTTTCATACAAATAAAGTATTTTGTTCATTTTTGTCAAATAAAAGACCTGGTAAATTAAGTAACATTAACTCTATTCACTCTGAGAATACAATTGTTTTTCGAAGACAATAATAAAGTACCGTTGTCACCGGGGTGAGCTTCATATCAGTTTCAATGCCTATTCACATGAGAATCTATCAATAGTAGGCATAATTTATTACAATGATGCGGTGACGTAAATTACTGTCAAAACACAGTAGTCTGAAAGCAGAAACTGTCTGCTTATAACTGCTCCACAGATATACTATAGTATAATACATTTCGCAAGGTGAAAGATGAATTTTTTGTTAGTAGAAGAAAATCGGTACTCTAGCAAAAGTGACCAGTTACCACCATTTTAAAAGACGTCGGCCATCTTGAAAATGGTGGAATGTTAGGGGACAACGTTATATTTTGATCGCCAGATAGCAGATGAACGTTTATGCAAAAGATGATGCTTGTATTACTATCTGAACTATTTGGTCGTTTTGTTCTGCCATAAATTGCTAAGCTATATCCAAGACACCGAAAGAAGAATGTGAGAGAAATCTCGACATGCACAAAGAGGCCTTAGTGCGTTTTCGCCCCACAAAAAGGTGGACCACCTACATGGGAAATGGCAATTTACATGGCTTCCTACGTGGTTTGGTGGGATCTAGGATTAAATAGTGTCAGTTCCTTGGAATTTTCATTCCTACTTTTGGACTCTCATTTGCATCCTGGCAGTCTGATCAGAGCCTTCGCTGTTCGCGCACATCAGATATTGACACTAAGGGATCTTAAGACATAAAACGAAGGCTTCAGCCTTCACATATTTTATTTGACTTCACTGCAGCTTGTATTAAGTGTTGTGTGGCGGCTATGAAATTCTCCCTGTGTTGGTAGTTTCGAAATTCGAAAATTGCTCAAAGCCGGTATCTCGAAGTAAAGTGATCCCCATAGAATAACGACTCACCGGTCATTATTCTTTAAAGAATAGTGACTCCCAGGTTATAATTCTATGAAACAGGATCAGAGTTGTTTACTGGTGACAATATTCACTAGAACCTGTGATCAGGGAAGGTAGTCACCAGCCCTTATAAGATAAGTAAAGTTAGTAACTGAATCCTCTGCACACTCAGCAGCAGAAATAATAGAATATTCCAAAGAGTTCCAATTTTTAATAGTCTGAGTGAAGAAGCTGGACTTGTAAATGTCAGTTCCAGCCAATGGGATTTGATATGCAAGGGAATAATGATTCCTGGTACGCCTACTTGGGGGAACAAGGTCATTTATGGGTATAATGGCTGCATTCTTCAGATCTATGTAAATCATTATACGTCTATTATCTTTCTTTCTCTTTTTCAGAGATTTCCGTTCAAGTTTCTCTAGAATGCCAGTCATACTTCCAGTTTCATAGGTGTAATTCCCTGTTATAAATCTAGCTGCCCTTTTCTGAACCTTCTCACGTTTATCTTGAAGAAGTATTCTTTGGGGTCCCAAACTGGAATACCATACTTCAGGACTGGATGAGCCAGTATGCTGACTGTTTAACATCCTGTAGACATGCTGCCAAATTACATATAAGGAAGCCAATAATCCTGTAGGCCTTTCTGCAAATATTGCTGACGTGTGTTCCATTTCAAATTATTTGTGCTTGCTATGTCGAGATACTTGATAGTTTGTACTTTGTCGATGACCGTTCTCGCTAAGGTTTAGGAAGCATTGATCTACTTGATCTGTTTCCTTGTAATTTGCATCGTATTACATTTGACCCGTTGGAATCTCATGCCCCCGACTCCTTGCCCAAAACACCCTAAACGATATATACCCTGCTGAAGTTTCACTGCGTCTTTATTATCTTTAATTTCACGATATCAAACACAATCGTCGGCCAAAAATCTTAATTTCGGGTCAATATTTTCTGTTATGTCGTTAATGTACAACGAGGTAAGCAGTGGTCCAAGCACGTTGCCCTTGGGGACAC
The DNA here is from genome assembly GCA_963989385.1 of Ctena decussata. NCBI lineage: Eukaryota > Metazoa > Mollusca > Bivalvia > Lucinida > Lucinidae > Ctena > Ctena decussata. The sequence goes on from OZ022513.1 coordinate 64,634,170, forward strand.
CTGACAAAACGGGGGCCCAGTCTGGTTTATCCATTTACAACTACACGCTGCTGACTATCACAGAGAAAAGAATCTAAGCATTTCAGTGTCTTCCCACAAATACAATAACCGTATAGCTTACAATGAGGTTACTCATGAGGGAAGGGGGTGGGAGGGGTTTCAAAAGTTTTCTTGGAGTCCAGGATAAATGTGTCAACCTGAACGCCCTTATCCATTTGAGCCCAGTCGTTCATAACCTTAACCAGCCGAGTTTCACAACTATGCATCTTTCGAAATCATGATTTCTGCCTGACAAAAGTTTATGTTCATCCAGATGTGCCATAAAATTAGAGCATACAATATGTTCAAGTAGCTTGCTTGGTACATAAGTTAGAGAAACCGGTCGCTAATTGCAGGCCAAAGACCTATCTTCTTTTTTAAAAAAGGGGGCACATGTTTGCAACAGACAATTCCTTGGGGATTTCACCCGTATCAATAGATTATTGGAAGAGGTGAGCAAACATTGAGCCTAATTGACATATAAATAGTGTTGCTTTTTCACATCAGCCTGAATTTCTCTTCTCAAAGATTCAAATTTCGACCTAAGTTTCTATTGTCTTTTTGGTCTTAGCAAGTGTCCTTTTTCTTCTACGAATCTTTCTTCTTACCTGCCGGTCATATTATTACTCCGTACGCGAAGTAAAATGACCTTGTAACCCCCATAGAATTACAACAGGATCATTATTCCTGCAGACAACTGACCTCCGGTTTATGACCCCTCTCACCGCCAAGTCGAAATTGCAAAGAAGAAAATCAAACAAGCGCATAAATGAGTCATTCTTCATTTGGTTCAGCCTGATTTGTATTGATAATAAGTGATAGAAACATGTGAAAGGCACGACTGGTTTTGGGGAACAGGTAACCCTGATGACACAGTTCCGTTTTGATTCTAGGTCGCACCATTATGGCTGAAGGATTGTTTTAAGATTAAATAGCTCTTTAACTTTCGGCCTCAGCCGAAGCTTAGTTAAGCTTTCAAATACCGGACTTTCATTTTCACTGACTTTTTCCACAGATACATAGATATGGCAGGTGTATTATAATAAGCAGGTGATGCTTACTATCCCGCGGGCACCTGATCACACCTCTGTTTTGGGGTCCATGTCTGTGTATCTAAAATATTCCGGAATTGTCTATGTTTAAATGACCTACGAGTTCGGACTTATGATTTGGGTACCTTGACCACTATCAATACTTATTTGTACGTCTTCAAAATAAGTGTGCTCCTGCAAAACACTTGAGCTACTCTGAAAATCGTGACGATGCATTTGGGTAGTTTAATAGGTTAGACATAGATCGATTTGTTTTCTACTATTTTTGTGCCATAGAAAAACTTAGAAAACACAATATCAATGTACCTTTGTATATTTTGTCAACGTTTCTAGAACACCTCGTCCTTGCAAGAATACTTTTATTTTGAAGAAGTTTATATGCAGTGGAAACGATTACTCTTTCTTTATTATTTTAATTAGTTCTTGCAGGTATCACCATCAACCTGTATGTAAAATATTACCATCATTGCTCAAATACTATTTGAGATATTCTGGTAACAAGATTTTTGACACAGAGCGGGTAACAAGTTTGATAGAGCTAAAATAAAACATATGGCCTGCTAATTTTTCATTGATATTCTTATACTAAATTTCAAAACCCTTTACCCAGTGGATATAAGCCAAGAACTTGTATAAGTACTGACCATCAGGGGTAATAATTTCATAATCACTTAATGCAGAGTTACCTAACCTTTATCATAATATTATATATCAAGAAATATTAATTAACCAAAACTCAGGTTCCTAGGTTAAGCAGTTCAGAAATTGGAGAAACGCCAAATTCAACATTCAATATTTTGTGGTGGGTGGTGGGGGTGAGGCGGGGGCAGACGAGGTCGGGGCAGTTGTAGAAACATGCTTCAGACCTAAAATAATCAAACAATATTTGGTATGCATGCCACTTGTGCGATTCTCTTTAAATTCATGTTAGAATTGCTCCCATTTCATAAATAAAACCAAGTAACTTCAAATTGGGTATTGTCTGACTGATAAAAGATGGGATGACGCCCGTTTTTCAATATATCTGTTGAATGTACTTTACCAACAGATATTCTATTGAAGTGTCAAACCGCAAAAAATTAGAATCAAATCAAACCTATTTCGAATTCGTGCACGGACGGGACGATTTAAACTAGTGCAACTTCCTTGCATTTTTCTGCGCCCTACAATGCAGCAGTTAGTGACACAGACATAGAAACACTTGAAAGCGAACATCGCAGGTAAAGGCACTGGGCACTGGATGTTCTCGACCTCTGCGATGAGAGGAGGGATTTGAAAAGGAGGCGGTATGAAGCAGAAGGAGCAAAAGAATACAGGAAGTCTTACATAAAGGTTCAGAAGCCCTGAAGAGAGCAAAGGAGGACTGATTAAGTAGGTATACTCAGTGCAAGGAGACTGAAACTTATCTGAATTAATACAACTGTAACTGTGCACATCAGCTGGTGTGGATTAAACTTCAGAGAACAAGGTAGATCCTAACTATCCAGAACAAGTCTGGGACATGTCTAACAAAAGAATGATAGACTCTCAGCAGATGGATAGAACTTTGCTCTGAGATATACAATCATGAGTGTCATGGCGACCATACACTTCTGGACTGCACTCAGCGTCAGAAAGAAGTTCTAAAACCGATCTTTGTGAGGAAGCTAAGATTGCAGTAAGAGCACTAAAGTCCTCCGAAGTTGATAATAGTACCACAGTAACAGCTAAGCTATGGCAAAGTATGAGCAACGCATAATTAATCAAAATATTCATTGCCCTTTGTTTCCAATACCTACGGCTGTTTATATAATTTGACAAAGATTTTGAATTGACCAGTTCCCCAGTATTACTGTATGAATAACTCAGTGTCTTACTTAGTTACCCCATCCACTCTTATACATGAAATACACGACTAAATCATTCTGCTGATTAGCTTCAAATAAGAGTATATATTACATATATGGTTGGCTTACTAATTACTTAAAATCGTGCGAAAATAGTGGTCCACAAAATAAAAACAAGTATAAAAACCAGTACGAAAGATATCTAATTTCTTTATCGCTCCATCTATTTCGTTGAAAAATCGTTGCCATGGAAACGGGTAGTGTAAATTAGTTAATTTTTATTTTGTTTATATACAAGCGTTTACAAAAGGAAGCTCATAAAAAATCTGGCCTATGTTTACAAAACCGAGTCATCAGTTATAAAATGATATGTGTTTATTACCATTAATTGCTATACAGTTTCAATGTAAATCATAAGTTATCTCCCTTTTTTCTTTCTTAGAAATAAATTTTTACTTCGAATGCAAAAAATTATTTATTTGCTTTATATCTTCGTTGTTGTGTAACTATTTCCTATTATTTTCAACTTATCAACTATCAAGAATAGTGCAAAGTTAAGCCATACCCCCATATTTTTTAAAAATATTTTTTTCTTCCGATTTCTTTCAGACTATACGTATACCAAACAAAAAAAAAAAACGCACACAGCAAGATTTTCCGTTTAATTTACCTTTTATAGCATGATAAGAAAACGTCATTAAATCCGTATTTCTGATCAAATCTTGCTCAAACTTCATCATGGCGTAGACGAGTATCCGTATCTTCCATATGCATGAAAAACACGCACTAATGAACTCGTTGACAATGATTTCCATGCATTTATTGAAGCCTACTGTCTACATGGACTGTAGAGTATACATGTGTATCTGGATATTGGTAAAGAGTTTTGTTTGTGTTTTAAACGTTATGATGCCAAGACTACGGACTTTTGAGAAGGACAGGGCCATTGGCATACTATCTGCTGGATAAAATGTAACAAATGTGGCCAGGGCGTTTAATGTTAGCCACACGACAATCAGCCGTTTAAGACACCGATTTCAAACCGCAGGATCTGTAAATGACGCTCCTCGTTCCGGACGGCCGAGAAGTTTGTCAAATGCTGACGATCGATACATGCGGTTATCATCGCTACGAGATCGATTTCAACCGGCGACGTTAATAACAATTGGCATTAACAGAACTCGAAATGTCAATGTAACAGCTCAAACTGTTCGAAACCGCTTACATCAGTCGGGTCTCAATGCTAGACGCCCTCTGATTGGTCTACAACTGACGCATAATCATCAACGTTTACGACATCAATGGGCTCAAACGCATCAAAGATGGAACATGGCTCAATGGCGTGACGTTCTTTTCAGCGATGAGAGTCGGTTTAGCCTTGATTTTGCAGACGGACTTTGCCGTGTGTGGAGACGTCGTAATGAACGTTATAATAGATGCTGCATCGCTGAACATGACAGGTACGGCGGAGGAAGTGTAATGGTTTGGGGTGCTGTGAGTTGATATCATAAATCAGACTTGGTGGTGGTTGATGGGAACTTAAATGCTCAGCGGTACGTTAATGAAATCTTAAGGCCCAATGTTCTACCCCTTGTCAGACGTTATAACCTCCTTTTTCAGCAGGACAATGCTCGTCCACATACAGCAAGCATATCGAGAGACTTTCTCAACAATCATAACATTAAAATCTTGCCTTGGCCTGCTAGAAGCCCAGATCTGTCGCCGATTGAACATGTATGGGACATTTTAGGGCGTAACGTCAGACGCCGTCACCACGTCAGAACACGTCAGCAAATGGTCGCTGCATTACATCAAGAATGGAATACGATTCCTCAGAATTCGATTCGGAGAATCATCAGTTCGATGCGCCGAAGATGTACGGCGTGCCTACGTGCCAACGCAGGTCACACCTCTTACTGAAATCTGTGGGATTGAAAACTGACCCCAGCCTTGTTTGAAGACGCGTTACAAAGTACTGAATTGACACAATGAAATGAAATTTTCTGGTTGAAATGTCCAATTATCTACCTCTAACACTGTATGAATTATCTTTTTGAATTATTTGTAGCTTCCAAGAAAATACCAAAATATAACTGTGTGCGTTTCTTTTTTTGTTTGGTATACTATTCCGAGAAAAAGTGACTGCTGCCCATGAATTGATCTTGAACTGAATGGTTTAGCTAAATTCCCTTGAAAGACAAAATACTGCAATAGTGACACGCCCCTAAAACGTTAATTTTCGATTGAAAGATTGTTCAATGTAGCGTTTCTGTAATCCGACAATATCAGTGATCTATCAAGAGATATCGCCCTTCATGTGCGTGATAAGCTGCAGACCAGTAACTGTGGGAGAGATTAAGTCTTAATATTACATAATTATGTAATCTGATACTTATTATTTACTTTTTAATTCCTTTCCGTGTTATTTAGGGCAAAATGTATCCCTGCCCCCTGCTCTTTGCTAAAAACACGACAGAAATGCATGACAAACGAATGGCTGTTACTTTCCTTGTACAAACCGTAGCATCTTCATTTTCTAGATTTATAGAGTTGACAAGGTGATAAATGAAAAAAAAAGAACACTATTTTAATAAATTTTGAGAGGGGACCAAATATGGCCCAAATCATACCAGGCCCTTTTCATGTACTCGTTAAGATGACTGTATATACCAATTTTCAGTTCAAAATCTTTAACAGTTTCCAAGAAATCTTATGTTCTAGATTTTCCCATATAAAACCTACAGAAAGCAAATTTGACCATAACGTAAAAAAAGGTCAAGGTCTACCCAAGGTCATGATTTGAACAATATTGGTAGTACTTTCGTACCCCATGTTATTTACCAAGTTTCACGGCCATCACCCTGTTGGTTCTAGAGAATATTTTTAAAGGGTTTTTTTACCATATATGGGCGTGGCAGCCATGTTGGTCATGTGCCCAGGACCGTTTGAACAACTTTTCGTTCCTAATTCCCCTGGAGGCTACATATGAAATTTGATTACAATCGGCTGAGCGGTTTCATAGGAGAAGTCGTTTGAAATTGTGGACGGACGGACGACAGACAATGGAGCCTTTCCATCCTCTAAGCTCCTCCGGAGTCGCTGGCTCAGGTGAGCTAAAAATAGGGTTCTAGGTAAAATGGTTCAAAAGTTGAAATATGCCAAATTCAACAAAGATACATATTTCAGTCATTTTTAATGAATTTGCCTAAAAGATAATCAGATGATCTACACGCAAGCTCCTAGGTGTATGCCATACATGAGCATCCTAGCTAAAACGGTATTCCCAGGGTTTTGGTAACAATCTTTCTTTTATTTTTTTGATAACGGGGCATGATTTTGTAAGTAAGTTGCCGACGGTGAAGAAAACAATAATACGTGACACTTTATGGTCTTTCCATCTTATAGATATCAATGCCCTAGTAGTTATTGTTCTTGAGAAAGAGCCCGCCCATTATTATGTTTGATGCATATGGCATATGAGAAAAGGGAAATAACTCTGACAATAGTAAATCCATCATTATGCAACCAACAACAGAATGATCAGCATCTCAAATACTAATAGTGTATAAAAAAAATTAGGGCTCTAGATCAAACGTTTCTAAAGTTGGAAAAATGTCAAATTTAACAAAGGGGCATAATTCAGCCATTTTTCACGGAATAACCCATGGTTAAACAGGTGATCTACACCTTAGCCCCTAGTTGTATGCCAAATATGAGCATCCTAGCTCAAACGGTATTCCAAGGATTTTGGGAACACACTTTCATTTAATCTTTTGACAAAAAAGGCATACCTCTGTAAGTACAAGGCTGATGGACAATAAAAAAAAATAGGTGACCGCTAGTTATTTATAGTCTACCCGCCTATGAATTAACAAGATCCCAGCAGTTACGATTCTTGAGTAAATGTAGTGTTTCGTACGGACGGACGGACGGTAGGACGGACGGCCGGCCGGTTAGATCCAAACCAATATGCCCCCTCAACTTCTATGAAGTTGGGGGCATAAAACGGTGACAAAAACGTTGCAAGAAAATTTTGTATGTAAACTGATGCCAAGCTTGCTTGGTGTACTCCTCTTCGCTTTCGTTGACTTTTCTCAGCCCTTTAGACAGAGTAAGTGTTTTTTTATCAACCCGTTGGGCAGTGCTTCCGTTTAACAACCTTTATCAAAAGCCCACGAGTTTGTTATGTCGTTTCCACATATAAGTATCTTATTCCAACGACATAGCGAATTTTGTGTAATTTCGGGCTCGAGTGTTTAGAGGAGGGAGCAAAACAACAAACCTTACAGTAAAACCATCAGTCAAAATAAACACTTTGTCAGTCATCTTAAAAAACTTTGTTTTTTTGAGGTTGGGATCTAGATCTTGCGCGTGTTACATTGTCTTCATGTGGCTAACTTTTTTTCAGCCACTTTAAATTCTACCCACAAACAAAAACGCTACAGGTCAGACACAACATTCTTTTTGCCAACATTAAACTGCAGGACACAATAATTGTCCCCCCCCCCCCCCCCCCCCACTACCACCACCGCCTTTTCGAAGAAAAAGCTAGGGGACATAGTATTTGGCTTTTGAAACTGTTCAGGTGTTTTTAAACCTTGTAGAGCTTGCATATGTGGTTTTTGAAGAATCTCAAGACGCATTGACAATGGATATCTTTTGTGTGTATGTCCTCATATTGTTTTGGACATCGTACATTTTGGGATTGTGCATCGTCCCTTCTTTCTTCCACAGGCGGGCGACATAAATTCATCGAATTTGTTCTTCTTTTATAATGACCTCTGTAATCTTGATCTTTGAGCCGAATACCTAGGTCTTGCGCGCGACGCATCGTCTGGAAACATGTGCCAAGTTATAACATACATCAACAAGTAAGAGAGTTATAACAGTTTAATCAAAACATTTTGTTGTGAGGCACGGTAGCCGAGTGGTTAGAGTGGCTCGGCTACTGTGTAGAAAGTCGCCGGAAGATCGTGAGCTCGCGGCTCACCGTCGCCATCCGACGACTGGAAAAATCTGTCAATCCAGCAGTAAATGGATACCTTTTTCGAATTAGGCAGCGGAAGGAGAGAGATGGGCTCCGCCTTTATCAGCTGTGCCTAAGATACAGTGGGTCTCTAACCCCCACTGCTCCTACGGCTATTAGGCTATGGGGACCTTTACCTTTTTTGTATGCTATGAAGACACCATAGCTTCTTGAGGGGTCATAATATTATGACCGGGGGTCATAATATTTTCACCAGGGGTCAATATTTATAGATATTTTCAAGGGGGGGTCATCATTTTTAACAGGAGTCAGTTTTCTAAAGAAAAGGGATCTCTTTATATAGAATAATGACTAGAGGTCGTTATTCTATGAGGGGTCACTATACTTCGTTACACCGGCTTAAGGTGCGGGGTGGGGCGTATGTTCCTTGCAAACGAAATTGTTAGAAAGCTGCGAGTCCGATTTTTGTTCTTTTATGTGATATTGGTTTCCAAGGATTTTACTACGGCTGATGTAAAATGCCGTGGCAGCTGTAAAATGTCTCCTCGTACTTTGATCATAGTGCAAATTCGACTTTTAATTTACTTTATGATCATTAAGCCCATTCTGGTAACCTGGAAAAGCGAGTAACTTTTGGCATAAGTACCTTGCAAAATGATATTGTTGTTCTGAAAAGAGTCTCAATAATCATTTCAGCCGCGACAAGACAAAGCCAACAAAGTGGTTGTGCGCCCAGCGCATACTCAGATAAACCTGTGCACCCGCTCAGTCTGACAAGGTTATTTGTCAAGCGCCATAAGGGCGGATGCCCTGGCTGATCTGCGTCTTCGCTTGGCACTCATACCACTTTGAAGTTTTTCGCGTCGCGGCTCATTTATAGGCCATTTTTAGTTGGGCCTTAAAACTTTGCCAACTTATTTGGACTGATAAATAGATAAACTGATTAAGTTTTGAAAAAATCGTGAATTTTTGACCCAATTATGCCCTTTTTCGGAGATAGAGTTGATTCCCTATTTGGAGTTATGCCCCTTGAGAAACAAAGAGGACTGAAACATTTTGAGCAAGATATCTCAAAAAGGATTTAAGCCTTGTTACTTTGATAGCTTATTGGGACTGATGAGTAGATGAAGTGTTTAACTTTAGGAATAAATTCGTGAATTTTTGATCGAATTATGCCCCTTTTTCAATTTAGTGCATTATAAGCCTATGAAACCTTGTGAGCATGATATCTCAAAAAGCATTTTAGCTGGAGCCTTGAAACTTTGCCAACATATTAGGATTGATAAGAAAATAAACTGATTAACTTTGAAAAAAAGTCGTGAACTTTTTTTAGGTATGCCCCTTTTTTCAACTTAGTGCATTGTAAGCCTATGAAACCTTGTGAGCAAGGTATCTCAAAGCGTATTTTAGCTGGAGTCTTGAAACTTTGCAGCATATTAGGACTGATAGGTACATGAACTGTTTAACAAACAATCGTACATGTTTGACAGAGTTATGCCCCTTTTAACTTAGTGCATTGTAAGCCTATGTAACCTTGTGAACAAAATATCTCAAGAAACCCTGATGCTAGGATCATGATTTTTTGCAGGAAGATATTGCCTAAAGTGAAGATGACCTATTAAACTTTTGAAAAACATACGTATATTTTTGACTGAGTTAAGCCTTTTTTCGACTTTGTGCATTGAAACCTATAAGGAACCCTAACATTCGGTCAAGAATTGTGAGAGCAAAGAACTTGAAACTTGAAACACATGATCAGTATGGAAAATAAGCCAATATAGATTTTTTTCTTGTTTTCCGCCTGTCATGCTTTTATGCCTCAAACTTCGAAAGGTTGAGGGGGCATGTTGCTTCTGGGTTGTCCGTCCGTGCGTCCGTCCGTCCGTTCGTCACGCATCCATATTTTAGGAACCGTGCATGCTATAGTTTTGAAATTTCACATATGGATTTGCCATCTAAAAGTAGCTGATACATATTTCTTTTTTTTTTGTCCGAGTTGTCTCCCTTTTTAGAGATATGTCCCTTGAGAAAAAATCAGTCAAAAAACTTTTGAGCAAGATATCTCAAAAAGTATTTTAGCTAGTGCCTTGAACCTTTGCCAGCTTATAAGGGCAGATGAGTAAATGAACCGGTTTATATTTTGGAATAAAAATGTCAATTTTTGACCGAGTTATGCTCCTTTTTCGACTTAGTGCATTGTTAGCCTATGGAACCTGTCACGCATACCATAGCTTAGGAACCGTGCATGATAGAGGTTTGAAATTTCACGTATGGATTCGTCATTAAAAGATAACTGACAAGCATTATGTTTCTTGTCCGAATTCTCCTTTTTTGGAGTTATGCCCCTTGAAAAAATCAAACTGAAATATTAGTGAATTTTTGACCGAGTTACGCTCCTTTGTCGACTTAGTGTATTGTAAGCCTATGGAGCCTTGTGAACAAAATATCTCAAGAACCCCTGATGTTAGGATCACGATTTTTTTGCAAGAAGATATTACTAAAGGTGAAGATGACCTGATTAACTTTCGAAAAAAATCGTAAATTTTTGGCCGACTTAAGCTCCTTTTTCGACTTAGTGCATTGAAGCCTATAGTACAAAGGTACCCTAACAAACGGTCAAGAATCGTAAGAGCTTTGAACTTGAAACTCCTATACACATGATCAATATGGAAAATAAGCGGACACATGTTTTTCTTGTTTCTGCCGGTCATGTTTTTCCATAGCTATGCCCCTTTCTCGACTCAGCCTGTGGGACCTTGTGAACAAAATGTGTCAAGAACCCCTAATGCTAGGATCATAGATTTTTGCAGGATGACCTGATTAACGTTTGAAAAAACCGTGAACTTTTGACCGAGTTATGCCCCTTTTTCAACTTAGTGCATTGTGAGCCTTTCGAACGTTGTGAACAAAATATCTCGAGAACCCCTGACACTAGGATCAGGATTTTTTGCAGTAAGATATTACCAAAGATATAGATGACCTGATTAACTTTGGATAAATTGTTAATTTTTGACCGAGTTAAGCCCCTTTTTTGACTTAGTGCATTGAAGCCTTTGGTACAAAGGTACAAACATTAGAGGCAAGGAAATGTTGGGGGAATAGTGTTTCATAAAAACATTTTCTAGTTTTCTGTTTTGTTTTGTAAATTAATTAGAAAAATAGGTAAAAATACAGATTTTACTTTAACTTGTTTTGGTTGTCAGTGTCGGTGCTTTTGTTTACCTGCTGTGTTAGTGGTGTTTACAACTAGTGTCACCAGTACCTGAATGACCACCTGTCTGGGAAAGAGTTGTATTTTCTGTTCACTGTACGTATCTTTCGTGACCTGTTGTCAAATATTGTACTTCTTTCCCTTTTTGGTTTTTAGGACGTAATATGGGAGCTGATTATAAAAGTTCCTCATCATTTTTATCTCAGTTAAGCTGATACTCCAATTTTTGTTCTCATATGTGTTCTTTGCTCCCAAGGGCAATTTTTACATCACTGCAGATGGTGTGAAATGCCGTGTGGCGGCTTTAAAAGTCTTCACTAACTAAAATCATAGTGCAAATTATAGAAAACCACAAACAAGCGGACATAAAAACAGTGACATTAAGAAGCCACAACAGAACTATCGCCTTGGAACGGCCTCTAATTGTACCGCGACACGAGAAAACCAACAAAGCGACATGTGCGCCCAGCGAGGACTCAGATCAGTCTGGGCAGCCGCCCTTAGCTACCCTATAAGCGCTTAGTAAAGAGTCTGGTCAGATGGGCGGATGCTCTGGGTGAGCCGAGTCTGCACTGGGCGTACAACCACTTTGTTGGTTGGCGTACAACCACTTTGTTGATTGTCTTGTGTCGTGGCTCAAACGATTAGATTTACATTATTATCATTGAGCACGTGTTGGTAGTTTTGGAAATCGTCGCTAAGGGTGCTACGCCTTGGAGAGAGGCACGCGTTGCCAACTCATAAACAGCAAAAAATAAAAACTTTAACTCTAAACGCAAACCAAGTTCAACCACATATGATTCTATTATGACTTTTTTGTTTAGATTCACGAAGACCATCGATACATTGGCAAATACTGTGGAACATCCATTGCACCCCATTTCACAACTGAGGCCAATATATTATACGTTCGATTTACAGCGGGCGAGTTGCGTTCTGGAAAAGGATTTGAAGCTGTATACTTCCAAGCTGAAGGTACTGTATTCGGCTATTAGACAGGGATTACCGCGCCAAAATTTTCCAGATGTGTAAATCAATCATGTGTAATTCTGCTATAAGATAGGGTTTTCTCTTCCAAAATAATCCAAAATCTGGATCTAAATTTTAGAATTGCTTTTGGAAAGGAAGTCCCCGTCTTATAACATAATAAATATAGTAAACACTTGTTATCATTTTTTAAGTGTTTGTTATATAGGATCTTGCATCTAATGTAAGGTATTTTTTTCAATAACTGGTACACTTGACTTAAACAATATGTAAATACAATATAAAATGGTACAGACTCTGACAGTCAGCAAAGTGCTTATATATAAGCCATCTCCTGAAGGTGAACCAATGTTCTTGGTAAATAACAAAATAAAAAGATTGTTCAAGTTTTGTCAGTCTTCCATGAGCCATGGGCAACAGTAAGGAATTAATCTATGTGATATTGCGCCATTTCCACCGAAAAAAAAACTGGCACATAAGATAATGCCAATGGTGTTATCGAGGCAAAAAAATTTCCTTTGAACTCGCCGGGAAACATATGGTGAGCTATTTGTTCGTTCATCTATTCCATCTGATATCCGTTCATCCAAATTCCGTCAATAATATTCATTCGAACGTAAGTTTTGTCATGTCTAACCATTGTTCGTAAACCTAACCTTCAGAGTGGCTAATCTGTCTACTACCAAATATGCATGGCATTTTTCCTTTTCAAAAAATGCACATTCTTGTGAGCAATATGCTTAGTTTTAATTTAAGATCAGACACTATCTTTTAATTCTAAAAATTTAAAAGACATGCTCATAATTGAGCCGCGACGTGAGAAAACCAACAATGTGGTTGTGCGCCCAGCACAGACTCAGATCAACCTGGGCATCCACCCAGTCTAGTCATACACTTGGTTAAGTGCTTAAAGGGTAGCTAAGGGACAGAGCCACCTCCATGCGGACAGCGAAGACTCTGATCAGACTGGGCGGATGCCCAGGCTGATCTGAGTCTGCGCTGGGCGCACAACCACATTGTTGGTTTTCTCGTGTCGCGGCTCATATGTTGTTTGTTGCTAAGTTTGTTATTGATCTACTCTTTGCGATGTTAAGGCTAGCCCGGTGACCAGCTGCATTGGAGATTGCTGTTCACATGGCTGCTGATGATGATGTCTTTGGTGGTGACTAAATTTGTGTTGTCTAATCCTCACCTGTTTTCTTGGGTGGGATATGGGATTAAATTGTGTCATATTCTGAGACTTTTTATATTTACTTATGCTCAGGCTAACAAACATGAACCTCAACAGAAGAGCCGCCTTAAAACACAGTATCCGAACTACATGTACAATCTCTTCCGGTTTTCATAGCGTTGAATCGAGAGTACAAACGTTCGCTTATAACCAGTAGTCGGAAATCATTATGTTTTGAGATTTTATCTGGAATCTGCTGCGTCATTTATAGCTATTCAGCTTCGAAAATGTAAAGAGGTAAGTTTAATATAATTTGCTCTTCGGTCTTTTACTTTATTACCCTGTACAATGTCGTGTATGGGTGGGTAGTAATTGGTACAGTATTCAAATCGCCCTTGGCATGATTCTTAAACCATTTTGAGCATTTTCTTACATGTTTTATAAAAAATCTTTAGAATAAACGGAAGGCGTTATCAATCTACAGTTTGTTAGTTTTGATAAAAGAATGATAGCTAGGTTTTGCACGACACAATCTCGTGTTAAATTAAGCTGTTCGGGAAAAAAATCTGCGACGGCAAGGAGTTTTTCATTGTACAGGGCAATAAAGTAAAAGACCGAAGAGAAAATTATATTAAACTTACCTCTTTACATTTTCGAAGCTGAATAACTATAAATGACGCAGCAGATTCCAGATAAAAACTCAAAACATAATGATTTCCGGCTACTGGTTATAAGCGAATTTTGTACTCTCGATTCAACACTATGAAAAGTAAAAAGTATGCAAAGACCAGGAACTGAAACAACCAAAATCCAAATCCAGCCCTCAAACCATAGTTGGAAACAACTAAGATTACAAATAATCAAGATACAGAGAACATATGGCCAACCGAGTGAGCAGCTTGTTCCCAAAAGGTGGCCACTCAGCAACCCAAACCGAACCAAAAATAATAATAACATACATAAGGTAAAACATCACAGAAACTCTGACACCAAAAACAGGCAACAAAGAACCACAACAGAACTACCGCCTTGGAACGGTCAGTAATGAATTACTGGGGGGCTTAAATCGATTTTACAGGCCCAACCTCACCCTCAGTTTCTGAAGTGGTACAAAACATTTAGTTGGTTGTTCGGTTCGCATGAAAACCGGAGAAGATGGTACAGTGCGTTCGGATACTGTGTAAAAGGGTCGGTTATAATACTACTGAGAATTAAGTTATCTTTATGCATACAATTACGTCTCATATATGTTCTGTCTGCCTAAGGACCCACTGACACATCAGCGAGACAGTAATCAAACTGGTCGAATGTTCAGAACTCCGATTGAAATAAAGTAGAGGTCCCTCTGGGGGTAACGTCCTTCAATTGTTAGCCTAGGGATGTATCGCTGGAGTAGGTATACTTTTCGGCTCTGAGATGATACGATAAGGTGTGTGTTTTATCCTCGAATTTTACAATTAACAACATTTTCCCATGTACCCAATATATCAAAGGCATTATCAGTCCTATACTTTCCCCAGCTCAGCTTCCAAACCATGGAAGTAAACAACCACATGTGCATGTTTATCCCCATTAGATAATTGGTATTTGAGGTCAACGGTTATGCTTGTGCTGGGGAAAGCGAAGTACTGTTATAATTTCATAATATCGGCAGCAGACCAGTTGTCTCAGATTTCCTCCTCAGAACCCCAAAGTTTAAGTGGTCAAAGTATCCAAATAAGTTCGAACTCGTAAATCATGTAAACACTGACAAGGACCTCTGACAGTATCAATGCAAATTTGCCTATTTTTCGACCAAGTATTGCACCTTCCTCTGGTAACAAAAGTTGAAATATTTGGCATTAATATGTAGACTTGTGTACTATAAAGACATTTTAACAGTGATTTTGAAAAATTACCTTGCCTCTAGACTAACTTAAACCGATTTTATCAAAGGGGGTACGTGAATTTTTCAGTCTCTGAAAATAATTTTTTTTTTTTTGGATTTCTAATATATCGAAATTTTAATTGATAACTATGCTTAATCTGACGTACACACTACTATTACTGATATTAAGCAACATCTTTTCAAAAATAAGGACTTTAGCCTATTTTTAGATATAAAGGGTGTAAGTACACCACCCACTTTTTCATTTTTTCTGCTATAGACTATCTTTCCCCCCCCCCCGTGCCTCAGCAAGCCACTCACGTATGATGTGTATTATGATAGTACACACATACATGCAAAGTGGCTAGCTGAGGCACGGGGGGGGGGGAAAGTATCTTTAAAAAACTTTTCCTGTTTCCATTACGTTTAATTATAAAATTTGGCTTTTACAACCAAAAATTGAAGTCTATGTGCTAAAAATCAGAAATTAAATTCGTAGCCAGTTAGGGGAAGTTGAGAACAACAAATTTCAAGAGAAATTCTTGGGTATATCAAAAATTTAATTTTGACTGATTTTATAGGCAAATTAACATTACAACCGTCAGAGGTCCTTCCGTAATATACTTGATGTTCACAGACATGGATCCGTAAACAAGGGTGTGATCAGGTGCTCGCGAGTAGTTAGCATCACCTGCCTATGAAATACACCTGGCATACCTTTGTACCTGTGGTATAAGTCACCGAAAATAAAAATCCAGCATTTAAAAAGTAAAGAGAAATGCAATGATCAGGAATTAATACAAGCAAATCCCACATCCCGCTCTCCAGACAAATAGGGAAAGAAGCGCGCACACACACGGAAAATTATGACAGAAGTTCTCGAAAGACACGCACGGTAAACCGAATGAGCAGCTCTTTCCCAAACAGGTGGTCATTCAGCTACCCTAATCAAAACAGCATCAACATCTATTATTATCTATTTTATTTCTAACTTACAAACAGAGCAAAACAAAAGACAGACAGGGTAGCAAAACAGGTGACCAAACCGCCAAAGAACATAAACAAGCAGGCATAGGGCAATGTAACATTAAGGAACCACAACAGAAGTACCGCCTTAGAACGGTCAGCAAAAGATTACTAGGGACTTAAACACGTTTAACTGGATCCAAACCTCGCCCTTAGTTTCCACAATGCTTCAACACAACAAAAACACATGTACCATACAACGGACTGAACAAACTACACAGAAAAGAACTATTTTCACCTTTTTTTCTATTTTGTATTATAAAACATAACTGGAAGCAAACTGGGCAGCTATACAGTTGGCCACATTGCTAGCAGACCACAAACTAATTGACTAAGATACAAGAAGGTGAAGAACCTCAACAGAAGTACCGACTTGGCACGGTCAGCAAAAACTCACTGGGGTGGGTGGGGGTGGGTGGGGGGGGGGTTGGGTAAACAGGCATACTGGATCCAAAGCTGTCTCTCTGGTTCTGCGGTTGTTCGAAACATTTAGTTAGCTGTTTGGTCCGCATGAAGGTCTCCTAGCCCATCAACGAAACATCATCGGAAACAAACAAATCACGTATAAGACCTTTGATGAATCAGAGATGAGGACTCGACGGAAATAATGTATTGCGACACCAGGATACCCCCGGGAAGTCAAACAACGCCACTAAAAAACCGGAGCAAAAGAAAACCTTCAGTTAGACCCCGAATAACTAAGCAACAGACAAGGCAAACTCCGACCCCAACCAACTAAACTAGGTAGCTTTTTGTCGGACACATTATTAAGTCTGATACCTGACCAACCGGCGAGCAATTAAAGAGGAAAGCAAAGTTATTAACAATGACTGGGTTAACTAGTAAACATACAGACTGTAGCATTACATTTATGTTATATCCAGCACGTTTGTAACGAATGGCAAATTTTCTGAACTGATCAGACAATTAAGAGCTACCTACATTTTTTTTGAATTTATAAACTAAGTCACCATTAAATTCTGGCTCCGATAGGCCCTGTGGCAATATACTTTTTAATCCGACCTTAAATTTAGAAGTCAATTCATAGTGTCGGCGATAGGATTTTGAAAATTTTTCGAAGTTTACCGATAGTCCTGTAGGACAGCTTAGCAGTTAAAATTTTATTACGGGCATTGAAGTCTGTCACATGACTAGACACTCTAGCAAACCGAATAAGTTGAGAAATGTAAACCCCATAAGAGGTAGAACGGGGAACGTCATTAACCAAATCCTTTTGAAATAGATAAATGTTATTCAAAAATGGGGCTTCAGTATCAGCCTTACTATGCTTTGATTCAGCAACCTCTCAAGGCTAATTAACAGCTTCTTAATCAGTGAACAGAAAAAATAGTAGGGCCTGTTGTGTGCTTAGGTAAAGCCATTTTTCATAGAGGTCATAAAATCTCTGCATCCGCTTTTAAGGCTTATAATCTAGTCATTTTTTATAAGCATGCTAGTTTTATCTTGGAATTATCTCGGCAAGTCTTAAAGTGATATTGAGCAATTTGGCTGTATTCTGAGAATATACCAGTAGTTGTTTAACTAGATACGAAATCACTACTTAAATGGGTATGTAAAAGGTTTACCACAGGCTAATAGCCGTAGGGGCAGTGGGGGTTAGAGACCCACCGTATCTTGGGCACAGCTGATGAAAGGTGGAACCCATCTCACTCCTTTTGCTGCCTTATTCGTCCCTGATTCGAAAAAGGTACCCATTTACTGCTGGGATGACAGAGAGAGTTTTCCAGTCGTCGGATGCCGCCGATGAGCCGCGAACTCGCGACCTTCCGGTGTCTTTCTGCACAATAACCGAGCCACTCTAACCACTCGACTACGGCGCCTCTCTGTGGGTATGTGTTCTGATCCAAAATAAATGAATAGGCTAAAATTTTACTTCCGATTTAGTGAAAAGATATATTTTTTCGGTTTGGCTTTAATACGAATAAATGGGGACTTCGTCTTCCAGCCATACACCCTTGTCAATTTATGCGGAACCAGCCTCCCCGGCACCATCTCCCCCAAAATGAGGCTTAGAACCATATAAATTAGTGTAATGAAACGAAAATGATGCAATTTGACTAGTATAATATTTACAGATATCAAGGATTGCTCACCGGACTACAAATGTCTTCTAACAGATCGAAAGATTCAACAAGATGATATATGTGATTCTAACAGAGACTGCCTTCACGGCGACGACGAAAGATTTTGTCATTTCAGGTGATGTACTTGAGGTGATCTCTTTCTATTTTGCTCTCTCTCGTCAAGAATACGATTTCACTAGTCTAAGAGCGATTATTTCATAAATCTGAAAACGTTCTGACAGCTGATGAAGTATATTTCCTTCGGTACACATATTATGGAAACCTGCTCTAAACTCTTTCCTGTGAAAAAAAACGAAGCCAGCACGTAGACAGTTCCCTTTATGCATTTGCAGTAGTCATTTATTGAAGTTTGTATAGTCTGAATAAACTTGAATAGCTTAACCTGATTGTTACGGCCGATTGCCTTCTATACACAAGTGTAGATTAATGTCTGATAAGCGCGTAACCCTATATAATCTAAGCCCTGGGCCCAGTTGTTCAAAGCATCCTTAGTCTAACGGGCTTGTTAAGAGGTCAACTCGTTATGTGTTTTACAACTTCATTACCAAATACACTGATATTTTTTGTTGAAAAAACGTGAGAAGCTTTTGCAACAAAAATATTGCTGTATTTGAGATATTAACGTTTGAAATTTTAACGTCTTTAAATTGAAAGTGTGGGTGCTTAATCAACTGATCTACTTTTCTTATCAGATATGTCTTTGAGAACATAATAAGATCCTTTACTACATGACGTTGCATCTGAAAGTGTAATAAAGCCATAAATTAAAAACGATAATCAACTAGTGGATTAAATGTGCAAATAACGTCCAAACGTTATGCGTTGACGTCCATAAAATGACGTGTTTTCTCATAGCAAAATCGCGACGTTTTAGTGCCATATGAGCTAGTGAAATGTGATTTTAGTATCATATCATAAACAGAATCTTGCATTCGTGCTCCTGTGTTATTGAATTCAGAAAAAAACATTGGGGAAAACCGATTAGTTGCACGGCAGTGTCTCGCATCTTATCTTTTTTTCCAACTCGTTTAATAGATTTAATAAAACATGAGCACTCATGTAAGATCCTTTATGTACTGATACATGCCCAAGCGTAAAATATTCCCCTAGGATTTGCTATATAATTTGTTGAATTGAAAGATTGTTGAGAATACGTCTAGCAGTCTGATACTCTGTAGCTCAGTAAAAGATGAATTTGTTTAGTATAAACTTCATAGAAAAACATTTTGCTACGTTTAGAACTAGATAATTGTCCATAGTTTCGCTTGGTTTGAGACTTCATTTATAACCATCAAGTATAATTTTAACATCCTACGTTGTTGCTGGATGAGTAAAGATAGATAGATGGCTGACTTGTGATTCAATGTCATTTTCAACAGTATCTCAGTCATATCAGGACGATGGGCGGGTGATAATGATAGGCTGTGTGCAATGGAAACCCGTTCAATGTAGGAAAGAGTCTCGACTTAAACGGGGCTCGAACCTGTGTCCGCTAGATTGGTAATACAGCGCTTAACCTACTGAGTAACCGGGGCTCTTCACAGGAGGAGAAAATAATTCGATTCTGGTTCCGGATCAATGCGGACTATGTTTTTGGCAGCACAAAAATGTACATGCATGTTTTTTTTGTTTTGTTTTTCTTTCAGATGTCCTCATGGTTGTCTATGTACTGGCCTTTCGGTTGACTGTACTGGAACAGATGACTGCGGATTTAACCGAAAGCCTTCGTCTTTTTCGAACCAGACTTTTGTTGTAAGCTCATCTGTACGAAGTTTGGACATTAGCTCTAACCACGTTATGTTTCCTTATCTGAGGCTGGAGAGTCAATATTTTCTTTTTCTTACCCACTTGAATCTTTCATCCTGTGAGATAACTGATTTGCCAGTAGACATGTTTCTGTCTATGAAAAGTTTAAAAGTGCTGGATCTCAGTTTTAACAATGTACGACATTTAAAGGCTAAGATATTTCTCAATCAAGCACATTTGGAAGTGCTTTTGTTCACAGGTAATTCGGAATCATTAGTTATTGAATCTGAAGCTTTTGTTGGTCTTGATTCTTTGCAGTACTTGGAGTTAAGAACACTTCAGATTGAGCGTATTTCCAAAGGTGCATTTGCTACTCTGCATTTGAAAGAATTAATGATATATCACAGCCGTATAGCTATAGTTGAAAGTGTCTCTCTTGACAAACTAGATGTTGAGAGCATCTATTTAAACAGTAGTACAATCGACACATTTACTGAGACAATGTTTCATGGCGGCACTGGTACCTACATGTTCGTCACAGATGAATATAAATACTGTTGTGTTCGTCCTCTCTCCGTCCAAGAAGAGAATTGCTATCCACAAAAAGATGAATTTTCCTCTTGCGAAGATTTAATCAAAAATAAGTTTTTGAGGCCTTTAATAGTGGTCGTAGGCTTGTTTGCATTCTTGAGCAATGTAGCCTCTTTGATTTATCGATTCAAGTACCATGCTGAGCAACTAAAATTTTGCTATGGGATGGCCGTAGTGCACCTTGCAGTTTCGGATTCCCTTTTGGGTATTTACTTGATTATGATAGGAATAACTGACAACCTATTTCGTGGAATATATATATTTCACGAAGAGTCATGGCGTGGTAGTGCATGGTGTCAGTTTGCGGGTGTTTTATCAACAGTGTCGTGTGAATCATCTGTTCTTTTCAGTTGTCTGATAACAGTTGATAGGTTTCTTGTAATCAAGTATCCATTCGGACAAAAGCGTCTTACCTACAAAAATGGAACTATTATCGCAATTGCATTTTGGGGTATTTCCTTGCTTCTTGCTGTGTTACCCCTTACACTTCCTTCTTATTTCAAAGGTGAGTTTTATTCGAGGTCTGGTCTTTGCTTAGCTTTACCACTAACACGTGGAAGACCTTCTGCCTGGGGTTATGCTTTTGGTATATTTATAGTGTTTAACTCAGTAGCGTGTCTGCTGATTGCCGTTGGCCAGTGGAAAATATACAGCGAAATTAGAACTTCGAAGATGGCTATAAGAGGCAGACGATCAAAATCTACAAACGACTCGAGAACAACACGGAATCTTTTGTTAGTCGTCACAACTAATATGCTCTGTTGGCTGCCGGTGGAATTTGTAGGTACAGTAACAAATTTTATTTCACGTCCTTTTTAGTTTCACTCGTAACCCTGTTTACGGTGTGGGGAAAGCAGGTGGTTTCGAACACGGTACTGCTGGAACAGTTAACTCATGCGTAATTAAGTGCGCTACCGAGGTTCCATCAAATAGAACAGACAGCTTTTGAAACAATTGACTGGCATCGAGTGAGATGGGATCAAAGCCATGTGCTAAACAGATTATTCATATCAGCATGTGCAGCCACGAAAACGGATTAGAATATTTCCATTCCTGATTTAAATACCTCATGGGTTAAATATTGTATATATGAAAGAACAATTACAGATCGGACTCTGTGGATGCACCTGCTGATCTGGGTTTTTCCCATTTGCATATCCGTAAGGCACCTTTTCGTGCGACGCAAGCCAACTGTACTAATGCGTGTTTATAGGGCCGCGACATGACAGAACCTGCAAAATGAAATGTGCGTCAAGCGAAGACTAAGATCAGCATGGGCGCTCGCACAGTCTGAGCAGAGTATACACTGCTTGCATGGACCTGCATTTAGACACTAAGCATACCTTAAAGCGCACAGCACAGACTCTGATCAGAATGGGCGGATGCCCAGGCGGATTTGAGTCTTTGCTTGGAGCACATGTCACTTTGTTTTGTCATGTCGAGGCTCATTAATTAGAATACAACCGTATCCCGAAATATAGGAGCCCGAGGAGCTCAGTCAGTAGGGCAAGCGCCGGTCTGCTGATCTAGCGGTTCTGGGTTCGATCCCCGCTGTATTTGGGAATACTTTCAATCTTAACGGAGTTTCATTGCACATAGCCTTTTATTTCCACCCAACCATCGTCTTGATATTACTAAAATACCAAAAAAGGACGCAAATTAGCAAGTCGTCCATCCATCCATCACGAAGCATAAGTCGGTCTCGATAACGTTTTGCACGGAGTCGAGATAAACAGAATGTATCATTGGTTTCCGATGCGGACAGGCAAATCCCAACCCGAGGTGATACCCATTATTCTTACCTAAGATAATAATTATTTCAGATTGAACGGGGAACTTTTCAGTTGGAACGCAAACTCATTACATTTGAGTAACTCAATTCAAGACCAAGATAGGCATCCTAAATAAGAAAATAATGACCATCCAGTTCAAAGAACCGGACACCCCTTCCCCTCGCCACAAATTATTTTTCAAAGAAAATTGTCCCACAAACCGATTTCGGAAATATTGTTAAAAGTTCATAGTCAGGATACCAGTCCTACATTCAAGGGTGTAGTGATATGGTGGGAGAACATTTTATGACGTAGAAATCGATGAAAGATGTAAGTGGAATTTCCGAAGATCGAACTTCACGCGTGCTAGTGTTGAGTGTTTTATGAACTTGAAACAAGTAGTGAACTTTGGCTTGACCATGACTTCTCAATACTTGGATTTTTGAAGGCTTGAAAAAGGAAGGATAAAATAAATGAGAACGTAAAATGTAAGTTTCCTACTCGTTGTCTGCTTCAGATTCAGAGCGCTCTAACCCACGCCCTCCCCCCGCCCCCCACGCCCCCACCCATCAACCTCGCACAAACTTACATAACCACATAAGGAACGCACAAGCTCGCTAGTCAGAAATGCCTTAACCTCATAAAATTTAATAATTAAAGCTATGCATCAAGTAAAGAGCAACTCTTTACCACATCCTATCCTGTTCTGGGCTACATTAGATCCCACACCCCATATTCAGAGCTGATTTACGCTGTGCATCAGGAGAGAGCATCTTTTTGTCCAACGATCCGAGCCTAATGCCAACTGCAGACATGCTATATAGCTCCAGACTGCAATATGAACAAATTTTAGCGAATTTCAGTAAAGAGTATAAAGATCTTTCTTTGGGGTTTTCTAATGGCTAGGGTTAGATTAACTCATATGCCTGGAAAACGAGAGAAAAACTTTCTAGATTTAAAGACAAAATCCTTTTTATGTACATGCCATGCCAGCTTTGAAACAAATGTGTGCCAAAAGATAAGACCCTCATATACAATGAAAACAAATTAATACAAAAAATAAAAAGTAATAATAATGATAATAATAATATAATAGGGTTTATAAGCCACAGACATAATAAAAATTGCTTAAAGGCTGACAGACCCTCTTTCTTTTTTCACTTCTTGACAGGTTAAGATTTAAAGAGTAACTACACTTCAGGAACCGACTGAATCAGATCCCAAACCCTATCCCCAACATCAAAGGGTAATATCGACAAAGACGTCCCAACAAACAATAAATTACAAGTGATAAGCCGAGTCAGCAGCTCTTTCCCAAATAGGTGGCAACTCAGCAATCTTTACTGA
This sequence comes from Ctena decussata, assembly GCA_963989385.1. Lineage (NCBI taxonomy): Eukaryota > Metazoa > Mollusca > Bivalvia > Lucinida > Lucinidae > Ctena > Ctena decussata. Next base: position 64,657,897 of record OZ022513.1, read on the forward strand.
ACTAAATAATTTAGACCAACAGAAGGGTTACAACAGACTAAGCAAATTGTACGAAAAACATTTAACAACTATTTCTACCTATTTTCAATTTTTTAAAGTAGGATTAAAATGAAAACACAATAAATTAAACAGCACCGAACATAAAACAAATGCAACCGCAACGAAAGTACCGCCTTCGGACGGTCAGTAATAACTACTGGGGGTTAAATCCTTCTTTGCAAATTCTCTTCTTTCGGCTGTGTTTCGTTTGATTCGCCGACAAAGCTGCTTTGAAATTGCGAAACGTCCGTCAACTGAATTTGAATTTCAGACTTTTAGAATGTTTTTCGGTTGCTATCTGTTTAGAAATATCACTCCGCCATAGATATGCGTTCCCACTGTTTAGCCTGTTTCATGCGGACGTACACAAGTGTAAGTAGTACAACCGTGTCAGCATCATGGCTTCTGTAGTTAACAAACAAGTAAAAAAAATCATTGACAAATCCGCCTTTTTGGATTTTGTAATTAAAATTTACATTTAAGTAAAGAAATGCATTGAGACGACTACAGCAAGCGTGTGTATCACGTTAATTGTGACGTAACATTAACGTCATTTCAAACGTCAGTTGGTAACGTTTTTTTCAAATGGCGGCGCCCTCTACAGTGTTTGTTGCGGTGAAACATTGACTATCCCTGATCTTTTTCGGAGTTTAAAACAGAGAAACAGATTATAATGGGATTATAAGGAATGAATTATCTTTCTTGGGATTTAATTGATGTTGAACAACATTACTATTAGAAATATGCATAAAGTATAGAATCGCCAAGCCAGGCTTACCGGACTTCAATAAGCGCGTAGTGATACACAGAATTCAAACTCGTGAGAGCTGTCCCAGCCCATGGGCAAGACATAATTTTCCAGCACACCAGATATAGATATCCACGTACTTCACCTGTATCTAGAAACTTTCCATATCAGCATAATGTTGATCATGTAGAATCTGGATACCGTAGTAGACAAGAAAGCAATGAACATGATCCGATACAGTATTTGAGCCATATCTTCTGACTTCCAAAAATGTGGCAATTTCATCAGATGATATTTAGATCATCCGTCTCATTTGTATAGGTAAATCAGACCTAATTTGTGGCTGTGTGGCTTTGGTCATTTCCATAGATTGTTGATGTGACAAGCGAAGGCTCTGATCAGAAAGCACTGATGTGCAGTCTGATCAAAACATTTTGTTGTCGTCAATAGCATAATTTTGCATATGATGTGGCTCATTTATCACATTTGACACGCGTTTACATCATTTTACATACTCAAATAACTATAGCTCAGACTGCCAAGCTGTACAGGCTGTTGAACCAGTCTGCAAAGCTTTTTATGGCACTGTTTAATACGTATTTGTTGATGTTTTTCAGGTTTATTGGCTTTAGCAGATTACCCGATTCCAGGAAACATTTATTCATGGATTGCTGTGGTTGTTTTGCCCATTAATTCAGGAGTCAACCCAGTTTTATACACCCTTTCAGAGATGTTTCAAAGAAAGGTGAATATTGTCAGCAATTTCACACATTAATATTAACAAGCCCATAATGTAAGTTTGGCATTGTGGTTGACAACTTTGTTTGTCTCTTAAATCGGATGATTCGAGTCTCCTAAATATAATTTATAAGGTTGTGTCGTGTTATCGAGATATTGGCACAACATGGTCCTACAAGTGGTTGTACTGCTTTACGTTGGTACTAAAATTAAAAAAGCAAGAAGGAAAAATCCCCAGGAACTGACACAATTCAGTCCCAGGTACAACCCAAGACACCATGTGGGTAAAAGACAACACATTACTACACTCCAAGGATATCACCAGCGGCAGCAATATGAACAGCCATTTCGCATGAAGGGGCTAGCCTTGACACCACAAACAATATATCAATAACAGACAAAGCAACAAACAACACACAAAACAACCAACTGAAGATGAACCATAGCCGAAAGCCGAACTCGAACCTAGCCCCTCATTTTTTTTCTTTTTCATTTTTTTTTTGTTGTTGTTGTTGTTGTTTTTTTTCGCATAATTTTATTATTTTTTATGTTTCCCTAGTAGACTGTTCTGCTGCTAAATCTGTAAAGGGAGACGGTGACAGTTCCGTTCCACACAACAACACAACCACAACAGAGAACCTGAAAATGGGCCACCTTCAGTTCATAAACCTGCCAGCTGTATAAAATTAAATAGCTAGAACATAGAAACGGCTTACCCAATATGCAATACACTGATACTGCTGAGCAACACGATAATGACCTTAAATGTTGGGACTGAAGAAGCAATGTAGACATTGAACATGGTCTCCAATGTTGTACCATATATCCAACAAAGGTTTTTAACACACAGAAGATTAGTAAAATGAGTTTGTTCACATTGTGATGATTGCTGTAATAAGTAAACGTGTATCTTGTATGGCATTACTTCTCTTTCCAAGGAAGTAAACTCTATTTTGTTTGCCGCTGTATACAAATATATACAGGACACAAAAAGATTCTAAAATAATCAAACGTAGAAATCAAGCATTAACCGTTCCAGTTAATGATACCCACAGCACTAAATACAAGTTAGCAGACGACTGGATTTGATTAACACGACCGTTGTTAAATTTCCTCCTGTTTTGACCAAATCCAAACTCTCTGTCTCTCTCTATCTCTCTTTCTCTCTCTCTCTCTCTCTCTCTCTCTCTCTCTACTTGATGTGCTTTTTTACTATATTTCTATTACTTCTTTTTTGTTCTCTAACTTAACATATATTATCATATTTGGCTTATTCCATGTTATGTCACTCTTCAACTCTGTTTGTTTCTCAAAGCTAATTATTTTTTAGTTGGCATGTGAACGTAAACTACTGTCATTGTCTCAGATTTGATGTATATAGCCACTTTTCTGCCATCATATATGTAAATGTATACTTGCCATAAGAGAAAATTCAAATAAGCAGGTTAAATTCGTTCCAATCCTAATAAATATCATATGTTCTTTTATATATATATGTTACAAAAATAAAAACAGAAATAAATATGTTTGAACCAGGTAACGTGTCGACATGTTCATATTAAGGGAATTACCTTAAAAAACATTCCTGAACCGTGGAATAATGGTTGCTTTGGAACCGTCTTTTAATTTTATACTGTAAGAATGTTAAAGCCTAGTATTTACTCAGATACTTCACTCTTGAGCTGTGAGACCGTCTAAGCATATAAAGGGTGTATTTAACCCATCCACTTTTTCCGTTTTTATCTACAGACTATCTCCATGTGACTCGGCATGCCACCCAGATGATATACTCATGCAAAATGTCTAGCTTAGGCACGGGGTGTGAAAAAAACAGCAAAATCTTTTCCATTTACCATTACATTTTATTTTAAAATCATTTATTTTTTACTTTTATTCTGATTTTTACCAATTATGAAGTCTCTGTGCAAACTAATTTAAAGTATTTATGTGAAGTTGAGATAAACGCATTCCAAAAGAAATTCATGTGTAAATAAAAAAAATATTCATGACTAGTTTCATATTTAAAACCTAATTTACGAGGAGCCTTCAGAAAGTTCTGCAAGAGACATATGTGTAATATCTTGGCAGATTATCAGAAAGCACCATGAAATAAATCTATATTATGCAAGATAAAACTGCAAAGGCGGTGTATTATTATCAAATAACACATTTTTGCACGACCTTGAAAGAGCTATACCCGAAGGCACTGAAGAGTTTTATTTAAGAAGGCTATATACTTTATATATAAGCAGTTTGTTTTCATTTCGTTTGCTTTTTATTATTGATTTTTATCATTGATATTCTCCAGGCAGCGTTGTCCAATAAATATTCGGATTTTATTTTTATTCCGGATTCTATAATATCCGTGAAGGTGGATTAATCGCAATTTATGTAGTAGTAAATTCTTCTTTTCTACTAAAGTTATACTAATTTCGTAAAGGAGACAAGTGTCCTAGCATTCAGACTATTGTCAGCTAGAGCCTTTGTGTAAGCCAATTTGAATCTGTTAAAAAATGAAATTAATGCAAAACAAGAGGACCATTGGTCTTGTAGCTCACCTGAGTCCATTCAGCCTCAGTACTCTAGGGTAAGTTACTCTGAGGCCATTGGTCATTTGGTTCTGAGGAAGAAGATTTTATAAGGTTTTTACCATTTATGAGCGAAAGTATGTGCGCTTAGTACTTGTTAACCGCTTAGGAGGTCTAAGCCTGCCCAGGAATAGTGTGGTTAGGTTAACTGACCGTCCCGAAATGACCCTAGTTGTTTACCGTGGACGTTAAGCATCAAATCAACCAACCAACCATTTATGAGCATGGAGGCCATGCTGGTCATGTGACCTGCACAGTTGAACAAATTTTCATTCCCTCAGCCCCTGGTGATTCTATCTAAAATTTTGTTTCAAAATTGGCCCAGTGGCTTTTGAGGAGATTATTTGATATTGTCCAAATGAGAGAGTTATGGGTCGAAAGTATAAGAATGACATTGACCTCTTGCACTCATAAATCTTCATGTACTCATTAAGATGACTGTAGATACCAATTTTAGGCCTTAATCTTTAAAACTTTCCGTGAAATCTTATGTTCTAGCATTTACCAATGTTTGACCTTGCCGTAAAATGGTCAAGGCCAACCCAAGGTCATAATTTGAACAATCTTGATAGTACTCGAGTGCTCAATGATACATATCAAATCTCAAGGCCATCGGTCAATTGGTTCTGGCAAAAAGGATTTTTTTAAAGTTTTTACCATATATGTGCGTGGCGGCCATGTTGGTCATGTGACCTGGACCGTTTGAACAAAGGACGGGTTACACTTTGGCCGTTTTTGTGCCCACGACCGATCTTGATAAAATTTATGCTGATAAAAGCTTTGCATTTGGCAGTTTATATAAGCACATTTTTAAGTTTGCGGTTTCATAAATAATCACGTGACTTCCGGTTTATTGCATATGGGGTGCTGAATGGGGTACACTAACTACCTGCGGTTTTTCGATATAATCAGCAATTCCGCTGACATATCAGCCCTCCAAACCGACAGATAAAATATCTTTGGTGCTTATCCACAGTCTAAAAGAGACATTTCCGCTCAAAACATGTAGTAAGGAGAAATTTTATTTGAGTTTACAAGTGTTTATTAACACAATAACAAGCATGTAAAGCGTTTGTTTTTGTGAAAATAACGAAACAACTGAACAGAAAATCGTTTATAACCGACCGATATTGTTAAGCAAATGTATTCTTGGCGAAACGTTTTGCACGCTTGTGTTCTGGCAAGTGAAAAGATCATCAACCTTCTTCTTTTCTTAAGCATTATTCACTATTTATACATATAATGAAAACTATATCAAATATTAATAAACACGTTTGAAATATTACGTATTTATGGATGCTATACAGGTACATATGTTTAAAATATTAGACAAAATCAGTGAACCAAGAAATTCAGGTCACAGGGACCAACATGTAGTACCATATGAGAAGTAGCGCTGAAGTGACTAACTATTCCAAGTCCGATGAAGATTCAATTTAATATTAGTTCGAAATAAAACATTAATTCAATGGATCATGAAATACAAGTCACAATGACCTACAAATAGTATGACGTCATTTGCAATGTCTGACTGAACCATTGTCTTTAGTATGATGCATATATAAGGTTGAATATAAAAGAAAAGAACAGTGAACTTTTAAATATATGCAAATAGTATGAGGATTTTTTTTGCATCGTTTGACTGACCAACTACTTGTTATTATGTCGTAAATCCAAACACAGTGTTGAGAAATAAGTAAAAATCCTGGTCCACGCATAAAGTTTAAACACTCAGTGTGCATGGATGCTTTGCAGTTCCTACATTTAATGGATATGATCTGATCAACTATCAGCACTTTACCCCAATGCACAAATATCAAAAGAGGTAAGGAAAAAGCTCATTCAAGTAACTTTTTATACAAAGTTAGTGGACCAAAATTCAAGGTCACAGAATTTTAGAATGACAATGCATCAGCTTCAGGCAGAGGAATACATCTTCTGACCTCGTCGCAGCATTATAACATCAGAGTTATATCACAGCATGATGATGGAGGACATTCAGTCTAACGCCTTACATGCGCATATTACGCCAAACCGATACGCATGCCCAGCGCTGCGCCCCGACCCCCCCCCCCCCCCCCCCCCCCCACATACACACACAAGGAATCCTTGGTAGGGGCATTACGAACACATACATACTACATAGATGAACACTTTGAGAAAGATGTGTTGTGTCGAATAATGCCTCTATTTTCATCCAGTTACAAAATATACTGCTGCGAATTTGATATAAATCCTTCAGTCCTAGTGTTTGATACATGTTAATTTACCCAAAAAGTTTATTTTTCGTTTACTCCTACCCTCGTAACCACTGTAATATAACCCGATTATGATGAATATGTATATGCGGAATAATTATATATAAAAATTGTAGTGGTTACGAGGGTAGGATGAAGTGAAATCTGGATGCATAGTGCACGTTGGTAGTTCAAATTCCCATAGGCTCAATGTTAAATGTTGCAGACAGTACATGTAAACAAACGCAAAATTATCATTAAGGGTTTAAAATACGGGAAAATGAAATTGTACAGAATCAACTAGAAACATATAGTTAACATTTCTGCATGTTTTTGTGGTTATCTGCCTACCTTCGAAAATCGGCCTTTTCACTGGGCACATTGCAATATAAAGTGTAACTCGTCCTTTCATTCTCTTATTCCCTGGAGGCTCTATATGAAATTTGGTTACAATTGGTCCAGTGGTTTTAGGAGATTGTTTGAAATTAACAAATATGAGAGTTCTGGGTCAAAGGCCAAAATCAGACCTTGACCTTTTGTACTCACAAATCTTCATGTACTCATTAGGATGACTCTATATACCAATTTTTAAGCCTGAATTTTAAAAACCTTTCCATGAAATCTTATGTTCTAGCATTTTGCCTTATTTGACCTTCCCATTAAAAAGATCAAAGTCAACACAAGGTTATAATTTGAACAATCTTGATAGTACTTGAGTACCCATTGCTACATGCCAAGTTTCAAGGCCATCGCTTTATTGGTACAGGAGAAGAAGATTGTTAAAGGTTTCTACCATATATAGGCGTGGCAGCCGTGTTGGTCATGTAAACTGGACCGTTTGAACAACCCCTCAACCCCTGGAGGCTCTATATTAAATTTGGTTACAATTGGCCCAGTGGTTTTAGAGGAGATTGCTTGTAATTGTCAAAATATGAGAGTTCTGGGTCAAAAGTCAAAGAATGACCTTGATACCTTTGTTCTCACAAATTTTCATGTACTCATAGGCATAAAAGATCTTCAAAACTTTCCATGAAATCTTATGTTCTAGAATTTTTCCATATTTGACCTTTCCGTAAATAAGGTCAAGGTCAACTCAAGGTCATAACGAGTTTCAAGGCCATTGCTAGACTGGTTCTGGAGAAGACGGTTTTAAACGTTTTTACCATATATGGGCATGGCGGCCATATTGGTCATGTGACCTGGACCGTTGGAACAAATTTTCGTTCCCTCAACTCCTGGAGGCTCTATATAATACTTTGTTTCGAATGGCCCAGTGGCTTTTGAGGAGGTTGTTTGGAATTGTCAAAATATGAGATACCTGGGTCAAAGGTCAAAGAATGACCTTGACCTCTTGTGTTCATTAATCTTCAAGTACTCATTAAGATAACTGCATTTACCAATTTTAAACCCAAAATTTTCAACAGTTTCTAAGAAATCTTATGTTCTAGCATTTTGCCATATAAAAGCACAAGGAAGCAAATTTGACCTTACCGTAAAATAGGTCAAGGTCAAACCAAGGTCACATTTTGAATAATCTCGGTTGTACTTGCATACTCAATTGTATATACTAGGTTTCAAGGCCATCAGTCTTTAGGTTCTGGAGAAGAAGATTTTTTAAGGTTTTTACTATATATGGGTATGGCGGCCATGTTGGTCATGTCACCTAGACCTTTTGGACATTTTTCGTTCCTAAGACCCAAGGAGGCTACATATGAAATTTGGTTACAATTGGCACAGCGGTTTCATAGAAGAATTCGTTTGAAATTGTTGACGGATGGACGGACGGGCGACGGACGACGGACAACGGAGCGTTCCCATCCTATAAACTCCTCTGGAGTTGCTGGCTCAGGTGAGTTAAAAATAAACCCGCTTCACGTACAATTTTTCGCAAAATAACGTTGGCGTCGATTTCAATAACGCCATGAAAATACGCATCGATTTGCAAGGAATGAATCGATTACAGCAGAGATCCTTCGATGCACACAGAGTTGACAAAGATTTGTTTTGATTTGTATTTACAACTATTTTTGACTTGAATGCCTCGCACTAATAATAATCACTTATGAAATTAGCTAAGTGGTGTGATTGAGGCCTAATTAAATGAGCTGTAACTCAATGACAAAATAGAGTCTTTATACAGTGATTGGTAGAAAATTTACATTTAAACTATCAGAGGTCCATGTATAAATGTATTATCTTTTAACAGAGAAAGGCCGCACATGTACCACAGTCTATGAAGATGAAGGATAGCTTAACTGCAGGTGATGCTATGCTTAGAAACTGGTATAATTTTATACTTCTTTGGCGATTAGATCTACGGATTTAAGCCAATATCTCTTACTTATTTTTATTTACTTGTACTTGGTGTTTGTGCCGTATGGCGGCCGTAAAACGTCTCCCCGTACATAAGCATAGTGCAAATTATATTTTCTGGTCGTTTGGGATCATTGAGTACGTTTGAGTAATTTTGAAAATAGAGTCCTGCTTGTGTTTCGCTTAAGCCGGTGCTAGGGTGCGTGGTTGGTGTCGCACATTTCGTTTCTAGTCATGAATAGACTCAAATAAACCGAGTCTGCTTTTTTCTATTCTTTGGAGTGTTCTCTGCTGCCAAGGGATCTTACTTTTCAGAACATATTGTATTTTACTTTGTCTTATGGTACTCTCAGATACAATGGTAACCTAATGTCACTTCTATGTCACTGTGACCTATATTTTACAATTCATTGATATTGTCATATCTCTGTCAGTATGTTAGAAATTTATATCATTATTATGAGAACTGTTTAGTCCGACACTGCAGCTGATCTGTAGTTGCTTCTTTCAACATCACCATCATACAGGTTTATGCACCAACATCTGGGCACGACGACAATGAGGTTGAACACTTCTATCAGCAACTCCAGGAAATCATAGACCAAACGCCCAAGAAGGACATTCTGGTTGTACAAGGGGATTAGAATGCTAAAGTTGGGAAGGGTGCACAGGCAGACTCGGGAAACGTTTGTTGACCCTATTGCAATGTCGAGACAAATGAGAGAGGTCTCAGACTTTTAGAGTTTGCAACCTGTAGCAGCCTAGTACTGACAAACACCCTTGGCCTTCACAAACCATTAAGAAGATGGACATGGCACAGCCCAGATGGGAAATACTACAATCAGGTTGATTATATATTGGTGAGGAAGCGCTTCCGATCAGGAATTATTATCCATAGGACAAGCCGCTTTCATCGGAGCAGACATCGGAAGTGACCATGACCTGGTGATGATGACTTTCCGAGTGCGTCTGAAGAATGCTAGAAAGCCAACCCAGCTAAGACTGAGGTTTGATCTTGAGTTGTTAAGGGACCCAGATGTGGCATGCACGTTTCAAGCAACAATAGGTGGGAAAAACGCACCACTCATTGGTCTGAGAGATGATGACATGTACATAGATACCATGATTACCACCTACAATACAGTAGTGACTGATGCAGCCAGTGAGATACTTGGAATAGAACGTCGCAGGAAAAAACCCTGCGTAACCAGGGATGTTCTCGACCTCTTTGATGGGAGGAGAAATTTGAAGAAGAAGCGGTTTGAAGAAGGGGGAGCAGAAGAACACAGGAAAGCAAACAAGAGGATTCAAAAGACAGTGAAGAAAGCGAAGGAGGACTAGATAGCATTCAGTGCGAGAAGATCGAAACTTGCCTGAAATAAAACAACAGCAATAAAGCATACCAGCTGGTGAAGAATCTAACTTCAGAGGAACAAGGTAGAACCACAAATATCCAGGACAGGTCTGGGAAATGCCTTTCAGCGGAACAAGAGATTCTCAGCAGATGTACAGAGTATTGCTCAGAACTATACAACCATGAGACTTACGGTGACAATGCGGTTCTGGATTGCAATCAACCCCCAGAAGAAGATCAACAACCGATCTTTCGTGAGGAAGTTGAGATTGCAATAGCAGCATTAAAGAAGGGGAATTCCGACGGAGCCGATAATTTACCAACATATCTTGTTCAAGCTGGCGGGGAGACCATGATCGATGTTTTAACAGATATCTGTAACAGGAGCTGGAGAACGGGAGAATGACCTACCCCATGGATTCAGTCGCTGATTATTACACTCCCTAAAAAGTGCAACCTACAGCTCTGCCAGAACTACAGAATCATCAGCCTCATCAGTCATTCAAGCAAGGTCATGCTGAAAGTCATCTTGAACAGGCATAAACCAAAAGCCAAAGAGATAATCGTTGAAGAACAGGCAAGATTCCGGGCCGGAAGGAGCACCGCAGAACAGATATTCAACCTCATAATCCTCTGTTAAAAGAAACTCCAACTTCAGTAGAATCTGAACCATGTCTTCATTGATTTAAAAAAAAATCCTGTAACAGGGTACGGCATGCAGCCTTATGAGCCACCATGAGGAAGTACAATAACAGTCCAAATCTAGTTCGCACCATTGGGCAGCTGTACGACAAGGCTTCAAGTGCAGTCCTGATGAATGGCAGTACAAGAGAATGGTTCAGAACAACAGTTGGTGTAAGATAAGGATGTCTTCTGTCACCCATTCACTTCAACATTTTTTCTCGAACGGATTATGTCTTATACTCTGGATTATCATGACGGAAGGTTAGCATAGGCGGCATAAACATTACCAATATGCGGTTTGCCGATGATATAGACGCTCCAGCTGAGGAAGAGGAGGACCTAGAAGCCCTAGTTGAAAGTCTTGACAAAACCTGCACAAGGTATAAGACGGAGATTAGTGTTTAGAAGTCCAGAAGTCCAAACTGATAACAAACAGTGCAGCTGGGTACTGTAACAAGCTTCAGTTACCTTGTAGCAGTTGTCTCAGATGATGGCTCAAAACAGGAGGTTCTCTCAAGGGTTGCACAAGTCACTTCAGCTCTTACCAAGCTGAAACCAATTTGGAGAGATAACAACATATCTCTTGGATAAAAGGTGCAACTTATGCGCTCCCTTGTCATTTCCATATTTCCGTTTGCCTGTGAATCGTGGACCGTGACAGGAGAGTTAGAGAAAAGAATGCACGCCTTTGAAATTAGATGCTACCGAATGTTACTGAACATTGCCACTGGGTGATTGCTTAGTCCCGGTAGGCGGTGATTTTTTCTGACAATCGTCAACGATGTTTTCTGACAATGGTCCCGGATTTTTTCCACATTGTCAATGATTTTTTCTCCGTGACGTAATAACAGAAAACTGACGCGACAAAATTGTGAATTTTGTCGATTAAACCATTTATTTATAAATCTTAAGCTTATTATTGGTAGATCTTAGATAAAATTAGATAAAATACAAGCGTTCAACGTTGTCAACAGATAAATGAAACCCGGAAACTTTCATTTAGAATAAATCGTAATGAACTTCCCGCTATGTCTATGTCTTGGAAGTTTACGATAGGAGAAAGTTATTTTTAATCATAAATTGGTACATGTATTAGGAAACACCTCATATTACTTATTGACACTTTACAATACAATAAATGGGTCTGTCAGCTGATATAAAGGTTTTATAAGTCCCGGATGTTTTCCTACAAGTCCCGGATTTGCTCCTACAATAGATTTTAAGCGCCCGATTTTTCCGACAACGCAGACTACAAAATGAGTAGTCATTATGATACTTTATTGCGCATAGATTGGATAGCAAGATTGAAAGCCGGTCTCAAACTCTTATTATGGTGCATAAATGGAAGACGAAATGTTTGTTGGTCATTTAAAAACAGCATTTTCATTATATGCAGACCATTCTATTGCTCCATATATAAACAATTTACAACGAAACATCATGCAGTCATGAGCTGAGTAACCTCCAGTAAGATTACAACAATATTCAGTGGCCTTCCAAATACATGCGAGACTGCTCTACTAACTCTACCAACTGAACGACGTGGCCAAGTGGTCGTCACATACCTGTCTACCTCAGTGGCTTCGACAGTCTTACTAGTACCGGGAAGGTTGAAGATTCGAGTTCCGCCGCGGCAAGGGTATTTTTCCCGCTCAGGCGGTGTAATAGATGTTTTCTTCAAAAGCGCACGCGTGCGTGCGTGATTCCAAAGTTTCATTCTGTCTATTTGTACTCACCCTTAGTGTACAACAGCTACAGGTCTGCTCCTCACTAAAGCGTAGATTATGTGAGGCTTATAAATATGAAAGCAGTAAACATGTCCAGCTGGTCCTGGAACCCCAAGTAGCTTAAGCGCTGGCCTGCTGATCTAGCGGTCTCGGATTCGATCCCCGCTTGAGGCGAGAATCTTTTCAAACATAAAAAGGGTTCCATTACACGCAGCTTTTCATTAACATCCTCACGTCGTCCTCATATGACTGAAATACATTTGAAGAAGATGAAAAATCGCAAGTCATCCATCCATCATTCAGTCAAGCCAGCCAGTACTTCTTTTGAGGGCCTGTACAGTTGTGTAGACTGCTCTGCAGCACTTGGACAGAAAAAAGTGTTGAAAAGTCAGATACTTTGAAAACAAGGAAAACACGAAAGAAATGAAAATAACAGTCTCGGTTTAATTGCGATTGCTCATGACCAGTCATGGAACGTGCAACACCGGCTGTGAACCTAGCAGCGGCTACTCTATTATTAAAATGAGTCGAAATGAAGTCAACTATTTCAAATGACCAGAAATTATACAATCTGTACTATGACTGTTTACGGTGGGACGAATTAGGGCTATAACGTGGCGGCACCTAACACCACTTTCAGTGAAGCTTTAATAAAATGTGCAACGCCAGCCATGCCTCCTAGCAACATCTCGGCTACTCTATTTTCAAAATGACTCAAAATGAAATCAATGATTCGAAAGGATTAAAATAATATTTTTTCAATCTGCATTATGATGAAGTGCGGTGAGACGTATAACGGCCGCCACACGGCACTTAACATCAGCTTCAATGTAGCTTCAGTAAAGCTTCAATGAAATGTGCACCGGCTACTCTGTTCTCAAAACGACACGAAATGGAAATCAGTGATTTCGTTATACCAAAAATGATATAATTTGCACTATGAAGGAGTATGGGGAGACTTAAATGCCGCCGCACAGCACCTCCAGCATCCTGTGAAGTTAAATAAGATTTCAAATGTTAGAGTGTTTGGAAGTAAGGTATGCTCAAAAGAAATAAAATAGCAGACTCGGTTTATTGAGTCTGCACTTGAACAGAAGACTCAAGTAAACAAAGACTTCTGATATTAGGTCTTTTACGTATTCCTTGCTTCCAAAGGGTCCATATTTTCGATTTCATCATCATGCTAAGGCATATATATATGACAGTAAAGCTTTTGATGGTTATTCGCCGAAATAAAATTAGATCCCACAATGAAAAAAACAAATTGCTGTTACTATACTCGTAGTTTTTGGCTCTGAAATTCAGTATAAGTGGTAGGAAAAAATTCGGGACACTGTAGGAAAAAATCCGGGACACTAAAGTCGTTGTAGGAAAAAATCCTTGACATTTGCAGTAATTTTCGTCCTTTGTTAGCAGGACTATTTCTCAAAAAATATGTGACAAACGACTAAACGAGCCCAAAAAATCCTCCAGCAAACAGTCTAATTGTGAAACATTTCAAGAAAAGACTGAAAATAGGTTTGTTTACTTACCTTATTGCTTCGTCACGCTTATAAAAACATAAAATGTCAGAAAAAATCGTTGACAATTGTCAGAAAAAATCACTGCCTATCGGGTATAAGCAACCACCCAGTGATTGCGTACAAGGACCATGTATCCAATCAGGAGGTCCGCAGAAAGATCCAAGCAGCCATTGGAGAATATGATGAACTCCTGACGCTAGTCAAGAAACAGAAACTAAGGTATTTTGGTCGCGTCTCAAAGTGTTCTGGTTTAGCAAAGACTATTCTGCAGGGCACAGTAAAAGGAAAAAAGAAGAAGAGGTAGACAGAAGAAGAGGTGGGTAGACAATATTAAAGAGTGGACAGGGTTGGATAGCTCAACTATGGCTGCTGAAAACAGGACAAGGTAGAAAGAGATTATTTCGAAGTCATCAGTGGCGCCCAAACGACCTGGTAAGGTTATGGGATAGAATAGAATAGCAGCTAATCTGATTTCAACTGGCCGGAATTGTCCATATTAAAAGTGCGCTTGTTAAAGTCAAGCTCCCTTAAGTCGCGCTTTATTGGCTTCTGACAACTGAGCCTCGACGCGACAAAACCAACAATGTGGTTGTGCGCCCTGCTCAGTCTCAGATAAGCCCGGGCATCCGCCCAGTCAAGTCAGACTCTTCACTTAGCGCTTAAAGGGTAGCTAAGGGTCTAAGCTACCTCCATGCGGACAGCGAAGACTCTGATCAGACTGGGCGGATGCCCAGGCTGATCTGAGTCTGCGCTGGACGCACAACCACATTGTTGGTTTTGTCGTGTCGCGGCTCAATTATTTTTCAAGTGTGTAAGAAACGAATGCCATTAATTGCTTCATATTTCTTTGTATCTATCCTTTGTCTTCCTTTTTTCTGGACCTTTGACATTTATAAAATATCCAAAAAAACTTTTTAAAACTATGGTAGCGATAGCTTTATGAAAGAGGTTAAGACGTCAAAATTTGGACACCCTAGCATAGCGAATTTGTTCAGAAATTTAAACGCCGTAGGATGTATTACGGAGAATGCGACCATCTAAAATTTGAAATTAAGGTCTCATTAGCCACAGCTCTATGCTTGTTTGCCATTTTATGAAAGGAAACATTTTGTGTGACTTCCTGATCGCTACCGCGGCTACAAATCCTTTCCACAGTAGGGTCTACTCTCAAAAGAAATAATTACCGATTTCTTTCCTTTAAGAGTTTGATCCTGTCGTGTGGGAAACCAAAATGAAAGCGATAGAGTTGTTTCCTCTAAAAGTTGGGTAACTTCGGACAGCGGGTAAATGCTGACATCAGGGTAATGTCAGCATTTACCCGCTGTCCGAAGTTGCCCGACTTGGCCCTACAATATCACTATAATGTCATGAGAAATTATTCCTGCAGACATTTAATGCACAGTCAGGCGTGTATTAATGGGTCATCAGATGGAACAGAAAAAAATGGCTGCTTGAGACAGGTGACCCTTATACAGGTACATTTTAACTGTATGTAAGCTCAATGTATCCAGGAAAGGTGGCTGCTAAAGACAGGCAACCTTTAACACAGTGACCTTTGAGAAAAAATTTGACTGTAATATTTTTAGATATTCTCGGCAAATGCACTGGCTTATGGAAAAGCTCAGCATTCTGGTCATGTAAATACCATTCACCAGGCTTTAAGTCTTTGACGGAGACACTGAGAGAAGAATGTTTCTGTCGTAAACAACGCATTTGTGTGGCCATTGACATTTGTAAACTTCTGCACAAGCTTCATGACTGGAAAACTACTCAAGAGGATCTGACTATAGATGATATAGTTGTCAAGATAACCAGTCAGGTAACAAGATTTTTGTATAGTTACTTGGTTGGTTGTTTGTTTTGGGGTTCACGGTCCTTTGAGACAGTACTCTATTCTATATCGGGCCGTCTTCCGGAGAGAGGGAGAAAGAAAAGAGGAATAAAAGACGAGAGAAAACATTTCCAAACAAGCCCCGCTCGCACCTACTGCAAGCACAGTAGGCCCTTGCCCTAGTTTTACCCGAATAAGTAGGACGCCCCGGCACTGGAAGCTATAACCAGCACCATCGCCAGACCACAACCCCTGTATAGTAACTGTTTATTGGTGTGCAAGGCGAGAATAAATAATTGTGTGAGAACATATCATGATCAGTCAGCCTGCACATCAGCGAGGTATGACCAGAATATTGCTCAGTCATAATTCACCTTAGACTCTTCCTTTGTTCGTTTAATTCGTGCTGAGGATTTCTAGCCCACCAATTAACTCCATCTATGTTTCATATATCTCCTGTCAATTCCTTGTCTTTTCTTAGCTTCCTCCGGCACGGCATATTGATCCAGGGATTCATCAGTGTACCTAAGTAATCTAGGATTTGACTCGGAAACCACATTAGACGGAATTGTTTCCGTGTTAGATTATGGATGTTTGGAAGTTGTTGTTATAATAAGAGGAATGTCTTGCTTTATATTCTTTTAGAATAGTGTATTTGTTGTGTTTCTGTTTTGTTTTCTAGGAACATTGCAAAGTGGCTCTACTCTGTCGGCCAAAACAGATGCTGAAGCTGTCGGACCAAGATGAAAACATGCTGTCGCTAGGATACATAATATCGACCTTGATTAGACAGGCCTAAAAGGCAGTCAGCTTTAGATATCTAAAT
The DNA here is from genome assembly GCA_963989385.1 of Ctena decussata. Classification (NCBI taxonomy): domain Eukaryota; kingdom Metazoa; phylum Mollusca; class Bivalvia; order Lucinida; family Lucinidae; genus Ctena; species Ctena decussata. The sequence continues at coordinate 64,674,505 of OZ022513.1, forward strand.
TTTTATTCAATATATGTATGTTATGTACTTCTTTATGGACCGCTCCATTTGTGTACGTGAATAAGTCATGTTTGTTCCATCAACGTCTCAGATCAGTCTAATTAGACTGGCATCTATCCGCACCAATTAATGTGAATTTGGTCTCTTCCAGGGAGTGCAACTCTGCCATTTCATGCCTTGCCTTTCTTTTCAATTGGGGTCAAATCTTAAAGGAAAGAATCTGGTCCCTTGAGAGAAATTATTTCCTTTAGGAGCAGATCTCTTTTTGGAAGGGCGTTGTCGTTAAGAAAAACAAACAGGAAGTCTGGAAAATTGTTTCTCTTGCAAATAAGGCGAAAAACGTGAAGATGTAAAGTAACTGATACATCTAAACAGATGCTGAAGCAGCAACTCTACAGGGCACTGAAACTAGCGTAGGAGTTTTGAGAAAACGTCTGTTGGCTTAGAAGAAGTGACTTTCTATGATGAAACCATAACATGATGGACATTAATGAGGTGCAGTGAGCTTTTTATTATTGAATGTGTGTCGTGCAACTGAAAGACTCTCTGTGCTATGATTGTAGTATTTTGACCGCCCCTAATTACATGTAATCGGATCTCGGTTTTTTGTTATAAAATATATCGTTCCGAGGATTAAAAACACAATCGTAAGCAGAATTCTTTGGGTTTGCAGCTAGTTTTGATACATATTGTCGTGATAATTTCACTCTTCTAATATATGAAGACGGACCATTCGACTCTGCATAAAGACTTTCTACAGGAGACGTTCGAAATGCTCCCAGAGCAAGACATAAACCCTGATGATGAATGGTGTCAAGACATTTAAGTTATGATTTTCGTGCCGAACCATATACGACTGAACCATAACCCAGTTAAGATCTCACAACAGTCTATACCGGTAAAGAAGTACAGTACAATTTCCTCCCCGATTTGTATTGGAGAGCACTTTAAAAACATTTAAAGCTTTTGAACATTTATCTTTCAAAGTTTTTATGTGCGGAATAAAAGTGAGTTTCTTATCGAACAGAAGGCCTAAGAATTTGGCCTCATCTATAACTGAAATTGGCGAGCCATAAATGTTAAGAACTGGGTCGAGGTGTAAACCCCTCAACTGACAGAAATAAACACATTTGGTTTTAGTTTTAGAAAATTTAAAACCGTTTTCTGTGGCCCAGGTTTCTTTTTTATTCAGGCATCTTTGAAGTCTGAAGTCTATGTTTTCTATATTTTTCGATTTGTAAAAGATGCCAAAGTCGTCAACATATAATGAAGAATTGGTATCGTTAACACATTTAACAATTATATTGATTTTTATATTAAATAAAATAGGTGATAAAATACTTCATTGTGGAACACCCTGTTCTTGTTTAAAAATGTCTGATAATTTAGACCCTATTCTAACATTAAAGGATCTGTCTGATAGGAATTCGAAATAAAGTTTTGAAGTCGGCCTCGAAGGCCAATATTATGTAAATCTTTCATGATGCCATATTTCCACGTCGTGTCGTACTCTTTCTCTAGATCAAACATTATTGCGACGACATGTTCTTTTTTCACAAATGCATCACGAATAAAAGTTTCTAATCGAACTAAATGATCTACAGTACTGTGATTCTTACGAAAGCCCGCTTGATTTCTGGAAATCAAGTTATTTGACTCCTGGAACCAAACGAGCCTATCGTTAATCATTCTCTCCATTGTTTTACATATGCAACTTGTTAACGCTATCAGTCGGTAATTTGTTGCTTTCGTCTTATCCTTTCCCGGTTTCGGGATAGGAATAACGCCTACTTTATGCCAGTCTTCTGGAAAATTTACAGTATGCCAAATATCATTCAACATATTAAGTAAGGTCTCCAACGCATCAGGCGGTAAATGTTTAAGGATTTGATTATGAATATCGTCCGGCCCTGCGACCGTATCTTTACACTTATGGAGTGACTCCTTTAATTCTGATATGCTGAAGGGAAGATTATATTTTTCGTTATTTAATGACTGAAAATTTGAATTTTCTGCTTTTTCATTTTTCAGTCCCTGAAATCGTTGACTGTAATTTGAACTTGAAGAATTTTTCTGAAAGTTTTCACCTAATGCATTAGAAATCTCTGCAGTGGAAAAACATTTGTTACCATTGGAAGATTGAATATGAACACATTCAGATTTCTTTTTTTTTTCCACTGATTTTTCGTATCATTTCCCACATCTTTTTTACTGGCGTTTTAGGATTTAATTTGTTGCCATATTGTTGCCATGATGGACGTTTGGCTTCTTTAATAGTTCTTCGTGCTTTAGCACGAGTTACTTTTGAATGTACATGATTTTCACGAGACGGATTTTTATTAAATTTTCGTGAAGTCGATTTGCGTTTGTTTATTGCAGTTTTACATTCATTGATATACCATGGATTACTCCTTTTTGACCTTGTCGAGGATTTCGGAATATTTTCCACCGAAACTGCATGTAATGCTGACGTAAAAGCAGACATATCTTCTGTTGTTTTGAATTTTTCTGTGCTAAGCCGTTCTTGACATGATGTAACGAACATTTCCCAAATTGCTTTTTTCAAATGACATCGAGAATGCTGTTCTTCATCAGATGATTCAATTTCTTAAATAATGATTGGGAAGTAATCGCTTCCAAGGAGGTCATCACAAACTGGCTAGTCAAAATCTAAATATATATTAGGATGACAAATAGATAAATATATGGCAAAATAATTTCCCGTGGGAGGGTGAAGATATGTAGGCTGTGTTTCATTAAGTATACACAAATCATTTTCAGCAATCACATCTTCAATAATTTCTCCTCTGTCATTTGTATTCAAACAACCCCAAGTTTCACTGTGACCATTGAAGTCACAAACTAACATAAATGGCTGCGGCAATTGGTCTACTAGATTGACCAAGGAATTTTTAGAAAGTACATCATTTGGCGGAATATTAATAGAGCATATCGTTACTTTTTTGGATAAAGTAACATTGACAGCAACTGCTTGTAAGTTTGTATTCAAATTAAACTGACTATGTGGAATGTTAGATTTTACGAGAATCGAAGTTCCTCCTGGTGCTCTTTGACCATCAGGACAAATATAATTAAAGGTACTAAAGTCTCTAAAACTACTTTTATGTGACTGCTTTAAAAAGGTTTCCTGAAGACAAATGACACTCGAAGATATATGGACATTAAAATTAATAATTCATGGAGGGATATAGTTTTCTCCATGTCCGTCCGTCCGTCCGGATGTCCGTCCGGAGCCATAACTATGTTACCACTGGACGGAATTTCATGAAACTTAAAATGAATATGTATCACCATAAACCGCTGATGCACGTGAAGTTTCATCAGACTGGCATCAGTAATGCATGAGTTATTGCCCTTGGATTGACTTAAAATGTCCGTTCGGATGTCCGTCCGGAGCCATAACTATGTTACCACTGGACGGAATTTCATGAAACTTAAAATGAATATGTATCACCATAAACCGCTGATGTACGTGAAGTTTCATCACACTGGCATCAGTAATGCATGAGTTATTGCCCTTGGATTGACTTAAAATGTCCGTCCGGATGTCCGTCCGGAGCCATAACTATGTAACCACTGGACGGAATTTCATGAAACTTAAAATGAATATGTATCACCATAAACCGCTGATGCACGTGAAGTTTCATCAGACTGGCATCTGTAATGCATGAGTTATTGCCCTTGGATTGACTTAAAATGTCCGTCCGGATGTCCGTCCGGAGCCATAACAATGTAACCACTGGACGGAATTTCATGAAACTTAAAATGAATATGTATCACCATAAACCGCTGATGCACGTGAAGTTTCATCAGACTGGCATCTGAATGCATGAGTTATTGCCCTTGGATTGACTAAAAATGTCCGTCCGGATGTCCGTCCGGAGCCATAACTATGTAACCACTGGACGGAATTTCATGAAACTTAAAATGAATATGTATCACCATAAACCGCTGATGCACGTGAAGTTTCATCAGACTGGCAGCAGTAATGCATGAGTTATTGCCCTTGGATTGACTTAAAATGTCCGTCCGGAGCCATAACTATGTAACCACTGGACGGAATTTCATGAAACTTAAAATGAATATGTATCACCATAAACCGCTGATGCACGTGAAGTTTCATCAGACTGGCATCAGTAATGCATAAGTTATTGCCCTTGGATTGACTTAAAATGTCCGTCCGGATGTCCGTTCGGAGCCATAACTATGTAACCACTGGACGGAATTTCATGAAACTTAAAATGAATATGTATCATTATAAACCGCTGATGCACGTGAAGTTTCATCAGACTGGTATCAGTAATGCATGAGTTATTGCCCTTGGATTGACTTAAAATGTCCGTCCGGAGCCATAACTATGTAACCACTGGACGGAATTTCATGAAACTTAAAATGAATATGTATCACCATAATCCGCTGATGCACGTGAAGTTTCATCAGACTGGCATCAGTAATGCATGAGTTATTGCCCTTGGATTGACTTAAAATGTCCGTCCGGATGTCCGTCCGGAGCCATTACTATGTAACCACTGGACGGAATTTCATGAAACTTAAAATGAATATGTATCACCATAATCCGCTGATGCATGTGAAGTTTCATCAGACTGGCATCAGTAATGCATGAGTTATTACCCTTGGATTGACTAAAAATGTGTGTCCGGAGCCATAACTATGTAACCACTGGACGGAATTTCATGAAACTTAAAATGAATATGTATCACCATAAATCGCTGATGCACATGAAGTTTCATAAGACTGGCATCAGTAATGCATGAGTTATTGCCCTTGGATTGACTTAAAATCAATAAAATGAGCCATAACTATGTAACCAATTATCAAAACTTCATGAAATTTAATCTAAATATATATCACTATAATTTGGTTATGCACGTGAAGTTTCATCAGACTGGCTTCAGTAATGCATGGGTTATTGCCCTTGAATTGACTTAAAATCAATAAAATGCCATAACTATGTTACCAATTATCGAAACTTCATGAAACTTAAACTAAGTATATATCACCATAATATGGTCATGCACGCGAAGTTTCATTAGACTGGCTTCAGTAATGCATGGGTTATTGCCCTTGAATTGACTTAAAATCAATAAAATGAGCCACAACTACGTAACCAAATATCAAAACTTCATGAAACTTAACTTGGATATATATCACCATAACATGGTCATGCACATAAAGTTCCATCCGTATGGCATTTGTAGTACAGAGTTATTGCCCTTGAATTGACTTAAAATCAATAAAATTATCCATAACTAAGTAACCAATTACCGAAACTTCATGAAACTTAAACCAAGTATGTATGTATGCACATAAAATTTCATCTAAATGGTATCAGTTGTGCAAGAGTTATTGCCCTTGATTCAATTTATAATTGACAAATTCCGCCATAACTAAGTCGTCAATGAATAGAATTCTATGAAACTTATAAATAAACAACAAATCAGGGCCTCTTCGGCGGGGGATATAAATTCACTGAATTTACTTGTTATAATTTGCTTTAAGACCACGACAGTTCAACTGTATTATTGACTTTTTATACATGTTTAAATGGATGGGAGAGAAAAAAACGTGTCAGGCGACTAATCGGGTGAAGAATATACTTCTCCTAACCAGTGTCCATATCATCATCCGAAACGCCATATTAACTGACCGTTTTAACATGATCTGGAGATCCTGAAGGCCAATATCATGTTAATCTTTCATGATGCCATATTTCCACATCGTGTCGTACGCTTTTTCCAGATCGAAAAATATTGCGACGACATGTTCTTTATTAGCAAATGCATCATGAATAAAATTTTCTAATCGTACTAAATGATCGTTAGTACTGTGATTTTTACGAAAGACCGCTTGATTTCTGGAAATCAAATTATTTGACTCCAGGAACCAAACGAGCCTGTCTTTAATCATTCTCTCCATTGTTTTACATATGCAACTTGTTTACGCTATCGGTCTATAGTTTGTTGCTTCCGTCTTATCCTTTCCCGGTTTAGGAATAGGAATAATGACTGCTTTATGCCAGTCTTCTGGAAATTTTCCAGTATGCCAAATATCATTCAAAATAATTAATAAGGTTTCCAATGCGTCAGGTGGTAAATGTTTAAGTATTTGATGATGGATATCGTCCAGTCCTGCAGCTGTGTCGTTACATTTATGAAGTGAATCCTTTAATTCAGATATGCTGAAGGGAAGATTGTATTTTTTGTTATTAAGTGACTGAAAGTTTAAATTTTCTAATTCTTTACAATTCTAGTTCTTGAAATCGTTGGCTGGTATTTGAACTAGAAGAATTTTTCTGAAAGTTTTCACCAACGCATTGGATTATTATAACATGTTATAATATTTAATTATTTGACGGTTTGTTACGTTACCAATTTAACAAAGTATGTCCATACCGTCTTTTACTTTATTGCATAAATTCAAATACGAATTCTGATTTGGCTGAAATTCCTGATTTAAAAGGAAATTGCTCGCACTGCGGCACAGTTGTTCAAAAAATTTTGACAGTGGGGGGGGGGGGGGGGGGGGGGGTCCTTGTCAAATAACTGTCGAGAAAATTTATAAAAAAAAAACACACCCTCCCACCCGCTTAAACTGTTTGATTTTGTTTGCCAAATGTTCGCTTTAATTATATTGTATGTATGTATTTATGTATTATACCTATAGACTAATATTATAGTACTTCATTTTGATAGTATAGTATATAATTGTAGATGGTAGTATGTTAACATTAATAGCGCATTGATTTGAATATTAATGTAAAATTAATGATTATTGTCTGAGAGAATAAGTACTTTAGACAGTCAGTGGTTATATTTCTATAATACTTAAGGTATTTAAGAAATGTATAATTATATAGTTTCATATCCTTGGTTGTCTCCCCTACTGCAATTGAAATACAAATCATTATTAACATCTAACATGTGTTGTTATATTCTGCATTCCATAATGGTTTCTATTTTAATACAAAAGGAAAATAATTGGAAATATCTTTAGTGGAAAAACATTTGTTGCCGTTGAAAAATTTTAAATGGACACATTCAGATTTCTCATTTTTTCCACTTATCTTTCCTATCATATCCCAGATCTTTTTAACTGGTGTTTTAGGGTTCAATTTGTTGACATATTGTTGACACGGTGTGCGTTTGTCTTCTTTAATAGCTCTTCGTGCTTTAGCACGTGTTAATTTTGAATGTACATGATTTTCACGAGACGGATTTTTATTTAATTTTCGTTACGCCGATTTGCGTTTGTTTATTGCTGTTTAACGTTCATTGGTAAACCATGGATTACGTCTTTTTGCACTTGTCGAGGACTTTGGAATACTTTCTTCCGAAATATCATGTAATGCTGAAGTAAAAGCAGACATATCTTCTGCAGTTTTGAATTTTTCAGAATTGAGCCGTTCTTGACATGATGTAACGAACATCTCCCAATTTGCGTTTTTCGAATTGCATCGTGCTCGATGTTGCTCATCAGATGATTCGATTTATTTTATTATAATTGGGAAGTGATCGCTTCCATGCAGGTCATCACAAACTGACCACTCAAAATCTAAATATATATTAGGATGACAAATGGATAAATCTATAGCAAAATAATTTCCCGAAGGAGGGTGAAGATATGTGGGCTGTTTTTCCTAAAGTGTGCACAAAGTATTTTCAGCTATATCATCTTCAATAATTTCTCCTATGTCATTTGTATTCAAACAACCCAAGGTTTTACTGTGACCATTGAAGTCACCAACAAGCATGAAAGGCTGCGGTAATTGGTCTATTAGATTGACCGAGGAATTTTTGGAAAGTGTATTATTAGGCGGAATATAAATAGAACAAATTGTTACTTTTTTGGATAATGTAACATTGACAGCAACTGCTTGTAAGTTTGTATTTAAATTGAACGGACTATATGGAACGTTAGATTTTACCAGATTCGAAGTTCCTCCTGATTCTCTTTGACCATCAGAACAGATATAGTTACACATAATTAAATCTCTAAAACTAACATTATCTGACGGTTTTCAAAAAGGTTTCTTGAAGACAAATGACACTCGGAGAAAGAATAGTCATTAAAATCAATATTTCGTTATAATTTGCTTTAAGACCACGACAGTTCCACTGTATAATTGACTTTTTATACATGATTAAATGAATGGGAGAGAAAGAAATAACGTGTCATGAGACTAATCAGGGGAAGCATAAACTGCATCTAAGCAGTTTCCATGTCCACATCCAGGACGCCGTATTTTAACAGGATCTGGCGATCCTTTGCCTTGCTTATTGGAGGACGAGCCTCCGCCAGAATGGGATCGTCGGCCAGAGCCGTGTCCAAAAGTAGAACGATGTTTATCCTTCTCCCTTGGCGGTTTAGCCTGCGTCTTAGCCTGCGAAGTAGGCTGTGAACCAGACGAGCTAGACTGTGAACCAGACTGAGAATCGAACGATTGAGCAGTTGGTTTAGGATTAGAAGAACGAGCTGTTGAGTTTGACCGGGACGGTTTTCCATTTGTATTGGACTGTGAATTTGACTGCGATTGAGAATTTGTTTTTGAAATTTTTGTAGACGGAGTAATGACTTTTGATGACGGATGAATTGTGAAATCTGTTTCAAAAAAATGGGTTCCAGTGGATTTTGTTTCAGGCTTGGACGAAAGAGATTGTACAACTTTTGAAAAATCCAAATATGTTGCCTGAGAGTCATCAATCTTTTTTGCTTCTAGATACGTCATGTTTTTGCTGGCTACAATTTTCATAATTTCTTTTTCTTTTTTCCAGATTTCAAACTAGTTTGATCTGGAGATATGATCCTTTCCGCAATTTACACATTTCGGTGGGTTTTTGCAGTTGGAGGTATGGTGGTCATGACCTCCAGTACCGCATTTTTCACAAACAGATCCAATGTCGACCGGACAATTATTTTTATGACGGCCAAACCTCTGGCAGTTGAAACATCTCAGAGGTTTTGGCACATATATGTCAACAGGCACGATTCTGTAGAAAATCTTTAAGGATGTTGGGACAGTAACAGTATTGAAAGTCAGGAGGAGCGTATTGGTCTCTACCGTTTCATGATCTTTTTTTATTTTGAATCTCTTACAAGCGTCACGCCCTGTTCTTTTAAGTAGTTGACAATGTCTTCCTCCTTTTCGCCCTTGAGCATTCTGTCCCTGATTATTCCCTTTGAAGAGTTCAAAGAAGAATGCTCAGGGACAGAAACTCTGAGTCCAAAGAACATTGTAAGTTTCAACAATTTTTCAGTCTGTGTCTTCCTATTTGTTTCCACCAGTAGGGTTTTGTTTTTTATTTTTTTAACGGACTTAGGTGTGCCGATGATACTTTCTATCTGTTTCTCTATTACAAAGGGAGAAAGGGACGTGACCGCCTTCTCCTCCATTGACTTGATAACGAGAAATCTAGCAAAGCCTTCGTTGCCTTTGAAAATGAAATGAGGTGTTTGTTCCGAGTCGTCATCCGATTCAATGTGAAGCGGTCTTTTTTTTTTTTACTTATTGGTTTCCATGATTTATGTATTTTCATTTCGATGGCTATGCACTTCATCCTCCACGGAGCCCTACAAGGGGACGTTTAATGGAAATGGATCTCCTATTCCCAACGCCAAAGCTACACAGCCATTATACTCAACGTTCAAATCCCTCTGTTTCGCCTCCCTTCATTTTGGATTTACAGTTACAATCCATCACCAAAGGATCAATCAGAACCTAGTGATGATGGATCTCAACTGTCCCCACAAAACATCATCAAACCCTCCTTGCAATGATGTAGGCCGAAGAATATGCCCGTCAATTAACCCATCAGCCGCTGCCCACTAAAATACCCATAAAGAGAAAAATGACGTGAATTTCAAACCCGGTATGTACCATTAAAGATACGTATGAAGACAGAAGGAAGGGAAGAATCAAGTAGCGTATTTCTAGAGCTCAACACGACCGAGCCGATTTAATCGGGTCGGGCCTAACCCGAAACGCTAGTCTATCTGAAGCGAGGGCCAAAGTAGTGTGTTGTTAAGCTGGAGACCCCTGTGCCTCTCTCAACTACCAGGATCCCTTTTTCCAGCATACGGAACGCCACGCATGACAAACAGGTGGCTGCTGTTTAACAGGGAATTTCACCCCATCCACTACAGAAGTAAAGTGGTCTGTAACTTTTATTCCCCACAGACAAAGGGAAAAAGACACCGTTTGTTGAAAAGACTGCTTTTATGTGGGCTGTTTTTCATTAAGTATGCGCAAATCATTTTCAGCAATTACATCCTCAATAATTTCTCCTCTGTCATTTCTATTCAAACAACCTCAGGTTTTACAGTGACCATTAAAGTCAACAACAAGCATGAATGGCTGCGGCAATTGGTCTATTAGATTGACCAAGGAATTTTTGGAAAGTGTATCATTAGGCGGAATATAAATAGAACATATTGTTACTTTTTTGGATAAAGTAACATTGACAGCAACTGCTTGTAAGTTTGTATTTAAATTGAACGGACTATGTGGAATGTTAGATTTTACCAGTATCGAAGTTCCTCCTGATGCTATTGACCATCAGGACAGATATAGTTAAACATACTTAAATATCTAAAACTAACATTATCTGACTGCTTTAAAAAGGTTTCCTAAAGGCAAATGACACTCGGAGAAAAAATAGACATCAAAAGTAGTATTTCGTTATAATTTGCTTTAAGACCACGACAGTTCCACTGAATTATTGACCTTTTATCCGTGATTAAATGAATGGGAGAGATAAAAAAAAACAAACACGTGTCATGAGACTAATCAGGAGAAGTATAAACTTCACCTAGGCAGTATCCATATCAGCATCCAGGACGCCGTATTCATTAGCCTTTTTTACAGAATCTGGTGATCCTTTGCCATGTTTATTGGAGGTTGGGCCTCCGCCAGAATGAGATCGTCGGCCAGAGCCGTGTCTAGAGGGAGAACAATGTTTATCCTTCTCCCTCGGCGGTTTGGCCTGTGTCTTAGGCTGCGTACTAGGCTGTGACCCAGACGAGCTAGACTGTGAACTAGGTTGTGAATCAGAGGAACGAACAGTTGGTTTTGAGTTAGACGAACGAGCTACTGAGTTTGATCGAGGAGGTTTAGTACCTGTGGTAGACTGTGAGTTTGACTGCGACGAAGATCTTGGTTTCGAAATTTTAGTAAACGGAGTTATGACTTTTGATGAAGGTAGGACGTTGAAATCTGTATCGAAAAATTGAGTTCCGGTGGATTTTGTTTCTGGCTTTGATTGAAGTGATTGGACTTTTTTTGAAAAATCTAGATTTGCTAAATGAGTGTCGTATACTTTTTTGGCCTCTAAATAGGTTATGTTTTTGGTAGCTTTGATTTTCATGATTTCTTTTTCTTTCTTCCTGATTTGGCATTGATTAGATCTGGAGATATGGTCTTTTCCACAATTTACACATTTTGGCTGATTTTTGCAGTTGGAGGTATGGTGGTCATGACCTCCAGTGCCGCACTTTTCACAAACAGATACAGGATCCACCGGGCAGTTATTTGCATGATGTCCATACCTCTGGCAGTTAAAACATCTCAGAGGATTTGGCACATATATGTCCACAGGTACAATTCTGTAAAAGATTTTTAACGATTTTGGTACATTCACGGTGTTAAATGTCAGAAGAGGGGGTATTTGTCTCGATCGTTTCGTAGTCGTTCTTTACCTTGAACCGCTTACATGCGGTCACGCCCTGTTCCTTTAAATATTCAACAATGTCTTCTTCTTTTTCTCCCTTCAGCATTCTGTCTCTGATTATTCCTTTTGACATATTAAAACTGGAATGCTCAGAGACAGAAACTCTGAGGCAAAAGAACGTTGTAACTTTAAGTTAATTTTCCGTTTGTGACTTTCTACATGTTTCGACTAGAAGTGTTTTGTTTTTCAATTTTTTAACCGATTTTGCTGTTCCTATAATGCTTTCAATCTGTTTTCTATGATGAAAGGAGAAAGGGACGTGACCGCCTTCTCCTCCATTGATTTTATGACAAGAAACCGAGCAAATCCTTCGTATCCTTTAAATACAAAGTGAGGTGTCTGTTCCAAGTCATTGTGTGATTCAGGTTGAAGCGCTCTTTTTTTTTTTTGACTTATTGGATTCCATAATTCATGTACTTTTATTCTGATGGCTATGCGCTTCACCCTCCACGGAGCCCTACAAGGGGACGTTTTTATGGAAATGGGTCTCCTATCTCGAAAGCCAAAGCTACATAGCCATTATACTCAACGTTCAAATCCCTCGGTTTAAACCTCCCTTCATTTTAGATTTACAGTTACGATCAATCACCAAAGGGATCAATTAGAACCCAGTGATGACGGATCTCAACTGTCCCCACTAAACACCATCCAACCTTCTCCGCAATGATGAAGGCCGAAAAATATGACCGTCAATTAACCCATCAGCCGCTTCCCATTAAAAAACCCATAAAGAGAGAAATGAAGGGAATTTCAAACCCGGTATGTACCATTAAAGATACGTATGAAGAAAGAAGGAAGGGAAGAATCAAGTAGCGTATTTCTAGAGCTCAACACGACCGAGCTGATTGAATCGTGTCGGGCCTAACCCGAAACGCTCGTCTATCTGAAGCGAGGGCCAAAGTAGTGTGTTGATAAGCTGGAGATCCCTGGGCCTCTCAACTACCAGGATCCCTTTTTCCAGTATACGAGACGCCATCCACGGCAAACAGGTGGCTGCTGTTTAACAGGGAATTTCTACCCTTCCACTACAGAAGTAAAGTGGTCTGTAAACTTTATTCCCCACAGACAAAGGGAAAAAGACACCGTTTGTTGAAATGGCTGCTATGACTTTGAAATAAGAGATCCATATTCGTATGCGATAAGAATTTACGAGTTGTCAAAAAGTAAATATGTAAGGATAGACAGAATGAATGAATGAATGTTTAAGTTATTTATAGACGCTCACCCCTGGAAAGGGCATATAGCGTCTAAATAATAAAATTATTTCTATTTACAAAACAGGTTCAAATACGTCAAAATGTTAAAAATACGTCCAGATGTTAAAAATGTTATGTATAATAATAAACGACTATATCTTATTAAAATGTCCTTTAAGAAGTCAATGATATGATAGGATGATATTTTATTAAAAAGATCGTTCATTGTGTTAATATTGTAATGTTTTGAACGGATGTAGTTAACATTAATGCAAGAAACAAGAAGATGTTTAATGGTAATCGTTTCATTGCATGGCAAGCACAAAGGTGGTATTTCATTATTTAGTAAAAATGAATGAGAAATTCTGGTATGCCCTATGCTACATCTTGTAATTATTGTCTGTTCTTTTCTATTCGATAAAATTTATATTTACTATAAAAATCTGGTTAAATTTGATAAAGTTTACTATTAATTTGAGAATCCCAATTTGTCTGACATTTGGTTTTCACGTACTGATTAATTTGGGATTTAAAATCTGAATGTGGTATAATGTGGTATTCTAAAAACACTCTCTGGTAAATTTAATGCCGTTTTCGCCTCTTTATCGGCTCGATCATTGCCATGAATATTGACATGACTAGGAACCCAACAAAAGATTTTTTGTTTGATGGTAACTGAAAATATTTACGAAATATTTGTTGTATTAAAGGATTAGGGTGATTGACGTTTCTAAGTGATGATAAAACAGAATGAATGAATGTTTAAGTTATTTATAGACGCTCAACACTGGAAAGGGCATATAGCTTCTAAACGGCAATTATTAAAAATATTTCTATTTACAAAACAGGTTCATATATACTAGTCAAAATAAGTTCCGCCGCATTAAATTTAGCATCTTTTTCTGAAACGCCCCGTAACAAATGAGCTTAAAGAGTCATTGTAGCACTGATATGCCTTTTTTTTTATTGCTAGACAGGCTGGTTTCAAATTTTAATGTAAACCGACAGTTAGCGCAACTGGCAGTTTAAGAGGGGCTTATTTCTAATTTCCGGAGATTTCTCATGAAAAAAATCGCCTTTTCTTTTAGTTGTATTCTGATTTTCTGATCTGTACTTCCTAGACACATTCATTGGATTCAAGATGCTTGATATACAAAAGAAAATCGGAACTCAAAACGATTTTCACGATAACTCTTCACTTCCAAATTTCAACGTTAAGGCAGAAAAGCCAAACTTTCTATAGTTGCACTGGCATTGTCATAAACATTTCAAAACTGCATATCTTACAAACTTTTGCAATAAACTAATGCAGTCTCACTTAAAAATGTTGCAAAGAAACGTATTCACATGTCCAGAAAAGCTGAACTAAAATTTGTGACTGATAAGACCATAATCTGAAAATCAAATTTCCTATAGTTTTGATTCAAAGGGAGGTAATTTACAATCTCGCACACTTTAAGTGCAATGTTCACCATTTGAAAGTCTGTTCAGATTTGATTTAGATGTTTCTAGAATGTAGGGTTTCTCGATAATTAAACGAGACAAACATAACGGCACTGCGCATGCGCAGTAAGCGTCTAGTCGTAGTTTCTATGGTTTACTAGTTATGCGAGGTTAGTCTGTACATGTGAGCAGGAAACTGAGACGTTCAGAAGTTTTTTGCGGACAAATGATGTGGCAACTAATTAAAAGCAAATTAATTTGAAAATGTTATTTTTAAAACCGTCAATATCACGATTAAAATGGCGGCGGAATTTGTTTTGACGAGTATACGTCTTAATGTTAAAAATACTTCCAGATGTTAAAAATGTTATGTATAATAATAAACGACTATATCTTATTAAAAAGTCCAGCTTCCTTTGAGAAGTCAATAATATGATGGGAATATATTTTATTAAAAAGATCGTTCATTGTGTTAATATTGTAATGTTTTGAACGGATGTAGTTAAAATCAATGCAAGAAACAAGAAGATGTTTAATGGTAATCGTTTCATTGCATGGTATGCACAAAGGTGGTATTTCATTATTCAGTAAAAATGAAAGAAATTCTCGTATCCCCAATTCTACATGTTGTAATTATTGTCTGTTCTTTTCTGTTCGATAAAAGATGGTCTTTACTATAAAAATCTGGTTTGATTTGATAAAGTTTATTATTAATTTGAGAATCCCCATTTGTCTGACATTTGGTTTTCACGTACTGATTAATTTGGGATTTAAAATCTGAATGTGGTATTCTAAAAATACTCTCTGGTAAATTCAATGCGGTTTTCGCCTCTTTATCGGCTAGGTCATTGCCACGAATATTGACGTGACTTGGAACCCAACAAAAGATTATTTCTTTTGATGGTAACTGAAAATATTTATGAAATAATTGTTGTATTAAAGGATTGGGGTGATTGACGTTTTTAAGTGATGATAATTTAAAGAGTAACTACACTTCAGGAACTGACTGAATCAGATCCCAAAACCTATCCCCAACATCAAAGGGAAAGATTGACAAAGACATCCCAACAAACAATAAATTACAAATAATAAGACGAGTCAGCATCTCTTTCCCAAATAGATGGCAACTCAGCTATCTTTATTGAACTAAATAATTTACACCAACAGATGGGTTACAACGGACTAAGCAAATTATATGAAAAACATTTAACAATTATTTTACCTATTTTCTACTTTTATGATAGAAGGATTAAACTGAGAACACAATAAATTAAACAGCACCGAACATAAAACAAATGCAACCGCAACAAAAGTACCGCCTTAGGACGGTCAGTAATAACTACTGGGGGGTTTAAACCGGCTTTACTGGGCCCAAACCTTCACCCTCACCCTCCGCTGCGGTGCACACAATTAATTGGTAGTTCGGTTCGTATGGAGGTCAGAAAGTGAAAACAGAAAGTGAGTCTGAGAATATAATAAACGGATTGTTTTCTTGAAATGAAATTTGATTGAGGGCCAAATCTATGGCTTTAGCTTCAGCTGTAAATATAGAGCTGCCATTTGGTAATCAAAAAGTATCTGTGAATAGGGAACTTACAACCGAACATGCAACTTTATCTTCTTGTTTTGAACCATCCGTATAGATTATGGTATGGTTCGGAAACTTAGATTTTACTTGCAAGAATTCTGATTGAAGAAGGTCAAGGTACGTCTGTGATTTTTTATTCTTATGTAATGATGAAATAACGTCAGGAGGTTTTAAGGTCCATGGCTCTTGGACAGGTAAAGAAAATTTCTGGATGTTTTTAGTGTCAATACGAGATTCTACTAGCAAAGGTTTAATACGTAAACCCAAGGGTTTTATAGATCTCGGTTTGTTGTTATCAAATATTTCATACCGAGGATTAAAAACACAATCGTAAGCAGAATTCTTTGGGTTTGCAGCTTATTTTGATACATATTGTAGTGATAATTTCTCTCTTCTGATATATACAGACGGTTCATTCGACTCTGCGTAAAGACTTTCTACAGGAGATGTTCGAAATGCTACAAGAGCAAGACGTAAACCCTGATGATGAATGGTGTCAAGACATTTAAGGTATGATTTTCGTGCCTAACCATATACGACTGAACCATAATCCAGTTTAGATCTCACAAGAGATCTATACAGGTTAAGAAGTACAGTACGATCTCCTCCCCAATTTGTATTGGAGAGCACTTTTAAAACATCTAAAGCTTTTAAACATTTAGCTTTCAAAGCTTTTATGTGAGGAATAAAAGTGAGTTTCTTATCGAATAGAAGGCCTAAGAATTTGGCCTTATTTACAACTGGAATTTGCGATCCATAAATTTTAAGAACTGGGTTCGGGGTGCAACCCCTCAACTGACAGAAATGAACATATTGGGTTTTAGTTTTAGAAAATCTAAAACCGTTTTCTGTGGCCCAGGTTCCTACTTTATTCAGGCATTTTTAAGTTCTGAATTCTATGTTTTCCATATTTTTCGATTTGTAAAGATGCCAAAGTCGTCAACATATAATGAAGAATCGGTATCGTTAACACATTTAACAATGTTATTGATTTTTATATTAAATAAAGTAGGTGATAAAATACTTCCCTGAGGAACACCCTGTTCTTGTTTAAAAGTGTCAGATAACATAGACACTATTCTAATATTAAAGGGTCTGTCTAATAAGAAATTGGAAATAAAGTTTCGTAGTCGGCCTCGAAGGCCAATATTATGTAAATCTTTCATGATGCCATATTTCCACGTCGTGTCGTACACTTTCTCCAGATCAAAAAATATTGCGACGACATGTTCTGTTTTCACAAATGCATCACGAATAAAAGTTTCTAATCGAACTAAATGATCTACAGTACTGTGATTCTTACGAAAGCCCGCTTGATTTCTGGAAATCAAGTTATTTGACTCCAGGAACCAAACGAGCCTATCGTTAATCATTCTCTCCATTGTTTTACATATGCAACTTGTTAACGCTATCGGTCGGTAATTTCTTGCTTCCGTCTTATCCTTTCCCGGTTTTGGAATAGGAATGATGACTGCTTTATGCCAGTCTTCTGGAAATTTTCCAGTATGCCAAATATCATTCAACATATTAAGTAAGGTCTCCAACGCATCAGGCGGTAAATGTTTAAGGATTTGATAATGAATATCGTCCGGCCCTGCGGCTGTATCTTTACATTTATCGAGTGACTCCTTTAATTCTGATATGCTGAAGGGAAGATTATATTTTTCGTTATTTAATGACTGAAAATTTGAATTTTCTGATTCTTTTTCAGTTTTCAGTTCCTGAAATAGTTGACTGTAATTTGAACTTGAAGAATTTTTCTGAAAGTTTTCGCCTAATGCATTGGAAATCTCTGCAGTGGAAAAACATTTGTTACCGTTGGAAGATTTAATATCAACACATTCAGATTTCTTGTTTTTTCCACTGATTTTTCGTATCATTTCCCATATCTTTCTTACTGGAGTTTTTGGATTAAATTTGTTGACATATTGTTGCCATGATGAACGTTTTGCTTCTTTAAGAGTTCTTCGTGCTTTAGCACGAGTTACTTTTGAATGTACATGATTTTCACGAGAAGGATTTTTATTAAATTTTCGTAAAGACGATTTGCGTTTGTTTATTGCACTTTTACATTCATTGGTAAACTTGACTCCAGGAACCAAACGAGCCTATCGTTAATCATTCTCTCCATTGTTTTACATATGCAACTTGTTAACGCTATCGGTCGGTAATTTGTTGCTTCCGTCTTATCCTTTCCCGGTTTGGGAATAGGAATGATGACTGCTTTATGCCAGTCTTCTGTAAAATTTCCAGTATGCCAAATATCATTCAACATATTAAGTAAGGTCTCCAATGCATCAGGTGGTAAATGTTTGAGGATTTGATAATGAATATTGTCTGGCCCTGCGGCCGTATCTTTACATTTATCAAGAGACCCCTTTAATTCTGATATACTGAAGGGAAGATTATATTTTTCGTTATTTAACGACTGAAAATTTAAATTTTCTGATTCTTTTTCATATGGTTGGCCATATGTTCTCTGTATCTTGATTATTTGTAATCTTAGTTGTTTCCAACTATGGTTTGAGGGCTGGATTTGGATTTGGATTGTTTCAGTTCCTGGTCTTTGCATACTTTTTACTTCAGTTCCTGAAATCGTTGACTGTAATTTGAACTTGAAGAATTTTTCTGAAAGTTTTCGCCTAATGCATTGGAAATCTCTGCAGTGGAAAAACATTTGTTACCGTTGGAAGATTTAATATGAACACATTCAGATTTCTTGTTTTTTCCACTGATTTTTCGTATCATTTCCCATATCTGTTTTACTGGCGTTTTAGGATTTAATTTATTGACATATTGTTGCCATGATGAACGTTTGGCTTCTTTAATAGTTCTTTGTGCTTTAGCACGAGTTACTTTTGAATGTACATGATTTTCACGAGACGGATTTTTATTAAATTTTCGTAAAGACGATTTGCGTTTGTTTATTGCAGTTTTACATTCATTAGTAAACCATGGATTACGCCTTTTTGAACTTGTCGAGGATTTTGGAATACTTTCTTCTGAAATTGCATGTAATGCTGATGTAAAAGCAGACATATCTTCTGCTGTTTTGAACTTTTCAGAGCTAAGCCGCTCCTGACATGATGTTACGAACATTTCCCAATTTGCTTTTTTCAAATTCCATCGAGAATGCTGTTCTTCATCAGATGAATCAATTTCTTTAATTATGATTGGGAAGTGATCGCTTCCATGCAGGTCATCACAAACTGACCAGTCAAAATCTAACTATATATTAGGATGACAAATAGACAAATCTATGGCAAAATAATTTCCCGTGGGAGGGTGAAGATATGTAGGCTGTTTTTCATTAAGTATACACAAATCATTTTCAGCAATTACATCTTCAATAATTTCTCCTCTGTCATTTGTATTCAAACAACCCCAGGTTTTACTGTGACCATTGAAGTCACCAACTAACATAAATGGCTGCGGCAATTGGTCTACTAGATTGACCAAGGAATATTTAGAAAGTACATCATTTGGCGGAATATAGATGGAGCATATCGTTACTTTTTTGGATAAAATAACATTGACGGCAACTGCTTGTAAGTTTGTATTCAGATTAAACTGACTATGTGGAATGTTAGATTTTACGAGAATCGAAGTTCCTCCTGATGCTCTTTGACCATCAGGACAAATATACTTAAACATACTAAAATCTCTAAAACTAACATTATCTGACTGCTTTAAAAAGGTTTCTTGAAGACAAATGACACTTGGAGATAAAAGAGACATTAAAAGTAGTAATTCATTATAATTTGCTTTAAGATCACGACAGTTCCACTGTATTATTGACTTTTTATCCATGTTCAAATGAATGGGAGAGAAAAAAAAACGTGTCAGGAGACCAATCAGGAGAATATACTTCTCCTAAGCAGTATCCATGTCATCCTCCAAAGCGCCATATTTATTGACCGTTTTAACAGGATCCAGAGATCCTTTGCCGGGCTTATTGGAGGACGAACCTCCGATGGCAGGTTTATTGGAGGACGAGCCTCCGCCAGAATGTGATCGACGGCCAGAGCCGTGACCAGAAGGAGAACGATGTTTATCCTTCTCCTTCTGCGCTTTAGCCGCCGCTTTAAGCTGTTCCTTAGTCTGTCTAGCAGACTGCGAACCAGACGAACTAGACTGTGAACTAGACTGTGAATTAGACTGTGAACTAGACTGAGAATTAGACTGAGAACTAGACTGAGAACTAGTTGGACGAGCCGCCGAAGCGGCCCGAGGCTGTGAACCTGAGCCAGAGCGGGCTGTAGTTGCTCTCGGCTGAGATGTTGGTTTTACAGATGGTGTAATAAGTTTGGAAGATGGCAGAATGTCAAAATCTTTTTCGAAAAATGGGTACCAGTAGTTTTCGTTTCGGGTCTTGCCAGTGAGTGTACAATTTTTGTGAAGTCCAATTCAGATGTTTGAGTTTGGCTTTCAACCAACTAAATGTTTTGTACCACTTCAGAAACTGAGGGTGAGGTTGGGCCTGTAAAATCGATTTAAGCCCCCCAGTAATTCATTACTGACCGTTCCAAGGCGGTAGTTCTGTTGTGGTTCTCTGTTGCTTGTTTTTGGTGTCAGAGTTTTTGTGATGTTTTACCTTATGTATGTTCTTATTATTTTTGGTTCGGTTTGGGTTGCTGAGTGGCCACCTTTTGGGAACAAGCTGCTCACTCGGTTGGCCATATGTTCTCTGTATCTTGATTATTTGTAATCTTAGTTGTTTCCAACTATGGTTTGAGGGCTGGATTTGGATTTTGATTGTTTCAGTTCCTGGTCTTTGCATACTTTTTACTTTCATATAATTTCCTAGCTTCCAAATAGGTAATATTTTTGTTGACCTTAATTTTCAAACTTTCTTTTTCTTTTTTCCATATTTCACATACGCTGGATCGAGAGACGTGATCTTTGCCGCAGTTAACGCATTTGGCCGGATTTTTGCACGCGGAGGTATGGTGGTCATGACCTCCCGCGCCACAGGTCTTACAAACAGATCCGGGATCAACGGGGCAATTGTTTTCGTGATGGCCAAACTTCTGACAGTTGAATCACTGCAGAGGGTTTGGCACATACACGTCAACTGGAACAACTCGGTAAAAGATTTTTAATGATTTTGGTACCGTGACGGTATTGAACGTAAGTAATAACGTGTTCGTCTCAACAGTATCGTGATCTTTTTTATAGTGAAACGCTTGCAGGCGGTCACGCCTTGTTCTTTGAGGTAGTCAACGATTTCATTTTCTTTTTCCCCTTTCAACATTCTGTCACGGATGACGCCTTTTGAAGAGTTAAGGCTTGTATGCTCCGTGACAGAGACTTTAAGGCCAAAAAAAGGTAGAAATTTTCAGAAGATTGTCCGTTTGAGCTTTTCGGCATGTTTCGACAAGAAGAGTCTGATTTTTTAGTTTTTTACAGATTTTATAGTTCCTATCAAACTTTCAATTTGTTTCTCAATCACGAAAGGGGAAAGGGTCGTGACCGCCTTCTCTTCAAGTGACTGAATGACTAGAAATTTAGCGAAACTAACATTACCTTGAAATGTGAAATATGAGGGCCGGTCCGCGTCGTCATCAGAGTCCATTTGAAATCTTCTCTTATTTGAGGATCCCATTATTGGTGTTTATTATTCATTGGCTATGCGCTTCACCCTCCGCGGAGTCCTACAGGGGGACGTTTTAGGGGAACGGATCTCCTATTCCCAACGCCAAAGCTACATAACCATTATACGCAACGATCAAATCCCTCGGTTTAAACCCCCAATGTTGAAGGCCGAAAAATATGCCCGTCAATTAGCCCATCAGCCGCTGCCCATCGAAAATACTCATATAGAAAGAAATGAAGGGAATATTTTAAGCCCGGTATGTACCATTATAGATACGTATAAAGAAAGAAGGAAGTGAAGATTCAAGTAGCGTATTTCTAGAGCTTAGCACGACTGAGCCGATTGAAACGGGTCGGGCCTAACCCAAAACGCTCGTCTATCTGAAGCCAGGGCCAAAGTAGTGTGTTGGAAAGTTGGAGATCCCTGGGCTTCCCTCAACTACCAGGATCCCTTTTTCCAGCATACGAGACGCCACCCACGGCAAACAGGTGGCTCCTGTTTTGACAGGGAATTTCACCCCGTCCACTACAGAAGTTAAGTGGCCTGTAAATTTTATTCCCCACAGACAAAGGGAAAAAGAGAACCGTTTGCTGAAAAGACGTCTTTGGCGTTGTCGAAATAGATGATCCATATCCGGAGTATATGCAATGAGACTAAGAAGTTGTCAAAGTTACTATATAGGTAAGAAGAGGTAGCAACATATAAGATTTGTTAAATGATTTGAAACTTTAAGGCATATGAAAACAAAAAGTAGCAGACAATTGCTACAGAAGACAAATTGTTTATTATTTTTCTGTTGAGACAAATTTCTTTCTTATTTTAAAGTGCAACGTGCTCGAGTTTGGAAAAGTGATTCAAACACAGGACAATTGTTATACACAGATGAGGTAATAATCTTCGTCCCGTGTGCGACCCACGGGCACAGAATGATACACAAACAAATGAAGCATGTTAGTATCATGAAATAGTAAAGATCGAAAGGATAGAATTCGCGTTTGAAGCCTACTTAAATATTTAATAAATTTCTAAATGGGGTTTATATAAATTCGCATGTTGGATCTGTTTGTACGGAAGATTTGATCAATTAAATTTGATCAGATAAACTGTATGAACTATATAACGGACGATTGCTTGTATAGTGGGGTTTCACCACCTGCTACAAGCGAAAGCATCCAACTATTTATACCCCCCGGTTGGCACGGGGCCTACGTCCAAATGATAAAAATGTTATGTACAATAAAAGACTAAATCTTGTTAAAAAGTCCAGCTTCCTTTAAAAAATTAATAATTTGGATAGAAGAAACTTTGCTAAAAAGCTCGGTTATGGTTTTAATGTTGTAATGTTTTGAACGAATATGGTTAGTGTCAATGCATGACACAAGAATGAAAAAAAGAATGAATGTTTAAGTTATTTATAGACGCTCAACCCTGGTAAGGGCATATAGCGTCTAAACGTCAGCAATTTAAAACGTTTCTATGAGACAAATTCAAAAACGATCAAATGTTTAAATGTAATATTTTGAACGAATATGGTTAAAGTCAATGCATGACACAAGAAGATGTTTGATAGTAATGACTTCATTGCATGGTATGCAAGATGGTGCAACATCATTATTTAATAAAAACGAATGTGTAATTCTGGTATGCCCTATTCGGCATCTGGTAATGACAGTCTGTTCTTTTCTATTTGATAGTATATTGTCCTTGCTGTGAAAATCTGGTTTAATTTGTCGGAGTTTGTTATGAATTTGATTATCCCAACTGGTTTGACTTTTTGATTTAATGTATTTATTAATTAGAGACTTAAAATCTGAATGTGGAATTCGAAAAGTACTTTCTGGTAAATTTAAAGCCGTTTTGGCCTCTTTATCGGCCAGGTCATTTCCATGAATATTGACGTGACTTGGAACCCAACAAAAGATTATTTCTTTTGATGGTAACTGAAAATATTTACGAAATAATTGTTGTAGTAAAGGATTGGGATGATTGACATTTTTAAGTAATGATAAAACAGAAAGTGAATCTGAGAACATAATAAACTGATTGTTTTCTTGAATTGAGATTTGATTGAGAGCAAGATCTATGGCTTTAGCTTCTGCTGTAAAAATTGAGCTGCCATTTGGTAATCGTATGGTTTCTGTGAATAGGGAGCTTACAACCGAACATGCAACTTTATCTTCTTGTTTTGAATGAATGAATGTTTAAGTTATTTATAGACGCTCAGCCCTGGTAAGGGCATATAGCGTCTAAACGTCAGCAATTTAAAACGTTTCTATAACGATCAAATGTTTGAAGTATTATGTTACGTCCGAATGATAAAAATGTTATGTACAATAAAAGACTAAATCTTGTTAAAAAGTCCAGCTTCCTTTAAAAAATTAATAATTTTTATAGAAGAAACTTTGTATAACATTCGGTTATGGTTTTAATGTTGTAATGTTTTGAACGAATATGATTAAAGTCAATGCATGACACAAGAAGATGTTTGATGGTAATGACTTCATTGCATGGTATGCAAAATGGTGCAACATCATTATTTAATAAAAACGAATGTGTAATTCTGGTATGCCCTATTCGGCATCTGGTAATGACAGTCTGTTCTTTTCTATTTGATAGTATATTGTCCTTGCTGTGAAAATCTGGTTTAATTTGACGGAGTTTGTTATGAATTTGATTATCCCAATTAGTTTGACATTTTGATTTGATATATGTATTAATTTGAGATTTAAAATCTGAGTGCGGAATTCGGAAGGTACTTTCTGGTAAATTTAAAGCCGCCTTGGCCTCTTTATCGGCCAGGTCATTTCCACGAATATTGACGTGACTTGGAACCCAACAAAAGATTATTTCTTTTGATGGTAACTGAAAATATTTACGAAGTAATTGTTGTATTAAAGGATTGGGGTGATTGACGTTTTTAAGTGATGATAAAACAGAAAGTGAGTCTGAGAATATAATAAACTGATTGTTTTTTTGAACTGAAATTTGATTGAGGGCCAAATCTATGGCTTTAGCTTCAGCTGTAAATATAGAGCTGCCATTTGGTAATCGTATAGTTTCTGTGAATAGGGGACTTACAACCGAACATGCAACTTTATCTTCTTGTTTTGAACCATCCGTATAGATTGTGGTATGGTTCGGAAAATTAGATTTTACTTGCAAGAATTCTGATTGAAGAAGGTCAGGGTTCGTCTGTGATTTTTTATTCTTGTGTAATGATAAAATAACGTTAGGAGGTTTTAATGTCCATGGCTCTTGGACAGGTAAAGAAAATTTCTGGATGTTTTTAATGTCAATATGAGAGTCTACTAGCAAAGGTTTAATACGTAAACCC
This sequence comes from Ctena decussata, assembly GCA_963989385.1. Classification (NCBI taxonomy): domain Eukaryota; kingdom Metazoa; phylum Mollusca; class Bivalvia; order Lucinida; family Lucinidae; genus Ctena; species Ctena decussata. The sequence goes on from OZ022513.1 coordinate 64,699,427, forward strand.
AAGGGTTTAATAGATCTCGGTTTGTTGTTATAAAATATTTCATACCGAGGGTTAAAAACACAATCGTAAGCAGAATTCTTTGGGTTTGCAGCTAGTTTTGATACATATTGTAGTGATAATTTCTCTCTTCTGATATATAGAGACGGTTCATTCGACTCTGCGTAAAGACTTTCTACGGGAGATGTTCGAAATGCTCCAAGAGCAAGACGTAACCCCTGATGATGAATGGTGTCAAGACATTTAAGGTATGATTTTCGTGCCGAACCATATACGACTGAACCATAATCCAGTTTAGATCTCACAAGAGATCTATACAGGTTTAGAAGTACAGTACGATCTCCTCCCCAATTTGTATTGGAGAGCACTTTTAAAACATCTAAAGCTTTTAAACATTTAGCTTTCAAAGCTTTTATGTGAGGAATAAAAGTGAGTTTCTTATCGAACAGAAGGCCTAAGAATTTGGCCTCATTTACAACTGGAATTTGCGATCCATAAATGTTAAGAACTGGGTCGGGGTGCAAACCCCTCAACTGACAGAAATGAACACATTGGGTTTTAGTTTTAGAAAATTTAAAACCGTTTTCTGTGGCCCAGGTTTCTACTTTATTCAGGCATCTTTGAAGTCTGAATTCTATGTTTTCCATATTTTTCGATTTGTAAAAGATGCCAAAGTCGTCAACATATAATGAAGAATCGGTATCGTTAACACATTTAACAATGTTATTGATTTTTATATTAAATAAAGTAGGTGATAAAATACTTCCCTGAGGAACACCCTGTTCTTGTTTAAAAGTGGCAGACAATGTAGACCCTATTCTAACATTAAAGGATCTGTCAGATAAGAAATTCGAAATAAAGTTTGGAAGTCGGCCTCGAAGGCCAATATTATGAATGAATGAATGAATGTTTAAGTTATTTATAGACGCTTAACCCTGGTAAGGGCATATAGCGTCTAAACGTCAGCAATTTAAAACGTTTCTATAAGACAAAAAACGGTCAAATGTTTAAAGTATTATGTTACGTCCAAATGATAAAAATATTATGTATAATAAAAGACTAAGTCTTGTTAAAAAGTCCAGCTTCCTTTAAAAAATTAATAATTTGGATAGAAGAAACTTTGTTAAAAAGCTCGTTTATGGTTTTAATGTTGTAATGTTTTGAACGAATATGGTTAAAGTCAATGCATGACACAAGAAGATGTTTGATAGTAATGACTTCATTGCATGGTATGCAAAATGGTGCAACCTCATTATTTAATAAAAACGAATGTGTAATTCTGGTATGCCCTATTCGGCATCTGGTAATGACAGTCTGTTCTTTTCTATTTGATAGTATATTGTCCTTACTGTGAAAATCTGGTTTAATTTGTCGGAGTTTGTTATGAATTTGATTATCCCAATTTGTTTGACATTTTGATTTGATATATGTATTAGTTTGAGATTTAAAATCTGAGTGCGGAATTCGGAAGGTACTCTCTGGTAAATTTAAAGCCGCCTTGGCCTCTTTATCGGCCAGGTCATTTCCACGAATATTGACGTGACTTGGAACCCAACAAAAGATTATTTCTTTTGATGGTAACTGAAAATATTTACGAAGTAATTGTTGTATTAAAGGATTGGGGTGATTGACGTTTTTAAGTGATGATAAAACAGAAAGTGAGTCTGAGAATATAATAAACTGATTGTTCTCTTGAACTGAAATTTGATTGAGGGCCAAATCTATGGCTTTAGCTTCTGCTGTAAATATAGAGCTGTCATTTGGTAATCGTATAGTATCTGTGAATAGGGAACTTACAACCGAACATGCAACTTTATCTTCTTGTTTTGAACCATCCGTATAGATTGTGGTATGGTTCGGAAAATTAGATTTTACTTGCAAGAATTCTGATTGAAGAATGAATGAATGAATGTTTAAGTTATTTATAGACGCTCAACCCTGGTAAGGGCATATAGCGTCTAAACGTCAGCAATTTAAAACATTTCTATAAGACAAAAAACGATCAGATGTTTAAAGTATTATGTTACGTCCAAATGATAAAAATGTTATGTACAATAAAAGACTAAATCTTGTTAAAAAGTCCAGCTTCCTTTAAAAAATTAATAATTTGGATAGAAGAAACTTTGCTAAAAAGCTCGGTTATGGTTTTAATGTTGTAATGTTTTAAACGAATATGGTTAAAGTCAATGCATGACACAAGAAGATGTTTAATAGTAATGACCTCATTGCATGGTATGCAAAATGGTGCAACCTCATTATTTAATAAAAACGAATGTGTAATTCTGGTATGCCCTATTCGGCATCTGGTAATGACAGTCTGTTCTTTTCTATTTGATAGTATATTGTCCTTGCTGTGAAAATCTGGTTTAATTTGTCGGAGTTTGTTATGAATTTGATTATCCCAATTAGTTTGACATTTTGATTTGATATATGTATTAATTTGAGATTTAAAATCTGAGTGCGGAATTCGGAAGGTACTTTCTGGTAAATTTAAAGCCGCCTTGGCCTCTTTATCGGCCAGGTCATTTCCACGAATATTGACGTGACTTGGAACCCAACATAAGATTATTTCTTTTGATGGTAACTGAAAATATTTACGAAGTAATTGTTGTATTAAAGGATTGGGGTGATTGACGTTTTTAAGTGATGATAAAACAGAAAGTGAGTCTGAGAATATAATAAACTGATTGTTCTCTTGAACTGAAATTTGATTGAGGGCCAAATCTATGGCTTTAGCTTCGGCTGTAAATATAGAGCTGCCATTTGGTAATCGTATAGTATCTGTGAATAGGGAACTTACAACCGAACATGCAACTTTATCTTCTTGTTTTGAACCATCCGTATAGATTGTGGTATGGTTCGGAAAATTAGATTTTACTTGCAAGAATTCTGATTGAAGAAGGTCAGGGTTCGTCTGTGATTTTTTATTCTTGTGTAATGATAAAATAACGTTAGGAGGTTTTAATGTCCATGGCTCTTGGACAGGTAAAGAAAATATCTGGATGTTTTTAATGTCAATATGAGAGTCTACTAGCAAAGGTTTAATACGTAAACCCAAAGGTTTAATAGATCTCGGTTTATTGTTATAAAATATTTCATACCGAGGGTTAAAAACACAATCGTAAGCAGAATTCTTTGGGTTTGTAGCTAGTTTTGATACATATTGTAGTGATAATTTCTCTCTTCTGATATATAGAGACGGTTCATTCGACTCTGCGTAAAGACTTTCTACGGGAGATGTTCGAAATGCTCCAAGAGCAAGACGTAACCCCTGATGATGAATGGTGTCAAGACATTTAAGGTATGATTTTCGTGCCGAACCATATACGACTGAACCATAATCCAGCTTAGATCTCACAAGAGATCTATACAGGTTTAGAAGTACAGTACGATCTCCTCCCCAATTTGTATTGGAGAGCACTTTTAAAACATCTAAAGCTTTTAAACATTTAGCTTTCAAAGCCTTTATGTGAGGAATAAAAGTGAGTTTCTTATCGAACAGAAGGCCTAAGAATTTGGCCTCATTTACAACTGGAATTGGCGATCCATAAATGTTAAGAACTGGTTCGGGGTGCAAACCCCTCAACTGACAGAAATGAACACATTGGGTTTTAGTTTTAGAAAATTTAAAACCGTTTTCTGTGGCCCAGGTTTCTACTTTATTCAGGCATCTTTGAAGTCTGAATTCTATGTTTTCCATATTTTCGATTTGTAAAAGATGCCAAAGTCGTCAACATATAATGAAGAATCGGTATCGTTAACACATTTAACAATGTTATTGATTTTTATATTAAATAAAGTAGGTGATAAAATACTTCCCTGAGGGACACCCTGTTCTTGTTCAAAAGTGTCAGACAAAGTAGACCCTATTCTTACATTAAAGGATCTGTCAGATAAGAAATTCGAAATAAAGTTTGGAAGTCGGCCTCGAAGGCCAATATTATGTAAATCTTTCATGATGCCATATTTCCATGTCGTGTCGTACGCTTTCTCCAGATCAAAAAATATTGCGACGACATGTTCTTTTTTCACAAATGCATCACGAATAAAAGTTTCTAATCGAACTAAATGATCTACAGTACTGTGATTCTTACGAAAGCCCGCTTGATTTCTGGAAATCAAGTTATTTGACTCCAGGAACCAAACGAGCCTATCGTTAATCATTCTCTCCATTGTTTTACATATGCAACTTGTTAACGCTATCGGTCGGTAATTTGTAGCTTCCGTCTTATCCTTTCCCGGTTTGGAAATAGGAATGATGACTGCTTTATGCCAGTCTTCTGGAAAATTTCCAGTATGCCAAATATCATTCAACATATTAAGTAAGGTCTCCAACGCATCAGGCGGTAAATGTTTAAGGATTTGATAGTGAATATCGTCCGGCCCTGCGGCCGTATCTTTACATTTATCAAGAGACTCCTTTAATTCTGATATGCTGAAGGGAAGATTATATTTTTCGTTATTTAATGACTGAAAATTTAAATTTTCTGATTCTTTTTCAGTTTTCAGTTCCTGAAATCGTTGACTGTAATTTGAACTTGAAGAATTTTTCTGAAAGTTTTCGCCTAATGCATTGGAAATCTCTGCAGTGGAAAAACATTTGTTACCGTTGGAAGATTTAATATGAACACATTCAGATTTCTTGTTTTTTCCACTAATTTTTCGTATCATTTCCCATATCTTTTTTACTGGCGTTTTTGGATTTAATTTATTGACATATTGTTGCCAAGATGAACGTTTGGAACTTTAATAGTTCTTCGTGCTTTAGCACGAGTTACTTTTGAGTGTACATGATTTTCACGAGACGGATTTTTATTAAATTTTCGTAAAGACGATTTGCGTTTGTTTATTTCAGTTTTACATTCATTAGTAAACCATGGATTACGCCTTTTTGAACTTGTCGAGGATTTCGGAATACTTTCTTCCGAAATTGCATGTAATGCTGATGTAAAAGCAGACATATCTTTTGCTGTTTTGAACTTTTCAGAGCTAAGCCGCTCCTGACATGATGTTACGAACACTTCCCAATTTGCTTTTTTCAAATTCCATCGAGAATGCTGTTCTTCATCAGATGAATCAATTTCTTTAATTATGATTGGGAAGTGATCGCTTCCATGCAGGTCATCACAAACTGACCAGTCAAAATCTAAATATATATTAGGATGACAAATAGACAAATCTATTGCAAAATAATTTCCCGTGGGAGGGTGAAGATATGTAGGCTGTTTTTCATTAAGTATACACAAATCATTTTCAGCAATTACATCTTCAATAATTTCTCCTCTGTCATTTGTATTCAAACAACCCCAGGTTTTACTGTGACCATTGAAGTCACCAACTAACATAAATGGCTGCGGCAATTGGTCCACTAGATTGACCAAGGAATTTTTAGAAAGAACATCATTTGGCGGAATATAGATAGAGCATATCGTTACTTTTTTGGATAAAGTAACATTGACGGCAACTGCTTGTAAGTTTGTATTCAGATTAAACTGACTATGTGGAATGTTAGATTTTACGAGAATCGAAGTTCCTCCTGATGCTCTTTGACAATCAGGACAAATATAGTTAAACATACTAAAATCTCTAAAACTAACATTATCTGACTGCTTTAAAAAGGTTTCTTGAAGACAAATGACACTTGGAGATAAAAGAGACATTAAAATTAGTAATTCATTATAATTTGCTTTAAGACCACGACAGTTCCACTGTATTATTGACTTTTTATCCATGTTTAAATGAATGGGAGAGTTAAAAACGTGTCAGGAGACCAATCAGGAGAATATACTTCTCCTAAGCAGTATCCATGTCATCCTCCAAAGCGCCATATTTATTGACCGTTTTAACAGGATCCGGAGATCCTTTGCCGAGCTTATTGGAGGACGAACCTCCGATGGCAGGTTTATTGGAGGACGAACCTCCGCCAGAATGTGATCGACGGCCAGAGCCGTGACCAGAAGGAGAACGATGTTTATCCTTCTCCTTCTGCGCTTTAGCCGCCGCTTTAAGCTGTTCCTTAGTCTGCCTAGCAGACTGCGAACCAGACGAACTAGACTGTGAACTAGATTGTGAATTAGACTGTGAACTAGACTGAGAGTTAGACTGAGAACTAGACTGAGAATTAGTTGGACGAGCCGCCGAAGCGGCTCGAGGCTGTGAACCTGAGCCAGAGCGGGCTGTAGTTGCTCTTGGCTGAGATGTTGGCTGAGATGTTGGTTTTACAGATGGTGAAATAACTTTAGAGGATGGTAAAATGTCAAAATCTTTTTCGAAAAATTGGGTACCAGTAGTTTTTGTTTCGGGTCTTGTCAGTGAGTGTACAATTTTTGTGAAGTCCAAATCCGATGTTTGAGTTTGGCTTTCATACAATTTCCTAGCTTCCAAATATGTAACATTTTTGTTGACTTTAATTTTCAAAATTTCTTTTTCTTTTTTCCATATTTCACATACACTGGATCGAGAGACGTGATCTTTGCCGCAGTTAACGCATTTGGCCGGATTTTTGCACGCGGAGGTATGGTGGTCATGACCTCCCGCGCCACAAGTCGCACAAACAGATCCGGGATCAACGGGGCAATTGTTTTCGTGATGGCCAAACTTCTGACAGTTGAAACACCGCAGAGGATTTGGCACATACACGTCAACCGGAACAACTCGGTAAAAGATTTTTAACGATTTCGGTACTGTGACGGAGTTGAACGTGAGAAGTAATGTATTCGTCTCAACAGTTTCGTGATCTTTTTTGATGGTAAAGCGTTTGCAGGCGGTCACGCCCTGTTCTCTTAGGTAGTCAACGATTTCATTTTCTTTTTCCCCTTTCAGCATCCTGTCACGGATGATGCCTTTTGATGAATTGAGGCTTGTATGCTCCGTGACAGAGACTTTAAGGCCAAAAAAGGTGGAAATTTTCAACAGATTGTCCGTTTGAGCTTTTCGGCATGTTTCAACTAGCAGAGTCTTGTTTTTTAGTTTTTTAACAGATTTAGGTGTCCCAATTAAACTTTCAATTTGTTTTTCAATCACGAAAGGGGAAAGGGTCGTGACCGCCTTCTCTTCAAGTGACTGAATGACTAGAAATTTAGAGAAACTAACATTACCTTGAAATGTGAAATATGAGGGCCGGTCCGCGTCGTCATCAGAGTCCATTAGAAATCTTCTCTTATTTGAGGATCCCATGGTTGATGTTTATTATTCATTGGCTATGCACTTCACCCTCCGCGGAGTCCTACAAGGGGACGTTTTAGGGGAACGGATCTCCTATTCCCAACGCCAAAGCTACATAACCATTATACTCAACGATCAAATCCCTCGGTTTAAACCCCCAATGCTGAAGGCCGAAAAATATGCCCGTCAATTAACCCATCAGCCGCTGCCCATCGAAAATACCCATATAGAAAGAAACGAAGGGAATATTTTAAGCCCGGTATGTACCATTATAGATACGTAAAAAGAAAGAAGGAAGTGAAGGATCGAGAAGTGCATTTCTAGAGCTTAGCACGACTGAGCCGATTGAAACGGGTCGGGCCTAACCCGAAACGCTCGTCTATCTGAAGCCAGGGCCAAAGTAGTGTGTTGGAAAGCTGGAGATCCCTGGGCTTCCCTCAACTACCAGGATCCCTTTTTCCAGCATACGAGACGCCACCCACGGCAAACAGGTGGCTCCTGTTTTGACAGGGAATTTCACCCCGTCCACTACAGAAGTAAAGTGGCCTGTAAATTTTATTCTCCACAGACAAAGGGAAAAAGAGAACCGTTTGCTGAAAAGACGTCTTTGGCGTTGTCGGAATAGAAGATCCATATCCGGAGTATATGCAATGAGACTAATAAGTTGTCAAAGTTACTATATAGGTAAGAAGAGGTAGTAACATATAAGATTTGTTAATGATTTGAAACTAAGGTATATGCAAACAAAACGTAGCAGACAATTGCTACAGAAGACATTGTTTATTGTTTTTCTGTTGAGACAAATTTCTTAATAATTTTAAAGTGCAACGTGCTCGAGTTTGGAAAAGTGACACATACACAAGACAATTGTTATATACAGATGAGGTAATAATCTTCGTCCCGTGTGCGACCCACGGGCACAGAATGATGCACAAACAAATGAAGCATATTAGTATCATGAAATAGTAAAGATCGAAAGGATAGAATTCGCGTTTGATGCCTACTTAAATATATCTAAAATTTCAAAATGGGGTTTATTTAAATTCGCACGTTGGATCTGTTTGTACGTACGATTTGATCATTTAAATTTGATCAGTTAAACTGTATGAACTATATAACGGACGGTTGCTTATATAGTGGGGTTTCACCACCTGCTCAAGCGAAAGCATCCAACTATTTATACCCCCCGGTTGGCACGGGGCATCTGATTGAAGAAGATCAGGGTTCGTCTGTGATTTTTTTTATTCTTGTGTAATGATAAAATAACGTTAGGAGGTTTTAATGTCCATGGCTCTTGGACAGGTAAAGAAAATTTCTGGATGTTTTTAATGTCAATATGAGAGTCTACTAGCAGAGGTTTAATACGTAAACCCAAGGGTTTAATAGATCTCGGTTTGTTGTTATAAAATATTTCATACCGAGGGTTAAAAACACAATCGTAAGCAGAATTCTTTGGGTTTGCAGCTAGTTTTGATACATATTGTAGTGATAATTTCTCTCTTCTGATATATAGAGACGGTTCATTCGACTCTGCGTAAAGACTTTCTACGGGAGATGTTCGAAATGCTCCAAGAGCAAGACGTAACCCCTGATGATGAATGGTGTCAAGACATTTAAGGTATGATTTTCGTGCCGAACCATATACGACTGAACCGTAATCCAGTTTAGATCTCACAAGAGATCTATACAGGTTTAGAAGTACAGTACGATCTCCTCCCCAATTTGTATTGGAGAGCACTTTTAAAACATCTAAAGCTTTTAAACATTTAGCTTTCAAAGCCTTTATGTGAGGAATAAAAGTGAGTTTCTTATCGAACAGAAGGCCTAAGAATTTGGCCTCATTTACAACTGGAATTGGCGATCCATAAATGTTAAGAACTGGTTCGGGGTGCAAACCCCTCAACTGACAGAAATGAACACATTGGGTTTTAGTTTTAGAAAATTTAAAACCGTTTTCTGTGGCCCAGGTTTCTACTTTATTCAGGCATCTTTGAAGTCTGAATTCTATGTTTTCCATATTTTTCGATTTGTAAAAGATGCCAAAGTCGTCAACATATAATGAAGAATCGGTATCGTTAACACATTTAACAATGTTATTGATTTTTATATTAAATAAAGTAGGTGATAAAATACTTCCCTGAGGGACACCCTGTTCTTGTTTAAAAGTGTCAGACAAAGTAGACCCTATTCTTACATTAAAGGATCTGTCAGATAAGAAATTCGAAATAAAGTTTGGAAGTCGGCCTCGAAGGCCAATATTATGTAAATCTTTCATGATGCCATATTTCCATGTCGTGTCGTACGCTTTCTCCAGATCAAAAAATATTGCGACGACATGTTCTTTTTTCACAAATGCATCACGAATAAAAGTTTCTAATCGAACTAAATGATCTACAGTACTGTGATTCTTACGAAAGCCCGCTTGATTTCTGGAAATCAAGTTATTTGACTCCAGGAACCAAACGAGCCTATCGTTAATCATTCTCTCCATTGTTTTACATATGCAACTTGTTAACGCTATCGGTCGGTAATTTGTAGCTTCCGTCTTATCCTTTCCCGGTTTGGGAATAGGAATGATGACTGCTTTATGCCAGTCTTCTGGAAAATTTCCAGTATGCCAAATATCATTCAACATATTAAGTAAGGTCTCCAACGCATCAGGCGGTAAATGTTTAAGGATTTGATAGTGAATATCGTCCGGCCCTGCGGCCGTATCTTTACATTTATCAAGAGACTCCTTTAATTCTGATATGCTGAAGGGAAGATTATATTTTTCGTTATTTAATGACTGAAAATTTAAATTTTCTGATTCTTTTTCAGTTTTCAGTTCCTGAAATCGTTGACTGTAATTTGAACTTGAAGAATTTTTCTGAAAGTTTTCGCCTAATGCATTGGAAATCTCTGCAGTGGAAAAACATTTGTTACCGTTGGAAGATTTAATATGAACACATTCAGATTTCTTGTTTTTTCCACTAATTTTTCGTATCATTTCCCATATCTTTTTTACTGGCGTTTTTGGATTTAATTTATTGACATATTGTTGCCAAGATGAACGTTTGGCTTCTTTAATAGTTCTTCGTGCTTTAGCACGAGTTACTTTTGAGTGTACATGATTTTCACGAGACGGATTTTTATTAAATTTTCGTAAAGACGATTTGCGTTTGTTTATTTCAGTTTTACATTCATTAGTAAACCATGGATTACGCCTTTTTGAACTTGTCGAGGATTTCGGAATACTTTCTTCCGAAATTGCATGTAATGCTGATGTAAAAGCAGACATATCTTTTGCTGTTTTGAACTTTTCAGAGCTAAGCCGCTCCTGACATGATGTTACGAACACTTCCCAATTTGCTTTTTTTCAAATTCCATCGAGAATGCTGTTCTTCATCAGATGAATCAATTTCTTTAATTATGATTGGGAAGTGATCGCTTCCATGCAGGTCATCACAAACTGACCAGTCAAAATCTAAATATATATTAGGATGACAAATAGACAAATCTATGGCAAAATAATTTCCCGTGGGAGGGTGAAGATATGTAGGCTGTTTTTCATTAAGTATACACAAATCATTTTCAGCAATTACATCTTCAATAATTTCTCCTCTGTCATTTGTATTCAAACAACCCCAGGTTTTACTGTGACCATTGAAGTCACCAACTAACATAAATGGCTGCGGCAATTGGTCTACTAGATTGACCAAGGAATTTTTAGAAAGTACATCATTTGGCGGAATATAGATAGAGCATATCGTTACTTTTTTAGATAAAGTAACATTGACGGCAACTGCTTGTAAGTTTGTATTCAGATTAAACTGACTATGTGGAATGTTAGATTTTACGAGAATCGAAGTTCCTCCTGATGCTCTTTGACCATCAGGACAAATATAGTTAAACATACTAAAATCTCTAAAACTAACATTATCTGACTGCTTTAAAAAGGTTTCTTGAAGACAAATGACACTTGGAGATAAAAGAGACATTAAAATTAGTAATTCATTATAATTTGCTTTAAGACCACGACAGTTCCACTGTATTATTGACTTTTTATCCATGTTTAAATGAATGGGAGAGAAAAAAACGTGTCAGGAGACCAATCAGGAGAATATACTTCTCCTAAGCAGTATCCATGTCATCCTCCAAAGCGCCATATTTATTGACCGTTTTAACAGGATCCGGAGATCCTTTGCCGAGCTTATTGGAGGACGAACCTCCGATGGCAGGTTTATTGGAGGACGAACCTCCGCCAGAATGTGATCGACGGCCAGAGCCGTGACCAGAAGGAGAACGATGTTTATCCTTCTCCTTCTGCGCTTTAGCCGCCGCTTTAAGCTGTTCCTTAGTCTGCCTAGCAGACTGCGAACCAGACGAACTAGACTGTGAACTAGATTGTGAATTAGACTGTGAACTAGACTGAGAGTTAGACTGAGAACTAGACTGAGAATTAGTTGGACGAGCCGCCGAAGCGGCTCGAGGCTGTGAACCTGAGCCAGAGCGGGCTGTAGTTGCTCTTGGCTGAGATGTTGGCTGAGATGTTGGTTTTACAGATGGTGAAATAACTTTAGAGGATGGTAAAATGTCAAAATCTTTTTCGAAAAATTGGGTACCAGTAGTTTTTGTTTCGGGTCTTGTCAGTGAGTGTACAATTTTTGTGAAGTCCAAATCCGATGTTTGAGTTTGGCTTTCATACAATTTCCTAGCTTCCAAATATGTAACATTTTTGTTGACTTTAATTTTCAAAATTTCTTTTTCTTTTTCCATATTTCACATACACTGGATCGAGAGACGTGATCTTTGCCGCAGTTAACGCATTTGGCCGGATTTTTGCACGCGGAGGTATGGTGGTCATGACCTCCCGCGCCACAAGTCGCACAAACAGATCCGGGATCAACGGGGCAATTGTTTTCGTGATGGCCAAACTTCTGACAGTTGAAACACCGCAGAGAATTTGGCACATACACGTCAACCGGAACAACTCGGTAAAAGATTTTTAACGATTTCGGTACTGTGACGGAGTTGAACGTGAGAAGTAATGTATTCGTCTCAACAGTTTCGTGATCTTTTTTGATGGTAAAGCGTTTGCAGGCGGTCACGCCCTGTTCTCTTAGGTAGTCAACGATTTCATTTTCTTTTTCCCCTTTCAGCATCCTGTCACGGATGATGCCTTTTGATGAATTGAGGCTTGTATGCTCCGTGACAGAGACTTTAAGGCCAAAAAAGGTGGAAATTTTCAACAGATTGTCCGTTTGAGCTTTTCGGCATGTTTCAACTAGCAGAGTCTTGTTTTTTTAGTTTTTTAACAGATTTAGGTGTCCCAATTAAACTTTCAATTTGTTTTTCAATCACGAAAGGGGAAAGGGTCGTGACCGCCTTCTCTTCAAGTGACTGAATGACTAGAAATTTAGAGAAACTAACATTATCTTGAAATGTGAAATATGAGGGCCGGTCCGCGTCGTCATCAGAGTCCATTAGAAATCTTCTCTTATTTGAGGATCCCATGATTGATGTTTATTATTCATTGGCTATGCACTTCACCCTCCGCAAGAGATCTATACAGGTTTAGAAGTACAGTACGATCTCCTCCCCAATTTGTATTGGAGAGCACTTTTAAAACATCTAAAGCTTTTAAACATTTAGCTTTCAAAGCTTTTATGTGAGGAATAAAAGTGAGTTTCTTATCGAACAGAAGGCCTAAGAATTTGGCCTCATTTACAACTGGAATTGGCGATCCATAAATGTTAAGAACTGGGTCGGGGTGCAAACCCCTCAACTGACAGAAATGAACACATTGGGTTTTAGTTTTAGAAAATTTAAAACCGTTTTCTGTGGCCCAGGTTTCTACTTTATTCAGGCATCTTTGAAGTCTGAATTCTATGTTTTCCATATTTTTCGATTTGTAAAAGATGCCAAAGTCGTCAACATATAATGAAGAATCGGTATCGTTAACACATTTAACAATGTTATTGATTTTTATATTAAATAAAGTAGGTGATAAAATACTTCCCTGAGGAACACCCTGTTCTTGTTTAAAAATGTCAGACAATGTAGACCCTATTCTAACATTAAAGGATCTGTCAGATAAGAAATTCGAAATAAAGTTTGGAAGTCGGCCTCGAAGGCCAATATTATGTAAATCTTTCATGATGCCATATTTCCACGTCGTGTCGTACGCTTTCTCCAGATCAAAAAATATTGCGACGACATGTTCTTTTTTCACAAATGCATCACGAATAAAAGTTTCTAATCGAACTAAATGATCTACAGTACTGTGATTCTCACGAAAGCCCGCTTGATTTCTGGAAATCAAGTTATTTGACTCCAGGAACCAAACGAGCCTATCGTTAATCATTCTCTCCATTGTTTTACATATGCAACTAGTTAACGCTATCGGTCGGTAATTTGTAGCTTCCGTCTTATCCTTTCCCGGTTTGGGAATAGGAATGATGACTGCTTTATGCCAGTCTTCTGGAAAATTTCCAGTATGCCAAATATCATTCAACATATTTAGTAAGGTCTCCAATGCATCAGGTGGTAAATGTTTAAGGATTTGATAATGAATATCGTCCGGCCCTGCGGCCGTATCTTTACATTTATCAAGTGACTCCTTTAATTCTGATATGCTGAAGGGAAGATTATATTTTTCGTTATTTAACGACTGAAAATTTAAATTTTCTGATTCTTTTTCAGTTTTCAGTTCCTGAAATCGTTGACTGTAATTTGAGCTTGAAGAATTTTTCTGAAAGTTTTCGCCTAATGCATTGGAAATCTCTGCAGTGGAAAAACATTTGTTACCGTTGGAAGATTTAATATGAACACATTCAGATTTCTTGTTTTTTCCACTGATTTTTCGTATCATTTTCCATATCTTTTTTACTGGCGTTTTTGGATTTAATTTATTGACATATTGTTGCCAAGATGAACGTTTGGCTTCTTTAATAGTTCTTCGTGCTTTAGCACGAGTTACTTTTGAGTGAAAATGATTTTCACGAGACGGATTTTTATTAAACTTTCGTAAAGACGATTTGCGTTTGTTTATTGCAGTTTTACATTCATTAGTAAACCATGGATTACGCCTTTTTGAACTTGTCGAGGATTTCGGAATACTTTCTTCCGAAATTGCATGTAATGCTGATGTAAAAGCAGACATATCTTCTGCTGTTTTGAACTTTTCAGAGCTAAGCCGCTCCTGACATGATGTTACGAACATTTCCCAATTTGCTTTTTTCAAATTCCATCGAGAATGCTGTTCTTCATCAGATGAATCAATTTCTTTAATTATGATTGGGAAGTGATCGCTTCCATGCAGGTCATCACAAACTGACCAGTCAAAATCTAAATATATATTAGGATGACAAATAGACAAATCTATGGCAAAATAATTTCCCGTGGGAGGGTGAAGATATGTAGGCTGTTTTTCATTAAGTATACACAAATCATTTTCAGCAATTACATCTTCAATAATTTCTCCTCTGTCATTTGTATTCAAACAACCCCATGTTTTACTGTGACCATTGAAGTCACCAACTAACATAAATGGCTGCGGCAATTGGTCTACTAGATTGACCAAGGAATTTTTAGAAAGTACATCATTTGGTGGAATATAAATAGAGCATATCGTTACTCTTTTGGATAAAGTAACATTGACGGCAACTGCTCGTAAGTTTGTATTCAGATTAAACTGACTATGTGGAATGTTAGATTTTACGAGAATCGAAGTTCCTCCTGATGCTCTTTGACCATCAGGACAAATATAGTTAAACATACTAAAATCTCTAAAACTAACATTATCTGACTGCTTTAAAAAGGTTTCTTGAAGACAAATGACACTTGGAGATAAAAGAGACATTAAAATTAGTAATTCATTATAGTTTGCTTTAAGACCACGACAGTTCCACTGTATTATTGACTTTTTATCCATGTTCAAATGAATGGGAGAGAAAAAAACGTGTCAGGAGACCAATCAGGAGAATATACTTCTCCTAAGCAGTATCCATGTCATCCTCCAAAGCGCCATATTTATTGACCGTTTTAACAGGATCCGGAGATCCTTTGCCGTTTTTATTGGAGGACGAACCTTCGATGGCAGGCTTATTGGAGGACGAGCCTCCGCCAGAATGTGATCGACGGCCAGAGCCGTGACCAGAAGGAGAACGATGTTTATCCTTCTCCTTCTGCGCTTTAGCCGCCGCTTTAAGCTGTTCCTTAGTCTGTCTAGCAGACTGCGAACCAGACGAACTAGACTGTGAACTAGACTGTGAATTAGACTGTGAACTAGACTGAGAATTTGCCTGAGAACTAGACTGAGAACTAGACTGAGAATTAGTTGGACGAGCCGCCGAAGCGGCTCGAGGCTGTGAACCTGAGCCAGAGCGGGCTGTAGTTGCTCTTGGCTGAGATGTTGGCCGAGATGTTGGTTTTACAGATGGTGAAATAACTTTAGAAGATGGTAGAATATCAAAATCTTTTTCGAAAAATTGGGTACCAGTAGTTTTTGTTTCGGGTCTTGCCAGTGAATGTACAATTTTTGTGAAGTCCAAATCCGATGTTTGAGTTTGACTTTCATATAATTTCCTAGCTTCCAAATAGGTAACATTTTTGTTGACCTTAAGTTTCAGAATTTCTTTTTCTTTTTTCCAAATTTCACATACGTTGGATCGAGAGACGTGATCTTTGCCGCAGTTAACGCATTTGGCCGGATTTTTGCACGCGGAGGTATGGTGGTCATGACCTCCCGCGCCACAAGTCGCACAAACAGATCCGGGATCAACGGGGCAATTGTTTTCGTGATGGCCAAACCTCTGACAGTTGAAACACCGCAGAGGGTTTGGCACATACACGTCAACCGGAACAACTCGGTAAAAGATTTTTAATGATTTTGGTACCGTGACGGTGTTGAACGTAAGTAATAACGTGTTTGTCTCAACAGTATCGTGATCTTTTTTGATGGTAAAGCGTTTGCAGGCGGTCACGCCCTGTTCTCTTAGATAGTCAACGATTTCATTTTCTTTTTCCCCTTTCAGCATCCTGTCACGGATTATGCCTTTAGAAGAATTAAGGCTTGTATGCTCCGTGACAGAGACTTTAAGGCCAAAAAAGGTGGAAATTTTCAAAAGATTGTCCGTTTGAGCTTTTCGGCATGTTTCGACTAGAAGAGTCTTGTTTTTTAGTTTTTTAACAGATTTAGGTGTGCCAATTAAACTTTCTATTTGCTTTTCAATCACGAAAGGGGAAAGGGTCGTGACCGCCTTCTCTTCAAGTGACTGAATGACTAGAAACTTAGAGAAACTAACATTACCTTGAAATGTGAAATATGAGGGCCGGTCCGCGTCGTCATCAGAGTCCATTAGAAATCTTCTCTTATTTGAGGATCCCATGATTGATGTATGTTATTCATTGGCTATGCGCTTCACCCTCCGCGGAGTCCTACAAGGGGACGTTTTAGGGGAACGGACCTCCTATTCCCAACGCCAAAGCTATATAACCATTATACTCAACGATCAAATCCCTCGGTTTAAACCCCCAATGCTGAAGGCCGAAAAATATGCCCGTCAATTAACCCATCAGCCGCTGCCCATCGAAAATACCCATATAGAAAGAAACGAAGGGAATATTTTAAGCCCGGTATGTACCATTATAGATACGTATAAAGAGAGAAGGAAGTGAAGGATCAAGAAGCGTATTTCTAGAGCTAAGCACGACTTAGCCGATTGAAACGGGTCGGGCCTAGCCCGAAACGCTCGTCTATCTGAAGCCAGGGCCAAAGTAGTGTGTTGGAAAGCTGGAGATCCCTGGGCTTCCCTCAACTACCAGGATCCCTTTTTCCAGCATACGAGACGCCACCCACGGCAAACAGGTGGCTCCTGTTTTGACAGGGAATTTCATCCCCGTCCACTACAGAAGTAAAGTGGCCTGTAAATTTTATTCCCCACAGACAAAGGGAAAAAGAAACGTTTGCTGAAAAGACGTCTTTGGCGTTGGCGGAATAGAAGATCCATATCCGAAGTATATGCAATGAGACTAAGAAGTTATCAAAGTTACTATATAGGTAAGAAGAGGTAGCAACATATAAGATTTGTTAAATGATTTGAAACTTTAAGGTATATGCAAACAAAACGTAGCAGACAATTGCTACAGAAGACATTGTTTATTATTTTTCTGTTGAGACAAATTTCTTAATTTTTAAGTGCAACGTGCTCGAGTTTGGAAAAGTGACACATACACAAGACAATTGTTATACACAGATGAGGTAATAATCTTCGTCCCGTGTGCGACCCACGGGCACAGAATGATACACAAACAAATGAAGCATGTTAGTATCATGAAATAGTAAAGATCGAAAGGATAGAATTCGCGTTTGATGTCTACTTAAATATATCTAAAATTTCAAAATGGGGTTTATTTAAATTCGCACGTTGGATCTGTTTGTACGTAAGATTTGATCATTTAAATTTGATCAGTTAAACTGTATGAACTATATAACGGACGGTTGCTTATATAGTGGGGTTTCACCACCTGCTCAAGCGAAAGCATCCAACTATTTATACCCACCGGTTGGCACGGGGCCTCCATATCCGGAGTATATGCAATGAGACGAATAAGTTGTCAAAGTTACTATATAGGTAAGAAGAGGTAGCAACATATAAGATTTGTTAAATGATTTGAAACTTTAAGGTATATGCAAACAAACGTAGCAGACAATTGCTACAGAAGACAAATTGTTTATTATTTTTCTGTTGAGACAAATTTCTTTCTTATTTTAAAGCGCAACGTGCTCGAGTTTGGAAAAGTGATACAAACACAAGACAATTGTTAAACACAGATGAGGTAATAATCTTCGTCCCGTGTGCGACCCACGGGCACAGAATGATACACAAACAAATGAAGCATGTTAGTATCATGAAATAGTAAAGATCGAAAGGATAGAATTCGCGTTTGTGCCTACTTAAATATATCTAAAATTTCCAAATGGGATTTATTTAAATTCGCACGTTGGATCTGTTTGTACGTAAGATTTGATCATTTAAATTTGATCAGTTAAACTGTATGAACTATATAACGGACGGTTGCTTATATAGTGGGGTTTCACCACCTGCTCAAGCGAAAGCATCCAACTATTTATACCCCCCGGTTGGCACGGGGCCTCCATATCCGGAGTATATGCAATGAGACGAAGAAGTTGTCAAAGTTACTATATAGGTAAGAAGAGGTAGCAACATATAAGATTTGTTAAATGATTTGAAACTTTAAGGTATATGCAAACAAACGTAGCAGACAATTGCTACAGAAGACAAATTGTTTATTATTTTTCTGTTGAGACAAATTTCTTTCTTATTTTAAAGCGCAACGTGCTCGAGTTTGGAAAAGTGATACAAACACAAGACAATTGTTAAACACAGATGAGGTAATAATCTTCGTCCCGTGTGCGACCCACGGGCACAGAATGATACACAAACAAATGAAGCATGTTAGTATCATGAAATAGTAAAGATCGAAAGGATAGAATTCGCGTTTGTGCCTACTTAAATATATCTAAAATTTCTAAATGGGATTTATTTAAATTCGCACGTTGGATCTGTTTGTACGGAAGATTTGATCATTTAAATTTGATCAATTAAACTGTATGAACTATATAACGGACGGTTGCTTGTATAGTGGGGTTTCACCGGCTGCCACAAACGAAAGCATCCAACTATTTATACCCCCCGGTTGGCACGGGGCATTGAATTTTGTAAAATTTAAAAATGCAACGTGCTAGAGCTTGGAAATGTAACACAAACACAAGACAATTGTTAAACACAGATGAGGTAATAATCTTCGTCCCGTGTGCGACCCACGGGCACAGAATGTTACACAAACAAATGAAGCATGTTAGTATCATGAAAAAAAGGAAAGATCGAAAGGATAGAATTCGCGATTTGGTTCCTATCTAAATATTTAAATACGATTTAAATATGCACGTTGGATCTGTCTGTACGAAGGATTTGATCATTTAAACTTGATCAGTTAAACTGTAAGGACTATATAACGGACGGTTGCTTGTATAGTGGGGTTTCACCACCTGCTCAAGCGAAAGCCTCCAACTATTTATACCCCCCGGCTGGACACGGGGCCGCAGGATTTGATCATTTAAACTTGGTCAGTTAAACTCTAGTAAGGACTATATAACGGACGGATGCTTGTATAGTGGGGTTTCACCACCTGCTCAGGCGAAAGCCTCCAACTATTTATACCCCCGGCTGGACACGGAGCGAAGCAGATTTTTTTTAAGTGTATGCTGCGACCCCTCATTAGACCCGTCTCGAAGAGACGGTTCCAATGAGGGGTCACAACATGGTTTTATGGAGAAATGTTGAAAGGTATCCCTGAATTATTCTCGTTACCCTTACTATCTCGAGCAATGGTAAAACAACGGAAAAGTATATGCAGCAATTTTAATTTATAACCATTAACAATCCATTTCACAAGTCGATACCTCAGTAGCAGTTTCATGTAGACCACAGCCAGTCATCTATTTATACAGTACCACCACCATAGCCCCAACAAGTAGCCATAGACTTCCTGCAAGTTAAAGGAATTTATATACTCAAATACAAATGAGGCACGACACGACAAAACCAACAAAGTGGCATGTGCGCTCAGCAAAGACTCTGCGATCAGGCTAGGCATCCGCCCCATTCTAATCAGTCTGTTGTGCGCTTAAAGAGAGTCTAGCCCGACAGTGAAGACTGGTCTGACTGCGCGGCTGCCCAGGCTGACCCGATTTGACGCTGGGCGCACATGCCACTTTGTTGGTTTTGTCGTGTCGTGGCAAAAATTCATGGATTATTAACGAAAAGAATTGGCTACCAATCTTGACAACACGAATTAGTAATTAAGTAACTGACTTACCATAAAATGGGACACAAACATAGCAGCCGACTGATCATGGTCACTGGTGTCAAAAGCGTGTAGGTATAATGGGGTATAATAAAGACAAGGACGAAATTGAGACACGATATGACAAAAGCATCAAAGTGTCATTTGCGCCCAGCAAAGACTCAGATCAGCCTGGGCATCTGCCCAATCTGACCAAAATGCCCAGGCTGACCAGAGGTTTCGCTGTCCGCATTGAGCTAACTTAAGACCCTTCTCTACCCTATAAGCGCACATCAAACATTGATCAGGCTGGGTTGATGCCAAGGCCCATATTAGATTTCACTGGGTGTACATGTCACTTTGTTGTTGGTTTCGTCATGTCGCGGCGCAAGTGGGTACACTGAATCAGTTATGAAACTACATACGTCAAGTGAGGAAAGACTGCTAGTCCGATACACTACTTTGTCCTGTTAGTGCGACAATTCAGCAAAAATCTATCCTGTACTGCATTTGTACCTCAGCGGGTTATTGGCTATACGTTGATGTTTAAAATTGTATCAGTCTTCAATGGGCAGAATAACATTTCTGAATTCCATATCGCGCTAACGGGAACACTATGCCATGACGCATATCTAAGCAAACAGGGTAAATAAAACATCTAAATAGCGATCTATGTTAGGTCATTTCCATGTGTTTATCAGGCTTGAACAATAAACTTGGAGACAGCCGTGTGAACTGTCTACAACATTTGAGCCGCCACACGAGAAAACAAAGTGGTTGTGCGCCCAGCGAAAAATCAGATCAGCCTGGGCATCCACCCAGTCTGATGAGAGTCTTCACTGTCCGCATGAAGCTAGCTTAGATCCTTGGCTATCCTTCAAGTGCAAAGTGAACACTGATTAGGCTCGGCGGAAGCCCGGCCTAATCCGAGTCTGCACTGGGCGCACAACCACTTTGTTGGTTTTATCGTGTCGCGGCTCATTTGTTCTTGCAGTCTGTTCTAGATCTTAACGTATTTTCAAATTGTCATGAGTCCAATTGGTTTGACTCGGTTTGCATATGTGCTAATAAGCCCGTTTGTGTGTTGTCGCTCCCATACGCACCCCTGGTTAATTGTGTATACAAGGCCTGTAACGAACTAAAAAGCCGTTACGAAACGAAAAAGTGTCAGTTACGAAACGACCTGATGACCAGGTCGTTTGGTGACTGTCTTTTTTCGTTTTGCAACATATCTTTCGTTTTGTAACATCTTTGCAAACAGTTAAACAGTTGTGCGGTAACTTACCAAGAGTTGAAGCAGCACTATTTCCTCCAACGATATGTAGCAGTTGCCCAGTCCTGAAAACTTCAGCTTCAGCGCCAACAGTGGAGTTTGCGATGCTTCTTTTCCTTCTCGCACAGCTCTGGAAATGGTTAAATGTTTTCTAATCAAAGTTTGCCAAGCACCAAGAACATTTAAATACAGTTTTAGTATATGCTATTATACCCCCGCCATACGAGGTATTGTCAAGGAATAAAGTTTCGTCTCCCGTCCTTTATGGCGTTTTTCACAATTCAGAATCCCAAAATGCGCGACTTCTTGATGATAAGGGTTTATATAAGAAAAGACCAAACTGTAAATTTGTGCGCAAAAAAAGTAAAATAACTGTCTTATTGAAAATGTAATTAGCTCTGAAGATTCTTTTATAAATTAAGAGCCTCCCAGCAATTTCTTTTTTCACACATTATCAGGCTGCGCAGATAAAAGAAAGATGTAAACTGTGTCCAAATATGTCCAAACTACAGTAGAGTATTTTTCAAGCTTGAACAATCACTTACACACATGTCTTGGTCGCTGTATTATAGAATTAATACTTTGTGTGTATGATGTAGGTATAGCTGCCCATCCTGTATTTCATGAATGTGTCCACTGTACATGCACCATAAACATGGTCCTATTTGAGAAAACGCTACAATTTTCATCTGGTCCTCCATACGACTTGAAGGTTGGAGAAAATAATTGCTAGGGCACCTTTTTAATGTATCAAAGCTCCATCAGAGCTTAGTACACGATGTTTTTTAGATTTCTGCGCAGAAAAATTCATTGGGCTTTCCATATAAACCTTTCATACAGTAAGTCCCTCTGTTTTGTATTCTAAACTATAGTGAACAGCACAAATAAGTCTGCTAACTTTCAGGGAGATACGTCAGTTTTATGGTTTTACTGAGATTTGTATTTACATGTACCACAAACCACCATAGTTTGAATTATCTATAACAAAAATAAACTTACAATATCACATGCACTGGAACCACTTGGGCAAACTTTGACGTCACATTCAAAATACACATTTTCACTGTTGTAGAACTGGAACACGTAGAGTGTGACGTAGTAGCGGTTAATGAGGGGAACTGAACTGTAGATGGCGCTAAAGTCGGCTTCTAATATTAAGTCTGAATCTTGGCTGCATCTGAAATTAGAGGAAAGGTATTGTTGAACTGCAGGAATGCAATTTTATGTTGTCAAAATGAATATATTTTTCAGAAAAAAGGGTTTAGATCGTATACTGAACTACTGGGAGTGGATAAAAGGATTACAGACTAAAACTAAAATTTGGCCTTCTTAGTTTACTTTATCAGATGAAGTGTCAACAATGCGTTTTGTATTGAAATCTTCAAGGCGGTAAAATCCTATTTTAAAGGGTCATATGATAAACAGCATCTTACACTCATGATCATTTTATATAAAATTCATAAAACTCGCCAGAGGCTCGTTTCCTAAATTTCATGAAATAACATTTCGTGTAAGGTTCTCCATTATCTAATTATTGTGCTTAAGAATGTAGGCCTTCGGATTTTGAGCTATGCATGGAAGTTTATAAGTGAGGCGCGACAAGACAAACTCAAGTGGTATGTGCGCCCAGCTAACACTCAGATCAGCCTGAGCATCTGTCCCATCTTACCGGAGTCTTCGCTGTCGGCATGGGAATGGCTAGATCCTTAGCAACCCTTAAAGCCCAGAGTAAAGACTGATTAAACTGGGCAGAAGCCCATGCTGAACTGAGTCTTCGCTGGGCGCACATGCCACTTTGTTGGTTTTGTTGTGTTGCTGCTCAAATATACTTACCCATCACTAAAGAGTTCTTTATTTGGGCTTCCGCTGTTAGAATTTCCGGAGTAGGCTGTACAGCTTGGCCTTGCAGTGTAATCAGCTATAAAGAGATATGAACGATATAGTAACAATTATACATTAAAGGGGTTACCACTAATGGCGTAACTGCTTATACGCAAATTCGCAGGTGCGTATTGAAATTGTCAAAATGACATTTCAACACGCACCTGCATATTTGCTTAAAATTTTGTAAATTGGACAAGATTCAAGAGTAACTGCAAACGCAAACAGACGCGCTTACATGATATATCTTTGGGGCTAAACAGTGGTATAAAACAATTGTGCGTAACATAATTACCACTTCTTTTGTCCCTGCTTAGCGAACACCTATGCTTATCAACCCTTGCGTATTCATTCAGATTCGAGCATGTACTACAACCGTATGAAGTAACATTTAAACCAAGTCAATGGTTATGTATTTGGAGTCATGCAAGAAAATTAACTGCAATGCGTTTGCTATTTCGACTGAATGCAACAATAATGGCAATTAATTATATTAATTGACGATCCCTTATTGGCCCATGTAAGAACTGCAGCATTCAAGGTGGTTGACTTTTTTCTTTAGAAAAATTTGACAAGGTCATCTTCGACAGTGGGTTATTTTTATTGAGATTAAGCGCAATTTAGCCTTGCATAATTTAAGTTGAAAGACTACGATACTGACTTTTGCTATTTTGCCTTCTTACCACGAGAGTGCAATATAAAATGAAACCTTATTCTTATATAATAAATTGTTGAAACTTAATGACGTCAAATATACATTAGTAATTATGACGCCATTTATTAACACAGCAGGCACAAGACGTCGACGTGATGATAATCCGATGTCGATACGACGTTAGTCGCATCGACGTCAATTCTGCGTGACTGACGTTTGCCCGCTGGGAAGTAATTTACAGAAAAAATAACGCCTTATACTCACAGGGGACATCAATAGTCCAATAGAGAGAGGCTCCAACTTCAGCCCCGTTAACTACAGCGGCCTCTTGGGAAGAGTATCCTCTCAGGGCGGACGAGATTGTAAACGATGGCGTTACAGCATCTTGTGTGGTCACTTCAAGGCTGAAATCGAAGTCACACAACTTTGAGAGGGTTCTCTCCAGAGAGTATCAAGGGTGTAGCTGCCCCATACGCAAATACGCAGGTGCGTATTGAAATTTTATCAAATTGATAGTTTCAACATGTACCTGCGTTTTTGCATATAATGATTTGTAAATAAGACATTTATGCAATACCGATTACATACAGACATATCAGTATACACTATTTCAGGCCTAGAGAGGGAGTACATATAGTCGATGGGTATATGCTTGCTTTTGCGTATCAAAATCTCCCCTAGCTAAACCCCTGCCTAAGGCTCCTACTCTGGACTTATGGGATGGATCGGTAGGTAGGTAAAAGTTGTTTTAGAAATATACGTTTGCAAACAGTGCAGACCCAGATCAGGCCGTTTCGTAGGAACGGGCATAAACATGTCCACTTTTGCCTGTTTTAGTTGTTTTAAGATCAAAAGGTGGTGTACTCATGTATCTTTTACTTATCCTCAAAACCACATTATAAAGAACTCTGCGAGAGAAATTGCCGCGCGGCTCTGAGCACTGTCACAAATCTGACTACGACCCTACCGCCATGAAGGTTTCTTTGAGTGAGATGAAAATAGTCACTTACGTGGCACCTAGGTCATTGTAGACAGTTCTATCAACTCCTGCTGATGGGATGTCTGAGCACTCGATCAAGTAAGTTTGTACGTCACTTCCGCCAAACGCGCCGTCTGCAGCACTGGATGCACGGTTGGAGAAATGAACAGTTATTGGTTGGTCCTGAAACAGTGTTCACAGGCTATAAACCAGTCCGCAAATTTTCGCTTTCTGCAGAGACTCAGTCATTTCATGTTTGGCTTCCTCCGAGACTGTACGCGCTCTTGCTTCCTGCTGAGACTTCTGTACTTGATAAATGGCTTCCTGCAGAGAATGTCAGCATGATTCTGCTTCCTGCCGAGGCTCTCGACAGGAAGTGGAGTCAGGCGGACAGTCTCGGCAGGAAGCAATTTTTCGAGAACTAGTCCCTGCAGGAAGCAGATATCGCGGAAAGTCTCGGCGGAAGCTAGATATGACGGACAGTCTCTGCAGGAATCGAAAATTGGCGGACTGGTATATGCCCTGTGATGGTAAGGGGAATAGGTATACATTTACGGAAAGCATTTTTTATTCATCTGTTGGCTCCCTTTTCCATCGGGATCAATGCTTAAAAGAGTTGACGCATTTCAGACTGTCTCGTTGGCTGCTTTGTGGTTAATGGTTTACACAATATTTCATTTGAAACTGAAGCATGCAAAGAGTGAATAAGAAGCATACACAGAGTGAATACAATAATTAAGAAAATATTTCGACATATGTGAATCTTATTTTGCTATCGATCATATCAATATATAGCAATTTCGACTTCGAATCTTTCAACGCTTGACTACAGAATCAATTTAGTTTTAACCAAAGACGTGTAACATAACCAGATATGTGGAGAACAAAATACTTGAAAGTGAAAAGAGTGAAGTGCTAGAGTCCACAGCGGACAGAAGGACCAGTCTCTTCGATTCAACGCCTAAAGGCCTACCCAACGTCAATGACGTTGAACCAACGTCGATTCAATGCCGACTCAACGTTGTGTGCCCAGATTTCCCTTTGTAAAACTGGCGGAAAACACGGACTTTACATTAGCTACTGCATTGACAGCTTGACCGGTTGTCATTTTTCTGTGGCTGTTACAGTTTTCTACTGGTTTGAAAATACACAAACGAAAAAGATGCGATAAAAACAGTTTGCAAATGTTTATATTTTGTTTCTCCAATAGAGTTTTCCACCCATTGTATCCATGTTTTAACAGTTGTTATACGGAGATGTTGCAACTGTTTCCGGAGAAACAATGTGTAGATCTAAGATTATAAATAAGGACGTTTCAATTTTTCTTAAAACATAAAAATCACGTGATCTTGACGTACAAAGGCTACCCTTATGAAAGCAAAGTCACCCTACCTGGCTACATCCGACTATTATAGTCTCTGATGAAAGCAAAGTCACCCTACCTGCCTACATCCGACTATTATAGTCTCAGAGCAAAGTCACCCTACCTGGCTACATCCGACTATTATAGTCTCAGAGCAAAGTCACCCTACCTGGCTACATCCGGTTAATGTAGTCTCAGAGCAAAGTCACCCTACCTGGCTACATCCGACTATTATAGTCTCAGAGCAAAGTCACCCTACCTGGCTACATCCGGTTATTATAGTCTCAGAGCAAAGTCACCCTACCTGGCTACATCCGACTATTATAGTCTCAGAGCAAAGTCACCCTACCTGGCTACATCCGGTTATTATAGTCTCAGAGCAAAGTCACCCTACCTGGCTACATCCGGTTATTATAGTCTCAGAGCCGGATGTAGAGCTAGAGCATTCAACAGCGCTTGAAATTCCCTCGTTTTCCACAGCATAAACATTTGTGAAGGAGCCAACATCTGGATTGGTCACGCTTATAGTACCGTTTGGGTAACATTCTGCAAGAACGGTAATACATGTGAATTTGTCGTCTTTCAGCATTTGATGCATTTGTGACTGACTAGTGAAAATGGCATAACGGTATCTCAAATCGTGGACAAATACATGTAATTTGGATCCCGTATAGATTTGATTGTTTTGGATTTAACGGCCCTTTGAGACAGTATTTCAGTCTATATCGGGCAGTCTCCAAGAAAGGGAGAAAAGGAGAAATTCCAAACAGCCCCCACCCGCACCTACTGCAAGCACAGTAGGCCCTTGTCCTACTATTATCCAAATTGGTAGGACGCTCCGGTACTGGAAGTTATACGCAGCACCATCGCACCACCCGACCACCCCCGGATCCCTACGGAATGCATTTAACGTAATTGTTCTGGACTTGAGGGGCGGAGCGATAGTCCATTTCGCGTCAGGCGAATTAGTATATGAATGGTAGCTCTTGTTTTGTAAAAAGAGATCAAACTCCAAGTAGTTCTGTTTATTTTATTCCCTCCAAGTAGTTCTGTTTAGTTATGTTTAGTTCTGTTTAGTTGCCGAAGCCATCCAAACGGGGACAGCCGTAGCAACCAAGAAAACCAGGCAACAAGTATAAGAAGGCATCTTATAATGGTAGCTCTTGGCAATCCGGCTTTGAATTACACTAACAGTGGGAGCAACTGCCCTTTTAATTCGCCTTCCTTCCAAGCAGGGACCAACTGTTAGGGAAATATCTGAGCCGCGACACGAGAAAACCAACAATGTGGTTGTGCGCTCAGCGCAGACTCAGATTAGCCTGGGCATCTGCCCAGTCTGAACAGAATCTTCGCTGTCCGCATGGAGGAAGCTTTGACCCTAAGCTACTCTGAGCTCTTAATGAAGAGTGAGTAAATTGGGCGGATGCCCAGGTTGATCTGAGTCTGCGCTGGGCGCACAACCACATTGTTGATTTTCTCGTGTCGCGGCTCAATTTTTCTTCAGTAAGAGCCAGTTTATGAAACTTCGGAGAAGGAAACAGGTAATTGCAGTCAAATCTAGATGTCTCAAAGTCGAAATCGTTTACAGAGCTCTTGATAAGAGAGTATTTGGTGATAATTAGGGATAATTTCACTTATTTCTGCATAAAAACATATATTGTGACCCCTCATCTGAACCGTCTCAACGAGACGGTTCAGGTGAGGGGTCACAATATATGGTTCCGATGAGAAGAAAAAATATCCTTTATTATCATCAAATACTTCCTCTTATCTAGAGCTCTGATTAAACTACTGAAATCTCAAAAAAAAATTCTGGCTCCAGAAACTTTTCTTCGAGATATCGGTAGTTTGAGATATCCAGAGTTGAACTGTAAATAACACAAACTATAATCTTTGATAGAAGAGGGACTTGAGAAATCAGTCTTCGAGATATCGACAGTTTACTATCATGAATATTGTCCTTAGTAAAGATGGAAGAACATGGAAGTGTGCCGTAGGTCGTATTCGACTGAATGGTTCGTGCTTCACTATTTTTAGCGTGAACTTACTGTAGGAAAAGCTGGTTGGTTGTTTTGGGTTTAACGGCCCTTTGAGACACTATATCAGTCTATATCGGGCCGTCTCCAAGAGAGGGAAAAACAAAAGAAATGAGACTGAGAGAAAACATTCCAAACAACCCACCCATGAGAATGATTGTGGAAGTCTTACGTTATCCTTTGACTATCAACATTTAAGGTGATCACTATCAAGTACACGTACATGCTTGTTTTATCAGAAACGTGCTGGCAGATCCTGCTTAGACTGCTTATTTGCACGTCTGATTTGCGTCCCATAGTCTTCATGTATTTACACTTATGGTGGAAAAGGGATTTCAACCGTATATTTGAAAATATCTAACTTATTATCATTAAACTGCACTGTAAAAAAAACTGTTGATTTTACAGTAGAATAACTGGAAACCAGCTGCCAGTCCTTTCCCCGTTATTTTTACGGGCGTTTGCCTGTAAGACATTTTTGGAAATCACGAAATGGAAGTTTTATGTTAACTGACCGCACTCGAAAATAACTTTGTATTGTTGAGGGGCTATCTGACCAAAACTACACCTGCTCTATTCTGTCCCACTCTGCTTGATGATTCCTGCAATTTTTACGGGCGCCCGTAAAAATAACGGTAAAATGACTGGCAGCTGGTTGCCAGTTATTTTACCGTAAAATCTACAGTTTTTCTTTTTTGCAGTGTGCCATTCATTGTTTCGTGTTTATTTAGTGTTTTTTTTTTTTTTTTTTTTTTTTGTAGTTGTTTATGCAATGTAATGGAGTCATTGAGATTTGAGGAGTTGTTTGCGGTCGGGTGGTGGTGCTGGGTAATTTTCAGTGCTGAACTGTAGCCAATTCCATTGATTTTACGGTAGAATAACTGGAAACCAGCTGCCAGAACATTGTTATTTTTACGGGCGCCCGTAAAAATTGCAGGCGCCATCACGCACAGAAGGATAGTATAGAGCAGGTGCTGTTCTAGTCATATAGTCATTCAACACCATAATATTTTCGAGTGCAGCCAGACAATACTACCATATCTTGATTTCCTTAAATGTCTCGCAGGCAAACACTCGCAAAATAACGGGAAATGGACTGGCAGCTGCACTGCAAAAATAAACGGCATATTTTACGGTAAAATAACTGCCAACCAGCTGCCAGTCCTTTTACCCTTATTTTTACGGGCGCCCGTAAAAATTGCAGGAATCATCAAGCAGAGTGGGACAGAAGAGAGCAGATGTCGTTCTTGTTAGATAGCCCTTCAACAATACAAAGTTATTTTCGAGTGCGCCAAGTTAACAAAAGTTCCATTTCGTGATTTTCAAACACTGTCTACAGGCAAAAGCCCGTAAAAATAACGAAAAATTACGAAACGCAAAAGTCATAGTTACCACACGACCTGATGTTCAGGTCGTGTGGTATCTGACTTTTTCGTTGTAACAGCCTTTGTATATACATAGTTAACCAGGGTTGATTTAACCAACCAGTGAGATCTGATATTGCTTCGACTTCCTAAAGTGTACCACTTACCATGCGTTAAATCTGTAATACTACCAGCATTTGCCAGCATAAAATTGATGACCACGGTCAGACACACGGACAAGATGAAGTTGAACATTCTGAAATTAGTTGATTAAGGGTACATGTACGTAGCACTTTACTGTGGGAATGATACGGTTGAAATAGATTCACAAATCAAGCACTGTTGCACTGGTCTCGTAACGTTAAAATAACTTATTTGAGAGAGTCACGGGTGTTCGCCTTTACATTTCCCCGAAGTGGTTATTTAGTGAAGCAGACCTTGGCTGGCTGTACGGACGATATTGTAGATCATACCGCAAAAACATCCCAGAGAGGATACAGATAATAATTCAAAAACATATGTTGTGACCCCTCATTAGAACCGTCTCGGGGAGACGGTTCTAATGATGTGTCACAATATATGTTTTAGTGGAAAAATAAGATATAATTCCTAAATAATCTGTTACCGTTCTTATCTGGAGCTCTGGAACAAGTTTAACTATAATCCAGCCCAGCCAAGGTCTGCTTTTATTCGGTATGTTCGGTAAGAAATAAACACCTTTTTGAACTGTTCCCTGCCCACTTTAAAGTGCTATGAACCCGTAAATTCAGCACTTTAAAATCAGCATGTAAAATTTTATCGTCAGGTATCGCTGCAAGCTTTTCAGTATAGAGTTTAGTCATTGTACATAATTTTGGTTGGCTAACTATTAACAAATAAAGAATCCTTTAAGTTTCAAGTTAAAAAGTTTTGAAAATAATTTGGGTCCTGTCTTGGCAAAATGACACTTTCCATTTCTTTCACTTGAATTAAAATGGTAAAAATACAATGAACAAGTGTTGAACCCCATTCATTGTATCGTTTTGTTTATATTACATCGCTGCACGGGGAACCAGGACAGGAATCTTTCGGAGAGAAATTGTTTTTCAAAAGCATGTTTCCCTTACGTTTTGCCTGTGTCAAGCCTCATCTCAATATAAGCATATCATCCCGCATTTTATCACCAATCGTGAAGGCTGAAGCGATTTACCCGGGGAACCAGGACAGGAATCTTTTGGAGAGAAATTGTTTTTCAAAAGCAGGTTTCCCTTACGTTTTGCCTGTGTCAAGCCTCATCTCAATATAAGCATATCATCCTACATTTTATTACCAATCGTGAAGGCTGGAGCGACTAACATAGTGGTTTGGGTTTAAAATTTTTCTTCCAATGACAGGACTATCGAGACTAAGCGCTGGAGACGAAAACAGTTTAATTCGCAAACAGCCTAGATCTTGAGGCGGCTAAAATGATAGTTTTCTAAATATGAACAAATTTACAATGCTCCAGATAAGGGGTAACATGGATTCTGCATATATTTCTCCATAAAATTGTGGCCCATCATTAGCACCGTCTCGCTGAGACGGTTCTAATGATGAGTCAAGTTTTCGTTGAGAAATAAGGAAAAAGATCTTTCGAATTATCCATAATATCTGGAGCACTGCTAACATAGCTTTCCTATAAACTTAAAGCTAATATTCTATTAATTCTGACATGTGTGTTGATTTCACATTGTGCATACATTTTTTCATAACACAGGTAAAATCTACAGTGACACCTTATGCACATCATCGGCTGTTAGTTTCATTTTGTATGCAATTTACATGACAGGTAGCAGTAAGTCAATTTGTTGAATTTAAGTGTGCGATTGATTGGGCTGTACCATATAGGCATGACTGGCATTTCGAGACAGCTTTCTCAGCCCAGGCTGAGATATCAGGTGGAGGTAATAAAATACCAGACAGTTCCAGACAGTTCTTGAAAGGGATGCTCATGAAATGGGCGAGAAGAGAGTATACCGTTCTACTGAGATTTTCATGTCGGCCTGGTGTCTTAGCATAGGGCCTAAAAGTTGTCCCAATCTGTTTACTAAGAGCTTAATCATGCCCCGAGGTTATAAAACTTGGGTACCTTCTCAAATTCAAAATAAAGCACACTGGCTGCTTTCGAGCAGCCAATCATTGTGCTATATTTTGAGTTAGATTATTCTCAAATTTTATAACCTCGAACCCTGATTAAAATCGACAAGTATACTCGTTATGTATCGTGTAAAGTGCATGCAGACTGAATTATACAGTAATGGCTGTGCATGAAATGTCACTAGATTTACGATTGTCAGTCATTTAATGCATGCACATGGTGAAATTAATTAAGATTTAGTTAAAACTTGCTATATTACCAGAAAATTGGCTCGAAGTAAATAGTAATGGCCTATTTCGCAATGAATTGTGCTATGGACATGCATGCACAAAGGTCAGAAAGACCAGTTAATTTGCGAACAGCAATAAAAGTATAAAGAAACAATTTGCGACAGCAATACAAGTATAAAGAAACAATTTGCGACAGCAATACAAGTATAAAGAAACAATTTGCGACAGCAGTACCAAGTATAAAGAAACAATTTGCGACAGCAATACAAGTATAAAGAAACAATTTGCGACAGCAATACAAGTATAAAGAAACAATTTGCGACAGCAATACAAGTATAAAGAAACAATTTGCGACAGCAGTACCAAGTATAAAGAAACAATTTGCGATAGCAATACAAGTATAAAAAAAAAACACTAAAAACAAAGGCTTTTCGTAATATACCCTCGACCTATAGTTTGTTTTACTTACTTTCGGTATGTTTCTTTATGCGTTTGTCTGCTATTAACAATCACGTTTTGCATTTGAAAAAGTCTAGTGTAGTCGTTACTACGAGTTTGTGACACCTTACCATTCCTAAAGCAAGCTGCAAAACTGTCAGAAAGCATGCACTGCTGTAATGCGCCAATTCTGAATGTTTCAGGAACAATCAGTAATTGACAGTGACCTTAAAATGTACTGGAACTGATCATGGCAAAAACTCTTAATTGAAGTTTGAGTTTTCATCCGATACTCACCTGCAGATATCCGGGCTAGAAATAAAATACTCTATCGACAAAATTTGTCTTCACTTTCGGTTTGCATTGTTTATTAATCTTTCATTAAACTACCCTGAAACAGCCAACCTAGCGGTAGATGGAGTTACTATCTTCATATAGCTACGGTCGACACAAAAGAGCGCCTTTAAGGGCAAAATCATGAAAGTGGTATGTGCGTCCCTCCAAGAATCAGATGAGCCTGTGCATCCGCTCAGTCTGATCAGAGACGTCGCTGTCGATTGGGATAAATAAGATTCTGATCAGACTGGGTGGATGCCCAGGCTAATCTGAGTCTTCGCTGGGCGCACATCTGCACATGACAGTTTTTCGTGTACCGTTATTAAGCGGCGAAGTGTTTAACAGTCTTCATGGGGTGTACGAACAGGCAACTCAGATCAGCCTGCGCGATGATGCAGTTTGGTCCGAGTTTTCGGTGTTCGCACACCCAATGTACAAGTCCAGTGGTATCTAAAAAGAGAAAACTGATAATCCTTTTTGCGACCAAATAATGCAATAGAAAAAAACAGAGACTCAATATAAAATAATTTACAAGACTTACCTGGGCGCTTATCAGTAATATCCGATTGTGGCAATGCTGTGCACGAGTTGTCTTATATACCAGCAAACTCACAAAACGCACGAGATTTTTAAAGTGTTCCTGCCAAATCGTCATGCAGTACAATCTATGCTGTGTTGAAAGACGGTCTTATCATCAGCTTAAATATCTGCAGGAAGTTCAGTATCACGCCGACTGAATTTATCCTGCCCATCTTGCAGCGCAATCTGATCAGAGTTCCCACTATTTCGTATCTCTAGAATGTGTGTGCGAACCACAGACGCTTGGGGTTTGGACTTTGGTCAGTGGAGCCTCAATGCTGCTACTCCAATGAGGCTGTGCTGACCAAAGTTCAAACCCCAAGCTGACTCAAGAGCCAATGGTCCCGTGTTCGATACCCGGCCCGGCCACTTACTTACGTGTCTCCTTCCGCTGATTCAAGAAGGGCAGTTGTCAGTTACTGGCGAAAGGATGTGCATTAAGCACTGGTTAACCGCTTAGGAGGTCTAAGCTTGTCCAGAAATAGTGTGGTTAGGTTAACTAACCGTCCCGACATGATCATAGTTCCTTACCGCAGGCGTAAAGCAACAAAACAACAACAACCAAACCCCAAGCGTCTGTACGTGGTGTTAACAGCGAGGTGGTGATTAAATGCATCCATACGCAGAAAAGCCTCAGTTTTGACTGGTCACACATGTCGTTAGATCTTTCTTTTATAACGCAGCTTATGTAAAATCAAATAAATATGTCCAAAACTTATTTTCGAAACTAGAATTTAAAATGTTAGTCACGCGGTAAGCTGTAGGGCTAAAAGCATCTATTCACATTCTTGGTTTATTTACTGAAAAGCCCTGTAGTAATCCATTAGAACGTAATGCAGTTTACATTTCAATAATTACATTAAGCCACGCGACGTCACATGACTTTAAAAGACGTCAAAATAAACAATAGCTCTCTACAATCTGATTGGACGTGAGCGACGTCCTGACGGCATTGACGCAATCGGAGCACGCTCGGCCAATTCCGTGGATTCACGGACTTGACCGAGCGGTGTTCCACTTGGCCATTGACGCTGTTCATCTATTAGCAGAAAAACTGCATGTTAAAACTACGTTTAAATGTTTTATTGCTTCAATTTCAGCGCTTTCGGCAAGGTTTTAATTGAAACGAATGTAAATATAAACAATGAACTTATTTTTTCTGATGTTTATCGAAGTGTCAACTACATTGGGTCACTAGCAAAGTTTACCTGAACCCGTTTGGGGTTCACTTTGCACAGAACCGAGTATAGTTTACAATTCGATAACTTATCGAAGTGTAAACTACATTTGGTCACTGGCAAATTTTTACATTTCACATGAACCCCTTCGGGATTCATTCACTAAACTACATTGGGTCACTAGCAAAGTTTACATGAACCCCGGGGTTCAATCACTTTGCACACGACAAACAGTAGTTTACACTTCGAAAACCTCAGAAAAATGAAATTCATTCCTTAGTTAAACAGCTGCATAGAAAAATGATTGCTGACAAAAAAGAAGTTAGTATGTAACCGAAGATTTTTGTCCTACGTGTTTTGGTTACGTTTTTATATTGAATTGTCTTGGTTTAACCCAGGTATGTTCAGTGGACTCTTCTATTCTTATCATAATGATGAGTCCATTTGTCAGTTAAGGGGTGTCTGGTGTAGTTTATTCTCGTATTTTTTATTTCATTTTAAAGGAGACATACCCATTTGTCATATGCAAAAAAGTGAAGACCCTGATCAAACGCCGCGTATTGCTGCGTCTGATCTGGGTCTGCACTGTTTGCCGGTGTCACATTTATGGGACGCTAGGCATTAATGGATTAATTCTTTTTTTATGTCGTGGAAATTATATTTGGAAATGCTTTTAGAAAAGGCTCTCAACGGGTTACCCCCGAAGTCAATAACCGGCAAAAAATCGAAGTAAAAAATCTGTAACCAATATTTAATCAATACCTAGTTCAAATACAGCATTTTTAAGGCAAAAAGTCCTTAGTCAATAAAAGAACAACATTTAATCACTATAGATAACCCCAATCAAGCTCCGCTGAGAGAAACAGCAGTCCAACGAGCACATGACGTCAAAATCGGCGTTGTTCTGACGCCGATACCTCAAGTAATTTCCGTTTTATGAGAGGACAGGGAGCAAATTCCACAATATATATCAATCGTCAAGGGGACTCCCACAACAGGGGGAAACGGGTTTACAAAACACGTAAAAGAGATTCAGCCCGCAAAAATGGCGATGTAGTCATATTTCCAGGGGGGGTTTAGTTTAGTTTAGTTTAGTTGCTTCCTCTCAGTGAAGAAGTCATGAAGGAAGACTGTGATCAGACTTGGCAGATAGCTTTCGCGTGTGATAGAATGTATATATCTTTCAGAAATGGTTCTAATATTAATTTTATAATGATGATGCTTGTGAATAAGTACTGCTGTGATAGTCTCTTATAATTCTATATTGAATGGCTTGGTGTACTTTTATTTTGTAATATGTATATATGTATGTGATGTTGTACACCCGGATGAGACTCTAATAAACTAATAAACAAAGTAAAGATACCACCGTTATCTTGTAATGCGGTTTATAGCAATATGAACAATGTAGACTTAATTAAGCCTGCCCAGTCTGATCATAGTCTTCTCTATACCCATGTCACACAGTCTATGAATCCTGGGCAGTGCAATATTCAAACAAATGATCTGGCTGCGCATATTGTATACATGCTGATCCGAGCAATCTCTGTTCGAATATACCGTATAGTAACTTTTTAAATAACGCCTCTTAATTAAAAAAAATTATCTATAATACTAAATAAACGAAGTAACGCATAAACTGCAAAATTGGTGGCATTTTCAAGCGTAATTTCTATACTGGTTCTCTCGCATATTGCTATCATTGATAATTTCGGTTAGCGTGTGTTTTAGTTTCACGTAGATTTAAAGAATTTGGGAATTAAATTCGTCTTTCATTTTAAATTCTCCCAAGTATTTTTCTAGAAACTTCGATTTTTTGTCAAAAATGGGTGCGTTCGAGTGAAATTATCGTGTACTCGAATACACGTTTTAAATTAATCTGGTCGTTTCGGTTCTGCGTCGTTATATCGGCGCGCTGCTTAGCAAGACCAAATTTAGCAGGTTCTAATGCAAAAATCCGACCCATGAACGTACGTCATTCCCCATAAATAACGATTTATTTTTGCATTTTTGCTCATATGTCTAAACGGATGAAGAACTAAATGGTCATTCTCCCGACGGCCCTGGCCTAAACGACCCATTTTCTTCCAGAACGATAGTCAATACGAGTAGCCAATCGAACACGCCCATTGAAGAATAAAGGCCAACGCACATGGTTTTTCGAAAAGTTGGACGGACACACGGCGCCAAGTGTGTGCGGCTATGGTTACGTACCGCTGAGCCACTTGGGGAACGTCGTTAGGAGAATTCAAACTGAACTGAACTTTCGAAAAGACAAAAATTATAAATGTCTAAGGTTAACACACATGCGCCAGGTAAGAAAGGGCATTTTTTCCAGCGAAGCAGACAAATAAATTTCAATGATTCTACGAAGCTAAATAAGCCTTTAGTCTTCAGATTACTTGAATATTTTCCCCCAAAACGTTCAAGGACCCAATTTTTCCAGAAAAAAAGAATACCCAGGGCAGGTCACATAACCAAGATATGGCAAACATTTATTATGGTAAAAAATTTCAAAAATCTTCTCCCCCAGAACCACGCCGGGCCGCGTAGCGCAGTCGGTAGGGCACCTGACTCATAAGTCAGAGGTCCTGGGTTCGAAACCCGGTCTGGTCACATACTTTCGTTTCTCCTTCCGCTGATTCAAGAAGGGCAGTTGTCAGTTACTGGCGAAAGTATGTGCACTTAGTACTGGTTAACCGCTTAGGAGGTCTAAGCCTGCCTAGGAATATTGTGGTTAGGTTAACTGACCGTCCCGACATGACCTTAGCTGTTTACCGTGGACGTTAAGCATCAAATCAACCAATTCTCCCTCAGAACCACAAATCCTATGATCTTGAAACTTAGCATGTCGCATCAAGGACTCAAAAGCTCAACAAAATTTATATAAATGATGACCCTGGGATGACCTTGATCTGTTTAACGGCAAGGTCAACTTTTGAGTCACTTAGGTCTTTCTATAGGAAAAAGTGAAAAAAGTTGATTTTTTTTTAGAAACAATGCAGTCTGCTACCTGAAAGTTTGTAGATGCAGACAACTAATTAGTTAAATGAAGCTTTAGTGAGTATTCATGGTAAAGGTCATATCTTCACCTGGGCCTAAGGCCATTTACATTGAAAAATTAAAACTCGCATTTTTATATAAACTTGACCATCATGAAATATTTCCGCGCTTGCGCGGGCTCTTTTCTAGTGAAATAAATATTTTGAGATGAATGGATGACTTGCGATTCTTACGTCATTTTCAATAGTATTTAAGTCATATCAGGACGATGGGACGGTGATTATGAAAGGCTGTGTGCAATGGAGCCCCGTTTGAGGTAGGAAAGATTCTCGCCTCAAGCGGGGCTCGAACCCGGTCCGCAATATTTTGGGAAAATGATTTGTAATAGATCTGGTCTAACATCAGTCATGGAAATACGGCACCGTAGTGCACGCGGAAAAGGAGGAAAATCAAGAGTTTGTGAGTAAATAGAAAAGGTGAGCACCTGAAAATGCGATATTCATCAAACCGCGACACGAGAAAACTAACAAAGTTGCATGTGCGCCATGCGAAAACTCAGATCAGTCTAGGCATCCGCATAGTCTTTGCAGAGTCTTTGCTGTCGACGTGGAGGAAGCTGAGACCATTGACTACCCTATAAGCGCATAGAAAAGACTCTCATCAGACTGGGCGGATGCCCAGGCTGATCTGAGTCTTAGCTGGGCGCCCATGCCACTTTGTTGGTTTTGTCGTGGCTCATTATTGGAGTTTTAAAGATGTTATCAGCATAGTTTAAAGCATGGATTGAGCTGGAATGGATGAGGTAGTCTACATCTTGCTGGTAACATTTTTCCTAGAGCTTTGGCTGGTACACTTACAGCAAAGTATTTGCGTATTTGTTCCCTCTGAGGGAGCAAATTCTTTTCGGTAAGAGAACCATCCCAAATAAGTGGAAATAGTCCAGTCCAATCTATGCCTTTTCAAAACAACTTACCTATACAGATATTATGTTTCTATCCAAACAGTATGGACCTATTTCAGACTGTCCCTTCCAAAGCAGTTGAGACTGTACAAAATTTGGACACACTTCGACTTGGTCAAAGCCAATGTATACGCTTTCAGGGGGAAGTCGGCCATTTCATTTCAAAGGGGGGGAGGGGGGGTATCAATAAGGTGGGTTTTCTGCATCCTACCAAAGTTTTATTTTTTTTAACTGATGGTATACTCCAGTGTGTCTAGTTTATTGAACCATATGTGACTTTTGTCGGAAAGCCCTAATTATTGAGCTATGGGTCCACAGAAGTGGGTGGAGTAATTCAACATGGTTTTACCTGGTCTTGTAAAAATAGTCTCATTTGGTAGAAGAGTATAACAGACAGACAGTGTTTGATAAAATGATTAACAGAACATCTAAAATGTATTTCCATATCATTTTATTTGGTTTAATTTAAACGTATGTTGTCAAAAAAGACTTCCTTTGGCATTCTGCATTTTTTGATATTTTTGTCCTCTATTTTCAATTTTTCTTGGCATCATTGCTTAATAAACTGACCAGTAATCATCAAACTCATGTCAAGGAAGCACCTTGACCAGTACCATTGGCTGATATGACCAGAATTTCACAATGACCTAGTTTTCATGGTTCACTGAACACATAAACTTGCTTAGAAGATGGTCATATTCAATTTTATGACCTAGAATTACGAAACTTTGGTCAAATTAATATCTTAACTGCTATATTATGTCCTACACCCCCGCAACTAAAGGTGAGATACTACATACTGGCTTCAGGTCACATGATCAACATGGCCACAATACCCAAATATGGTAAAAACCTTTAAACATCTTCTTCTTAAAACACCAGTTGACCAATGGCCTTGAAACTTGGTAAGTAGCATCAGGTACTCAAGTTCTTCCTAGATTGTTCTAATGATGACCTTGGATTGACCTTCACATTTGTTTACGACAACGTCAAATATTGAAAAGTGCTAGAACATAAGATTTCATGGGAAGTTTTGAAGATTTCGGCTTAAAAATTGGTATATACAGTTGTCTTAATGAGGTCATGAAGAATCATGAGTACAAGAGGTCAAGGTCATTCTTTGACCTTTGGACCATGTTTCTCATATTTTGACATTTTCAGACATTTCCTCGAAAGCCAAAGGGCCAATAGTTTTTGTAAACACATTTCATATAGAGCCTCCAGGGGTTGATTGAACAAAATTCGTTCAACCGGCCGTCCAGGTCACATGACCAAAGTTGCCGCCATACCCATTTATGGTATAAACCTTTAATATTGTTCTTCTCCAGAACCAATATACCTATGGCCTTGAAACTTGGTAAATAGGATGGAGTACTAGAGTGCTACCAAGACTGTTCATATGATGACCTTGGGTTTACCTTGAACTTTTTTGCGGCATGGTCAAATATGGGAAAATGCTAGAACATATAATTAAGAAGAGGATTTCTAAAGGTTTTCACCATATATAAGCATTGTGGCCATGTTGTGGCCATGTCATTAAGTCAACTGTATGTACCAATTTTTAAGCCAAAATCTTCAAAACTTCCCATGAAATTTTACGTTCTAGCGTTTTCCAATATTTGACCTTGCCGTAAAAAAGGTCAAGGTCAATCCAAGGTAATCATTTGAACAATCTTGTAAGAACTTGAGTACACGATGCTACATACAAAGTCTCAAGGCCATTGGTCATCTGGTTCTTAAGAAGAAGATTTTAAAAGGTTTTTACCATATATGGGCATTGTGGCCATGTCATTAAGTCAACTGTATATACCAACTTTTAAGCCAAAATCTTCAAAACTTCCCATGAAATCTTACGTTCTAGCGTTTTCCAATATTTGACCTTGATGTAAGAAAAAGGTCAAGGTCAATCCAAGGTCATCATTTGAACAATCTTGGAAGAACTGAGTACCTGATGCTACTTACCAAGTCTCAAGGCCATTTGTCAACTGGTGTTTTAAGAAGAAGATTTTAAATGTTTTTTACCATATTTCGGTATTGTGGCCATGTTGATCATGTGACCTGAAGCCAGTATGTATTCTCTCACTTTTAGTGGCGGGGGTGTGGGGCATAATGTAACAGTTCAGATATTGATTTGACCAAAGTGTCGTAATTCTAGGTCATAAAATTGAATATAACCGTCTTCAAAGCAGGTTTATGTGTTCAGTGAACCACGAAAACTAGGTCATTGTAAAATTCTGGTCATATCATCCAATGGTACTGGTCAAGGTGCTTCCTAGACACGAGTTTGATGATTACTGGTCAGTTTATTTAGCTTTGATGCCAAGAAATATTGAAAATAGAGGACAAAAATATAAAAAATGCTGAATGTCAAAGGAAGTCTTTTTTGACAACATATGTTCAATTAAACCAAATAAAATGATATGGAAAAACATTTTAGATGTTGTGTTAATCATTTTATCAAACACTGTCTGTCTGTTATACTCTCTTATCAAATGATAACATTTTTACAAGACCAGGTAAAACCATGTTGAATTACCCCACCCACTTCTGTGGACCCATACCTCAGTAACTAGGGTTTTCCGACCAAAGTCACATATGGTTCAATAAACTAGACACACTGGAGTATACCATCAGTTTAAAACCCAGAGGACCAATGGTCCTGTAGCTCACCTGACACCTTCTGTCAACAGACACCATTTGTCATTTCGCTCATTCGTTACAAATTTGAAACCAATATCTTAAAAGGTGTGCATATTTTAATTTTAAAATCTCAGTGACCTTGAGCAAAGTTCAAAAAATGACCTTGAACTTCGATGACCTTGTCTTCATGTATTCATTTAGTTAACCATATTTTCCAATTAT
Source organism: Ctena decussata (assembly GCA_963989385.1). Lineage (NCBI taxonomy): Eukaryota > Metazoa > Mollusca > Bivalvia > Lucinida > Lucinidae > Ctena > Ctena decussata. The sequence continues at coordinate 64,740,694 of OZ022513.1, forward strand.
TATATCTAGGCTTAAAAAAATTCCGTAACATCAACTGTTTAATCATTTTCCCACATAAAAGCATAACATACCAAAGTAGACCTTGCCATAAATTAGGTCAAGGTCAATGCCCCGTCATGATTGATACAAACTATGATGGGCCCGAGTCCTCAATGCTACATACCATGCCATGAGGTCATTGTGCTTTTGGTTCTGGAGAAGTATATATTTGAAGGAGTTTGACCATATATGGGCATGTTGTAGACTTGAATGGTTTCTGAGAAATCCACTGCTTAAGCATTTTCCAATGCATCAAAATCAACCTTGCCATAAATTACGTCACAATCAATGCACAGTCCTGATTTGTATAAATTATGATGGGCCCAACTTCCAAATGCTACATACCAAGTTTCAAGGTCATAGGCCTTTTAGTTCTGGAGAAGAAGATTTTTGAAGGGGTTTTACCATATATGGACATAGGGGCCATCTTGGTCATGTGACCCAAATCCTGGGAACCTACTTTCGTTCCCCCATCCCACTAAGACTCCATATGAAATTTAGCTTCAATCAGGGAAGTGGTTTCAGAGACGATGTTTGAAAATCTTTACAACAGTGGACGGGCAGACAGAATGACCTTGACCTTTAGTGACAATATCTTGATCTGGTCATTCAGTTAACCATATGTTCCAAATATTGTACCTTAGACTTGAATAGTTTCTGAAAAATCCACTGTTTAAGCATTTTCCCATATAAAAGCCTAACATACCAAAGTTGACAGTGTCGTAAATTAGGTCAAGGTCAACGCACGGTCATCATTTATAAAAACTATGATGGGCCCGAGTGTCCAATGCTACGTACTAAGTTTCAAGGTCATAGGCCTTCTAGTTCTGAAGAAGAAGATTTTTTGAAGGTTTTTACCATATATAGACGTGGCGTCCATCTTGCCATGTGACCCGGATACCCCCAACAATCTTTCGTTCCCCCAACCTAGGTAGGCTCCATATGAAATTTGACTTCAATCGGCCTTGTGGTTTCAGAGGAGAAGATGTTTGAAAATCTTGACGATGGACTGGATGACAAAATGACTTTGACCTAGAGTGACAAAATATCTTCAGCTGTTCATTTAGTTGACCATAAAAACCATATATTGTACCTTAGACTTAAATAGTTTCTGAGAAATCCACTGTTTAAGTGTTTTCCCATATAAAAGCCTAAGGTACAAAAGCTGACCGTGTCATAAATATGGTCAAAGTCACCGAATGGTCATCATTTTTATAAACTATGATGGGTCTGAATGCCCAATGCTACATACCAAGCTTCAAGGTTATAGGCCTTTTGGTTATGGAGAAGAAGATTTTTGAAGTGTTTTTACAATATATGGGCGTGGCGGCCATCTTGGTCATGTGACCCAGACCCGGGGTATAAACTTTCGTTCCCCCACCCAACTGAGACTCCATATGAAATTTGGCTTCAATCGGCCCAGTGGTTTCAGAGAAGAAGATGTTTGAAAATCTTGTTAACGGATGGACCGACGGAATGACCTTGACCTTTAGTGTTTCAAGTTTCAAGGTCATAGGCTTCTTGGTTCTGGAGAAGAATTTTTTTGAAGGGTTTTTACCATATATGGGCGTGACGGCCATCTTGGTCATGTGACCCGGGTACCCAGAACAAACTTTCGTTCCCGTAACTTAGGTAGACTTGATATGAAATTTGACTTTAATCAGTCCAGTGGTTTCAAGGAGAAGATGTTTGAAAATCTTGATGACGGACAGGCTGACAGAATGACCTTGACCTTTAGTGACATAACATCTTCAGCTGTTCATTTAAATGACCATATATACCAAATATTGTACCTAAGATTTAAATAGTTCCTGAGAAATCCACTATTTAGGGGTTTTCCCATATAAAAGCCTAAGGTACCGAAGTTGACCGTGTCATATATTAGGTCAAGGTCACCACACAGTCATCACTTGTACAAACTATGATGGGCCCGAATGCTCGCTGCTACATACCAAGTTTCAAGGTCATAGGCCTTTTGGTTCTGGAGAAGAAGATTTTTGAAGGGTTTTTACCATATATGGGCGTGGCGGCCATCTTGGTCATGTGACCCGGATACTCCCAACCATCTTTTGTTCCCCAAACCTAGGTAGGCTCCATATGAAATTTGACTTCAGTCGGCCAAGTGGTTTCAGAGGAGAAGATGTTTGAAAATCTTGACGACGGAAGGGCTGACAGAATGACCTTGACCTTTAGTGACATAATATCTTCAGCTGTTCATTTAGTTGACCATATATACCAAATATTGTACCTGAGACTTAAAAGGATTCTGAAAAATCCACTGTTTAGGCGTATTCCCATTCAAGGTCACCACACGGTTATCATTTGTATAAACTATGATGGGCCTGAATGCCCAATGCTACATACCAAGCTTCAAGGTTATAGGCCTTTTGGTTATGGAGAAGAAGATTTTTGAAGTGTTTTTACCATATATGGGCGTGGCGGCCATCTTGGTCATGTGACCCAGACCCGGGGTATAAACTTTCGTTCCCCCACCCCACTGAGACTCCATATGAAATTTGGCTTCAATCGGCCCAGTGGTTTCAGAGAAGAAGATGTTTGAAAATCTTGTTAACGGATGGACCGACGGAATGACCTTGACCTTTAGTGACATAATATCTTCATTTGCTAATACAGTTGACCATGTATACCAAATATTGTACCTTAGACTTAAATAGTTTCTGAAAAATCCACTGTTTAAGCGTTTTCCCATATAAAAGCCTAACGTACCAAAGTTGACAGTGTCATAAATTAGGTCAAGGTCACCGCAAGGTCATCATTTGTACAAACTATGATGGGCCCGCGTGTCCACTGCTACATACCAAGTTTCAAGGTCATAGGCCTTTTGGTTCTGGAGAAGAAGATTTTTGAAGGGTTTTTACCATATATGTGCGTGGCGGCCATCTTGGTCAAGTGACCCAGATACCCGGAACAAACTTTCGTTCCCCCGACCTAGGTAGGCTCCATATGAAATATGACTTCAATCGGCCCAGTAGTTTCAGAGGAGAAGATGTTTGAAAATGTTTACGACGGACGGACGACGGACGACAGGCGACGGACGACGGACGGACGGACGACGGATGCCTGGCTATACTATAAGCTCACCTATGAGCCTAAAGGCTCAGGTGAGCTAATAAAACTTTGGTAGGATGCAGAAACCCCACCTTATTGATACCCCCCCCCCTTTGTCCAAGTCTCATGTGGGACCCACTTAAAGCATGGAATTAAATGACTTGAGAATAATTATTTGTTTGAGCAAATCTTGAGTTTCTGTTAAAAAAGAATTTCAGTTTGCAATATCATTGAAAAACTAGAAATGTTTTTCAGAGAAAAACAGATGCCTCCCACCAGCCCATTGTTATCCCCTCTAATCCCACCCACTTGTGCCCAGTTGTGTCATTATCCTAAAACTTTGCCATGATTATATAATCTATCATGTTTGGTCTAAAGATGTCAATACATTCAAGAGCATTTAAAATCCTTCTGTGACATTGAAAAGTCAAGCTCACCGAAATCTCATCATCTCTTCTGCTTGTCATAATTCTATATTCATAAAAGTCTGATTACATTCCACACACTGGTTCACGAAATATATTCTTAGTGAAAATTACTAAGTGCTACTATGACTTTGAAAATGGGATGAAGGTCATCAAAATCTAATCAGCTCTTAAGCTTGCCTCAATGATATGTCCAAGCAAATTAAGAGAAAATCCATCCTCTTAATCAAGACATGACTTATAATGACCTTGAAAGGGGGGTCAAGGCTCTAAAAACTAAACATGTCTTACCTGTCACAATGACATACCCATACAAGCTGATGAATATCCATCCATTGGCTCAAGAAATATCTCATGTTTTAGTGTAAATTGGCTATCAACCGCGACAATAAGGTCAGGGTTACCAAATCAGTTAACTCTTGTGACTGTATCTATGCAAATTTGGTGAAACGAAGGCAAGTATTCAATATATATATCAATTTTCTTAAAATTTAAACATTTTCAAGTTCTCCTGTGACCTTGAAAATGAGGTCAAGGACACCAAAATGTAATGAGCTCGTAAAGTTTGTCTAAATGATATAAATATTTCAAATTTAGAGAAAATCCATCCACTGGTTCAAAAGATATCCTACATACAAGACTATGAACTTGAAAAAACGGTCAAGGTCAGCAAAACCTTTACATGTCTTAAGCGTGTCACAAATATATGCCCACACAAGTCTGAAGAAAATACATCTATTGGTTGATGAAATATCTCATTTTTAGGAACAAATAACATCTATAAGTTGGTTTTTGACCTTGAAATGGGGTCAAGGTCACCAAAACTTAGTCAGCTCTTAATATTGCCCCAAAGGTATATCTATGCAAGTTTGGTGGGAATCAAGCCTACGGCTCAAGAGATATATTAATGTTAGTGAAATTTTCACATATTTAAGTCCTCCTGTGACCTTGAAAATGAGGTCAAGGTCATCAAAATCTTATTAGCTCTAAGGCTTGTCCAAATAATATATCCATGCAAGTTTGATAAAATTCAATCCATTGGTTCTAGAGATATCATGCCTACAAGAAAGTGGGACGCCCACGCCCGGGATCCGCACTGAAAACAATATGTCCCCCTCACCCTTGGTGGGGGTACATAATTGGTGGAGCATGGCATACTTTGTTTGCCATGCTCCGGAACCAATGACGCCATATATCTGTTACCATAGCAACTAAGATTTCATATTTATGTCTAAGTGATACCAGCTAAACGTCATTCTGCAAAGGTACTAAGCACAACAGTCGGTTATTCCATAATTGCTATGGAAACACATCTATGGCGTCATCCCACTTATAATTCGAGAAGAGCATGGCATCTCGAGTTAAAAGTGAGATGCTACCTGAAATACATACCATGGAAAAGTGTGGATTTCTCAAACCAATAACTGATTCTCAAATATTTTGAATTGTGAAGTAACCACCGGTCTTTCGTTTTCAGTTTCTTCCACCAAACTGCTAACTAAATGTTTCGAACCATTGCAGATGCAGAGGACGAGGTTTGGTAACAGTAAAACAAGTTTAAGCCCCCCCCCCACCCCAGTAATCTTTTGCTGACCGTTCCAACACGGTTTGTGGTTCCTTGATGTTACATTGTGCAATGTCCGCTTGTCTATCTTCTTTTGCGGTTTGGGCACCTGTTTTGCTACCCAATCTGCCTTTAATTTTGTTTTGTTTTGTAAGTTGAAAATAAAATAGACAAAAATGCTGTTTTTGATTAGGGTAGCTGAATGACCAACTGTTTGGGAAAGAGCTGCTCATTCGGTTTACCGTGTGTATCTTTCGTGAACTTGTGTCAATTTTTCCGCGCGTGTGTGTGTGTGTGTGTGTGTGTGTGTGCGCTTCTTTCCCTCCGATTTGTTTTGAGAGCGGGATGCGGGATTTGATTGTATTAATTCCTGATCATTGCCTATCTTTTTACTTTTTACATGGGAAAACGCATTTACAAAAGATTTTATGGAAAGGACCAGGGCCCAGGTTCACAGTCATTCTTAAAGTTAAGGACCACCTTAAAGTTAAGGTGGATAAGTTCACCCTTATAAAATCCATATCTAAATTATATTGAAAGTTGCAGTTTTTGTGTGATCCTACTGACAATTGTCATAGAATGTAATACGAAAGACAAATCTAATACATTTAGGTTTTTTTAAAGCGTTTTTTTAAAGTTGAAATTTTAGACCTTAATGTTTAGGTCTTCCTTAAGTTTAAGGAATGATTGTGAACCTGGGCCCTGGTATGATAAGGGTCGTTTTGGTCCCCATTCAAAATCTTTTATAAAAGCATGTTTCTGTTGTTGTTTTTCCTTGTTATCTGTACATATGGGAACCAGCAGAAATAATATGTTTAAATTTTGCTCATTCTCACAAAAATATGATTTCTAACATGCTTATGTTGTTCCAATAATATGAGGGAAAACTGCAAGAAAAATTGAGTTTAATACATTTTCCTTTAAAGAAATACGTAATTTACAATAGCTTCTGAAACCTCTTAATGATAGGTTTTTGATGAAATGCTTATAGCACTGGCCTCTCCAGTACCCCACCCACTCAAGTTTGCAAGTCCTTAGACGCTAAATAAAAATATCCAACAGATCAAAATGAAATGTATACCAAAATATTCCTTGTGTTCCAACAAAAAAATGAATACCCACAACATATGTTTATTTTGTCTATGAGCGGAGATATGGGCGATTGTATGTTGCGAAAACAGAGAAAATTTTCCAATGGCTGCCAGTTTGGTAACAAAAAGTTAAACATAAACATTGGGCCCGGTCTCCAGCACATTTAATATTTCCATGGTATGTAATTATATCAAAATTTTGTCTGTATACAAAAAATAAAATACGCTGGAGGCTGGGATCATATAATTTGAAGCCGCAAGAGCTACCAAATTTGTCATTTTCATCAAATCCACTGGGGGTATGGGTATGTTCAAGACAAAAAACACAAATATTTTATGCAAGAACTAATTAATTTTGTGTTTGCTCTTACATTCAAGGTTTAAACTTTCCTATGAATACATTTTATTAGCGAAATAGGATCTCAAAAAGGAGTTTTCTGGGGGCCAAATATGGCCTTATCATACCACGTCCTTTTGAAAGATTTTGGCTCCAAAACTAAATATATACTTAGCAAAAATAAAAACTTGACAGTCGCTGTTTTTCATCCTACGGTAGTCGGGAAAAAGTGAGACATAAAAATTCATTTAATTTATGAACAAGTAATCATTTGGGAATATCATAGCCACATAAAATTTAAGATTCAGTAGATACAGAAATATTGAGGCTATTGAAAACGTCACAAGGGTATTTTTCTGTTTTCTGTGCTCAAAACCAAACAATTGTCGAATTTAAAATTGTTAAAGTCTGCTTAAATGATAAAAATCTGTTGGCAGTGCCTTACCATTATCAAATCCAATGTGTATGGACTTATGAGCTAAATTTATGCCAATGTACGGTCCACTAGGAGGCCCTGAGGATCAGACGAAAAACCTCAGTCCATGCCATTATGAAGTAGGAAATTCAGTTTCAATGGAATTCCCATTACACTTTAAAGTCTTTACGGCAGGTTAAGAAATGGTTTTCAAATAAATTAAGTAATAAAGACATTTAGTTTGCAAAACAATCGAACAAATCTCGAATAAAATAATAATAAAGACACACTGGTATAGAAAATATGGGACCTCAAAAATCTCTATATGTTTGATTCAAAGGGAGATAATCTTTCTCTCTCTTTCTTTCTTCCATTTACGCCTTAACCCCCGAAGGGGACACAGACGGTGTACATATGTACACTCAGGTGTTGCAGGATAAAAGCCTACGTATAGCCATGTAGCTATAGTAGGGATCTTTAACCTGCACAGGGGATGACTCTCCCTGCACAGGGGGCCTCCAGTTAACGTCCCGATCCGAAGGACGGCACACTTGTTAGCATCATCCCTGCAAATGATGCTAGAAAAACGCGTTCGGACATAGAAAGATTTCGCCTCGGGCGGGGCTCGAACCCACGACCTCTGGCTTAAGAGTCAAGTGCACTAACCACTGAGCCACCGCGCTTTCTGAAAGTTTTGAATCTTTAAACGTTATTTTCAGGTTGTGATTACAGTTAACATAAGCGTTTAAAGTGTTTTCTGTGCGTACTGGAACTACTGTTTATTACCCACAAGAAATTTTTCTCCTGCGCATGCGCAAATTAAAGTTCTGGTCTAAATTATTAAAACATGAATAAGTTAGATAACTCTGGACAGGACAGGACAAAAAAATTACCAATAATATTTCATGATTTAAGTAATCAGACGACTGCCCTACTCAGAAAAATCCATATATACATTACATATTTACAAGATTGGCCGGAATTAAGAAATAAAAACCGTCAAGTTTTTATTTTTGTTCAGTATATATGGTCGTCTTAATGAATGCATGGAATTTGATGAGAACAAGAGGTCAAGATCATTTCTAACCTTTGACCCAGCTCCCTCATATTTTGACAATTTCAAACATCTCCTTAAAAGCCACTGGGCCAATTTTAACCAAATTTCATATAGAGCCTACAGGGGTTGAGAGAAAAAAACTTTGTTCAAATGGTCCAGGTCACATGAGCAACATGGCCGCCACATCCATATATGGTTAAAATCTTTAAATGGTTTCTCTCCAGAACTAATTGCCCGATGACCTTCATGCGGACAGCGAAAACTCTGATCAGACTGGGCGGATGCCCAGGCTGATCTGAGTCTACGCTGGTGCACAACCACAATGTTGGTTTTCTCGTGTCGCGGCTCAAATTGAACTTATAGAATATTTTATCTAAATGAGAACATGAAAATTTGTGAGTAGAAGAGATCAAGGTCATTCTTTGATCTTTGACCAAGGTTCCTCATATTTCGATAGAATCTAACAAGACCTTAAAAGCGACTGGGCCAATTGGTACCAGATTTAATGTTAAGCCTCCATGGCTTGCGGGAATAAGAATTTCTTCAAATGCCCCATATCGCGTTTGGCACAGGGCCACCACGCCCATATATGGTAAAAACTTATCTTCTTTTCCAGAACCAAATGACTAATGGCCTTGAAACTTGGTATGTAGCATCAGAGACACAAATACTGTCAAGGTTAGTCAATTGATGACCTTGGGTTGACATGAACTTTTTTCAAATTTGCTTTCTGGTCTGTTTCTATGGGAAAATGCTTAAACATAAGAATTCATAGAACTTTAAGGTTTTGATGCAAAAGTTGATACAATCAGCTGAATGAGTACATGAACATTTTTGAGTAGCACAGGTCAATGTCATTCCTTGACCTCTTACCAATGTTTCTCATATTTTGACAGTTTAAAACAATCAGATTTGTTCAATTGATGACCCTACTTTGTCATTTGACCTTTTTACTCAGGTGAGCAATTCAGGGCCTCATGGCCCTCTTTTTTTCTAACATTTTAGACCTCCTATGACCGTGACAACAGAGTCAAGGTTACCAAATCTTAATCAATTCTGCCACTTCTCCAACTAATGATTCAATGGTATTTTGTTAAAAATCCATCATTAATTCATTCAAGACACAGGGTACAGACAAGCAATTTATCAACATTCAAAGACCACCTGTGACTTTGGCTAAAGGATCATGGTAACTAAATCATATTCAGTTCTTTTTCTATATCACTATGATACTTCTTTGCAAGTTTGGTCACAATCCATCCATTCCTTAAAGTAATATGGTACAAATAAGCCCTTTTCAAATTTGTAAAACCCACTGAGACCTAGAAAATAGTGTCAAAGTCACCAAAAATTAATCATTACTTTTCCATTTCACGAAGTTACATCTGTCTATGAGTGGTCATAATCTATAAATCCCTTCCGGAGATATCTGCAGATATGCCATTTTTTAATATTCATTCACTCTGATGGCCTTGAAAATTGAGGTCAAAGTCACCAAAAATCTAATCAGTTCTTTTCCACCTCCCTATGAAATATCTATGGGAATTTAATTTACATCCATCCGTCCATTCAGGAGAGATGGTGCAGACAAGCCATTTTTAAACATTATTTGGCGTCCTTTGACCTGATTTGTTTGTTTCCGGTGATGATTCATTGATGAGTTAGGAAACCTTCATGCAGACCAAACAGCTAACTTAATGTTCCAAACCACCGCAGAAGCAGAGGGCGAGGTTTGGGCCCAGTAAAACATGTTCAAGCCTCCCAGTAATCTTTTGCTGACCGTTCCAAGGCGGTACTTCTGTTGCGGTTCCTTGATGTTATATTGTGCTGTGTCCGCTTGTCTATGGTCTCTGGCGGTTTGGTCACCCGTATTGCTGCCCAACCCGCCTTCTGTTTTGTTTTGTTTTGTAACTAAAATATGAAATAAGTAAAAATAGATGTTGATGCTGATATTAGGGTAGCTGAATGGCCATCTGTTTGGGAAATAGCTGCTCATTCGGTTTACTGTGCGTGTCTTTCGTAAACTTGTGTCACTTTCTGTGTGTACACTGTAAAAAATGTGTTTAAAATCAATGCAAAAAAAGCAGTCCGATTTTTTATGTGTTTAAATCGTAACATGTTCAATTTGCAACATCTTTAGGTTTATGTTTAGAAATTAAACATGTACAAAACTGGTTATATCTACCTTTTATTTTGAAAATTTCCTCTGTCAACATTTTCGTCTCTTTTTTCCGTTCTTCAACGGCAAAAAGAGAGAATGGATTCATCCGAAACGCGTAACAGAATAAAACGTGTTTAGCAGACTTTGTCCGGGAAAATAATAGAAAAGGCGTACATGTTTAGCTATATGACACATTCCTAAACATGTTTACACCTAAACATGTAACCACTTGTGTTTTATAGCTAAGCGTGAATTTTACAGTGTATGTGCGTCTTTTCCTATTGGTTTTGAGAGCAGAATGTGGGATTTGATTGTATTAATTCCTGATCATTGCCCATCGTTTTACTATGACCTTGAAAATGAGGTCAAGGTCACCAAAATCTTATCAGTTCTTTTGCAAGTCTCAATTATATATCTGTGCAAATGTGGTTCAAGTCCATCCATCTCTCCAGGGGATAGAGTGCTGGCACATCATTTTTCAACATTCTTTGACCTCCTGTGACCTTCACAATATGGAGATGTCACCAAAATCTAATCAGTTCTTTTCCCCACCCAATGATGTTTCTGTGCTAGTTTAGTTATAATCAACCCATCCCTTAAGGAGATAGAGTGCAAACAAACAGTTAGGCAGACACCAACAGGATCCTCACCAAAAACATGTTTCCCCCACCACCTAAACCCCGCCCCCTTCCCCCGAGGTGGGAGGACATAATTACCTGGACTAGCTGCTTAACATACTGAAATACACTGCTCAAAATATTTAAAGGAGCATCTAACATTTTCCATAGACATCAGTGCAATGCATTCCCACTTTGAGATCAGTCACTTTCGCTGGACAAAGACACAGAGTTTCCAATTATTTTGCCAGATGTTTAACAAGCGTCGCGGTTACTGACTGCAAAAGTTTTATTCCAATATTTATCCTGCCCACGTCCATGGACTGATTTTTGTAAACGTGAAATTATGGTAAAAATTTCAATTTTTCAGAATGGATGAAAAGCAGGGAAATTTCGACCAAAATCAAACTGACTTCTTTGTCTATAAAATTGAACGTCTTAGAAGATAATACACTTGAAGAATCGCTTTGAACTCAAGTTTATGAGATTCTATAGAAATCCAGAAAATTGCCTCAATTTTAGAAATTCTAAAATTGCAAAATTTGTTCATGGAACTGTTCAGGACAGTTGTATAGAAACTCTAGTTGTCTTAAACTTCGACCTTTCTTCAAAATGCTGTAACAGAAAGGGAAATTCTTGACCACTGGCGATCGAATGCATGGGCCGTTGAAGTAGGTACGAGGGGAGTTCAATAAGTTCGTAGAACTTGGTATTTTTCTTTATAATTCAAGATTTATTTTTTCATTTTCGTGCAGTGTAAATCTTTGTCAGTTGAATGATAACAGCCGTTCAGTCAACACGTACATTTTTTGCTCTTACTTTTTGTTTGAAAACCCTACCCATAGGCAAAAATGAAAAGTCAGAATATTGAGTTCAGAGCAGTCATAAAGTTCCTCACTAAGGAGGGTGCAAACGCCAAAGAAATCCATGGCTGGTGTGTATGGTGATAGTAGCCCAAAGTATTCCACAGTGGCAGAGTGGTCAGCAGAATCTAAACGTGGGCGAGACTCCTTAGAAGATGACCCAAGGCAAGGTAGCCCTGCTGATGTCATCAGCCAGGAGATGATCGACCGTGTTGAAAGACTTGTGCTAAACGACCGCCGAATCAAAGTTGCCGAACTTGCTCCAGAATGTGATAATGGAAGTGTTTACAATATAATCCATGAACATTTAGGCATGTCAAAAGTATCTGCCAGGTGGGTACCCAGAAACCTGAACATGCAAGATCGTCAGCAAAGGGTGGAGTCCAGAGTTGCACAAGCGGCTCATCGTGAGTGCAAGTTCGAGCAGTTAAATCACCCGCCATACAGTCAAGACCTGGCCCCAAGTGATTATTATCTGTTTCGAAATTTGAAGTCCCACTTGCGTGGAACGAGATTTCGGAACGATGATGAGCTCAAGGCTGCTACAGAGGCTTGGTTTGAGGACCAAACAGACGACTTTTATTTCAAAGGCATAGACTGCTTAACAGAAAAGTGGCCCGAATGCATTGAAGGGGGATTATATTGAAAAATAATGTTGAAATCATCTTCCAATCTATGAGTTAATCCCCGAATTCTACACAAACTTATTGAACTCCCCTCGTATGTGTTGTAGTAATGTCTGTGGGAAAATATCAGCTGCTCCTTAAAATATTTTGAGCAGTGTATTAAGGCTATACGGAGTGACATCCAGAAAGAGATTCAAATTAGAGTTTGTAGGAAAGATAAAAAACAAATGCCAAAAAACATGTATTTGTTAAACAGTGTAATATTAAAGCTACAACCGATATATCACATCTAGAAAATAAAGAATGAGACGATAAAATAAAAAATAGCATCTCTGTAAGGCCTAACAAAAAATAGCCATGTTTCCACTAACCCGACCGACCCTGCTTCAGCCCCCACCCCCCACCGACCCTGCTTCAGCTCCCCTCCCCGACTCTGCCATTTTTATCAATAAAAGAACAAAATAAAAATTAAAACATCGACCCTACCATTTTCAATTTCCGACCCTACCCAGTTTCGTCTTTGCATTTTCCCATAGTAATTTCGGTTTTTCACTACCTTTTTGTAGTTTTTGGCATTTAGTACCTTCCAAAATACAGATTTGACTTTTTCTAGCATCTAAGATGAATTACTGGAACCCGTGTACCATTGACTATTGACAGACGGGGCTGGGGGCTCGCTGTGCCTTCATGGTTACGTACCAAGGGACTCCTCCCAGCCGACGGCCTGCGACTCTGGGAAACTGAAACACACACACACACTAAGATGAATTATATATCATATACAGTGCAAGTCTGAAAAATACAATTTAATCTACAAAATACATGTACAAAAAAAAAATATATATATATATAGCCCTACCCTATTTTTTCGGGAGAAAAAATAAAATAAAAGAAGTTTCTCCTACCTACCGACCAGATATTTTTTCAGCATGTTAGTGGAAACACAGCAATTTTTTTAAGTCTAACAAAAATGATAAATGGCCGTTTTTGAAATAACAGTAAATTAAGTATAAAGTCTCCTTTGAAATGCTGCATTTTATTTATTTCAAAATTTGTTGGCTGATCTCCCATAAGCACACCCAGTACGCATGCATGCTGACCCAACACTGAATCAAGGATGTTGAATCAATGTTGTTTTAACAGTGGATGCTCATTGAGACAGAAACAATACACTGATATATGACACTGCATCAAACAATGTTACAATACTGTTTTATCTTTTACTGAAATTTAAATGAGCCGCGACACAACAAAACCAACAATGTGGTTGTGCACCAAGCGCAGACTCAGATCAGCCTGGGCATCCTCCCAGTCTGCTCAGACTCTTCAATAAGTGCTTAAAGGGTAGCCTAGGGTATAAGCTACCTACATGCGGATAGCAAAGACTGATCAGACTGGGCAGATGCCAAGGCTGATCTGAGTCTGCGCTGGGCGCACAACCATTGTTGGTTTTTTGTGTCGTGGCTCAACTGTATTACCTCAGTGTCTCTGTGCCTTCTGGCAATGGTTACATGCATATATTCTATAACTAAAACAAGGTGCTTCTGTTGTGTTTAATGTACTAGAAAAGAGCCCGCGCAAGCGCGGAAATATTTCATGATGGTCAAGTTTATATAAAATAGTGAGTTTTAATTTTTCAATGTAAATGGCCTTAGGCCCAGGTGAAGATATGACCTTTACCATGAATACTCACTGAAGCTTCATTTACCTAATTAGTTGTCTGCATCTACAAACTTTCAGGTAGCAGACTGCATTGTTTCTAAAAAAAATCAACTTTTTTTCACTTTTTCCTATAGAAAAACCTAAGTGACTCAAAAGCTGACCTTGCCGCAAACAGATCAAGGTCATCCCAGGGTCATCATTTATATGAATTTTGTTGAGCTTTTGAGTCCTTGATGCGACATGCTAAGTTTCAAGATCATAGGATTTGTGGTTCTGGGGGAGAATTGGTTGATTTGATGCTTAACGTCCATGGTAAACAGCTAAGGTCATGTAGGGACGGTCAGTTAACGTAACCACACTATTCCTGGGCAGGCTTAGACCTCCTAAGCGGTTAACCAGTACTAAGTGAACATACTTTCGCCAGTAACTGACAACTGCCCTTCTTGAATCAGCGGAAGGAGAAACGAAAGTATGTGGCCAGACCGGGTTTCGAACCCAGGACCTCTGACTTATGTCAGGTGCCCTACCGATTGCGCTACGCGGCCCGGCGTGGTTCTGGGGAGAAGATTTTTGAATGAATGAATGAATGTTTAAGTTATTTATAGACGCTCAACCCTGGTAAGGGCATATAGCGTCTAAACGTCAGCAATTTAAAACGTTTCTATAAGACAAAAAACGATCAAGTGTTTAA